>CALSCE010009695.1:966174-1001174 GCA_943593645.1 Bovichtus variegatus | reverse complement strand
AGCAAAACACACAGGAGAGAGAGAGACAGGGAGAGAAGGGGAGACAGAGAGAGAAGGGGAGAGAGGGAGAGAGAGACGGGGAGAGAAAGAGAGAGAGGGAGAGAAGGGGAGAGAGAGAGAGACAGGGAGAGAAGGGGAGAGAGAGAGAGAGGGAGACGGGGAGAGAAAGAGAGAGAGAGACGGGGAGAGAAAGAGAGAGAGAGACGGGGAGAGAAAGAGTCAGAGAGAGAGACGGGGAGAGAAAGAGAGAGAGAGAGAGGGAGAGAGAGAGAGAGACAGAGAGAGGGGGAGAGACAGAGAGAGGGGGAGTTCATGTTTCATCACTAAATCATGTTTGGAAAGTTTCACAGAAAACAACCAAAGATCTGTCACAAACAGGAGGAAACTGCTCAGTGGAGAACAGAATAAACAGAAGAGTAGAGAACATATTCATTAGAATTGTATATCTGATTGGACGTGGATAAAACTTAGAAATCAGAAATTTTCTTGAAAGTTGGTCATTTTTTTTGATAATCGAAGGTTTTTTGAAAATTGTGGTAATTTTTCGAAAATCAAATTGGTAAGGTTGAGATCTTTTTTTCAAAATTGAAGGTTTTTTGGAAAATTTAGTTAATTTTTAAAACATGGAAGATTTTTTTTGATATTTAGGTATTTTTTTCAAAATTGAAGGATTTTTTTCAAAATTGGTAATTTTTCGATAATCGAAGGTTTCTTGTTGAAAGTTGAAGAATTTTTTGAAACATTAGGTAATTGTGTTGAAAATTAAGGTAATTTTTTTGAAAATCAAAGGTTTTTTGAAAGTTGGTCATTTTTCGATAATCGAAAGATTTTTTGAAACATTAGGTAATTTTTTCAAAATCGAAAGATATTTTTTTAAATTAAGTTAATATTTTTGAAAATCAAAGGTATTTTGAAAGTTGGTTATTTTCGATAATCAAAGGTTTTTTGAAAATTGTGGTATTTTCAAAATCACGTTTTTTTTTAAAGGTTGAGATCTTTTTTTCAAAATCGAAGATTTTTTTGAAAATTGAGTTCATTTTTAAAACATGGAAGGTTTTTTTGATATTTAGTAATTTTTTCAAAAATCTAAGGTTTTTTGAAAGTTGGTCATTTTTCGATAATCGAAGGTTTCTTGAAAGTTGTGGTCAATTTTTGAAAATCAAACATTTTCTTGAAAGTTGAAGAATATTTTGAAAATTGGGTTCATTTTTCAAAATTGAAGGGATTTATTTTAAAAAAAATTTTTATTAAGGTAATATTTTTGAAAATCAAAGGTTTTTTGAAAGTTGAGGTCTTTTTCAAAATCAAGGTTTTTTTTTAATTGAGTTTATTTTTAAAAAATGGAATTTTTAAAAAAAATTGAAGCCATTTTTCAATAATCTAAGAATTTTTTTGAAACTTTAGGTCTGAAATAAACTCAATGCAGTACATTTTTTTAAAGAATTAAATAACATAATTTGTATGAGATATATAAATGTGTATATGAAATCAGGATATAATAAAATAAAAGAGCTTCATTATTTATACAACGAACAGAACAGCAAATATTTGTTGAGCAGAAATACTACAAGAGCAGAATAAATTCACACTATCTTACTGAAGAAAACAGGTACAAACAACATTAAATATTCAATGTACAAAATCAAGATCATAGATTTTTTATTTTTTTTTAAGTCTCAGTAATTTCCTGAAACTGCTGGTCACTGTTCAAACAAACATGAGGAAATAATGCATTTGTTGGGGACTAATTTCAGCAGCGGATTAATCCACAGTTGGTACTCTATTTGGGGCAGCAGGACGGTGTGTGTGTGTCTGTGGAATTTAGTAAAATACTCTACAGTGTGTGTGTGTTCATGGTAATGCAGGAACATGTCACCCAGTGCAACAGTGTGGCTCATTGATGAGTCTTTAATAGTTTTTGGACAACAATGGAGCTCTATGGCACAGAGGGAGAAGAGATATCAGGCTCTACACACACAATACTTGTTGGCAGACATTTATTGTTGGTTTTGTGCTTTTCATGAGATTTGTTGACGAGAAGAATAACCTCAAATATATCACCAAATGTTTACTTTAATGATGGCTGTGTTTCATTTGTCATCTATAAAGCAATGGCAGTAAAAAAACTGCAAAATGCACAGCATTTGAAATGAGTTGAAGAGTGACCGACGTTTAAAAATCTCTCTCCCCTCTCTATCCATCCAGAGACTACCTGTGTTGGCAGCAGGAACCTCCAGGATCCAGCTGTAGGGAAGCTCCCTCCATCCCCTCTCCCCGGCTTCGTCTCTCCGGCGTCCCCCTCTCTGCCCCTGGACCCCGTCCCCCTCTGATCTCCCAAATCTCACTGCTGTAACTGAACGGATCGTTAAAGAAAAAAACTGGACAGAAAACTCATCCAGCAGTTTCAGGGTTATGTCTTAGAACTTATTCACAGTGATACTGGGTCTGATTTCAGGTTTGAACTTTAGTTTCTGAGTAATATGAAGCCGCTTTTAGGGTTTGGCTGAGTATATTTTTGGGTTAGTCTGTGAATTTACATCAAAATACACTTTTAACGGGATAAAGACGAAGATTTAGGAGCTCAGAAGAAAACAATGTAGTAACAATACATCCAAGAACCATTTAAATGTGATTATTAAATTGATTTTCAGAATTACAAATGGGACAATACAGTGTATTGAGTTTATGATGCAACCGTTTCAGGATGGATATAAGGCAGACAAGAAGTGTTGGACGAAAAACTATTCATTGCAGTGAAATCCCATATGTCTGAAAGGAAAATCACTAAGAAGAATCGATTAGTTTCAGCAGCTGTAGAGAGATATTTCACTAATGAGTCACAAAGTTACATGTCCTATTCATTACCAACAAAATGGCTTTTTACGTCTAAGTGAAGGCAATGCAGAATCAGCTTAATCTTTTTATTCATTCTGTTTTTTGTTTTTTTTTTAATTATGTTTTGGTGTTTCATAGTTTGGTGCTCAGGCGCAGAGGTCAGATGAGGCCACTTGAACTTTTGAACTGTGCCAGTGGAGTAATCCACACTCGTGTTGCATATCAAGCAGGACAAATAAAACACCAAGAATTATGAGGAAGCTGCGGACGTCATGTAGAGAAATGGTGTTGCACTGACCTGGAATCAGCTGGATTTTACAGGTTTACACACGGATGGAGCCTTGGAGGCTGGTTGCACAAAGACATGTTAGAACTGTCTACTGAGTCACGCTAGGCCAGTTAGGAATGGCGACGCCGTCTTCGTCCATAGCTGGCTAGTAACCGAGTTACATCCCGAAGTGTGGATGAGATCGACACAGCTGTGGAGGTTGTCGTAAGTCCACTAACACAAATTAAAACTCTTTATATTGACGCATTTTCGTCTGTTGTTTTGAAACGTGTTTTTTTTCCTGCTCCGAGCTTCTGCCACCTCAGTTTCCGTGTCTACTGAAAAACGACGTGAGTCTTTTCTCCTTCTTGGTTTTGATGAAACAAGATGAAATAATCGCCATTCCAAACCAGAAATGGGCTAACATAAACACAACGTCATATTGAATGATTGATTAAACAAAAGGGCAACTCAGTCCAACCTGCATCTTATCAAACCACTTTGCGGGATTAAAGCAGCATTAAGCAAGTGTTGACCACCAGGGGGCAGAAAGACTCATATGCCATCGGCTAACCAGGTTTTTCTTTCCAAAATGTTAGCAAACAGATGCCCAGAGTTGGTGATTCTTTTCTGTTTCGCTTTATATTATTGACGAGCTGTAGATCGGAGTCTGTCTTTGAGCAACCAGCAAGCTTTCGTTCTTTCCACATCATCCATCACACACTTCTTCCTCTGCTCCTGTCGTTTCCTGGAGGTGCCTCAGTATTGTTCTGCCTCGCGCACAAATCTTCAGCCGGTTTGCATGACTCCTTACTGTGTCTCAGTTTTTAGTGCTGCAGTTGTGCACACCCTGTTATCTTATATACACACTGTTAAAAAACCGTATGCTGCAGTGTTGCAGCACAAGTAGCATGTTACTTCCTAACAAATAACACTTGGTCTGTGTCTATAGATGATGTCAGTATTCATAATCTGTTGCTGTGACGAACTCATTAGATCTGTTTACAGTTGTAGCTGTGGTAGAAGCTCGCCGTCCTCTAGTATCAGCACCACGCGGCAGCCTGGGAGTTATAAGTGTTGTGTGACTGCATCACAACCACAGAGCCTCTGAAAAAAGTGAACTAAATTTGTTAAAGCTATCATGAAGATATATTCAAAGGGGGGGGGGGGGGACATGAATAAATCTGTACTATAAAAATGTACCGATGCATTGTTGTGAGATGCAAAAGAGTGAGTTAGTGTTAATAAAAGAAACGACAAATATGAAAACCTGTTAGAAGACCCACATGTGTTGCACTGCACAAGATACAAAGAGGCCAATAAGTTGTATTCAACTGTATTTATAGAAGCTAAAACTCCAAAACGTAAACTGTATTGTCATGACTGCAAAAGCAATACTGAGCGTTTGGCCTTCAATGGAGGGGAATCATCATCAGCTGTCAAACAGCGGTACACTTTGATTCCGTCGCGCACATCGCATTCTTTTCCCAGAATTGATTTGGAGTCGAAGCCCGTGAATTATAGCTCGTCTGTCGGCAGTGAAGGTGGAGCCAGAAAACGTAGGCGAAGGCGAATGGACAGATTCAGTTGATTTGTTTGGGAGACCCGTTGAAACCTTGCTCAGTGTTGTACAAATACTTTTACTCTACTTGAGACTCTTATCCAATATTTGTAACCCAGTTTAACATCTGAAGGGAAATGATCTGCGAAGTTACCACCTTGTCAACTCTGTGGTAAATTCAAAATGTTCAAACTTTTATAAGTTGACGGTGACGACCTAAACATACCCTCCCTTTCTCCTTGAGGGAGGACGTGGAGATGACGGTCGTGAATCTCCTCTGAAGTCAGGCTCCTCCACATCCAGTCGGAAGCTGCAGTGCTCTGTTCTCCGAGTCCCTGAACAAGATCGTATTCTCTGAAAGTTTTTGTCCCAAGTTCATAGGCTAAAACTGATTGCTGGAAGATACCTTTATGTTAGAAGGAGGGCGAAGTGATCATTCTTGGTGAATCCTGTAGATCTAAATTAGGGAAAGGCAGCGTCAAGCGCTTGACTTGGTCAGCATGCTTGACGTGTTCCACTTCATGAACAGTTAAAGTGCAAACGCTTGGTGGTACACTCAACATGTGCCAGCGTCTGTGTCGATGAGAAGTACCTGAATGCACCATAAGTTGCCCTGAGAGGGAGGAAGTAGTGAGGATGCCGTGGCGAATCCTCTGTAGACCGTCTCACCGGAAGGCCGCGTTCATCTTGCAAGCGTTGAGATATGTGTAGGCCGCATCAAGTACCGATTCTAAAACTGTTTCATCTTGGAGGTTTTTGGTGATGAATTATGGGATACATATGTACCTACTGCTATGCCGGTGGATGAAGTCACTGTGCTCTGAATCCATAGAGATAATATTCACACAACGTCAGGTCAAATGTAGCTCCACCTGAGTACATTGTGGACTGAACCGCTCGCCTCTCTGCTGGCAGCAGCGTCTGCAAACTGAGGGTTGAGCCATGAAATAATAAAAACAAAGACCGGATTTTATCTATGCAACACAACCAAAGTTGGCGGAAGCTGAAGCGGTGTTGTTGTGTAGGTGTTAAGGTTTGATGACTGTCGGTGGGGACGTGTGTTGTAATTAATACTGCTGTATGTAAGTACACCACTACTGTACCATGTCTTGTTTTATTTCTTTTTTTTTTTTAGACAACTCCTGGTATGATGGTTAACAGTGGAAGTGGGGGGGGGGTTGGGGATTGGTGTTTGTTGAGACAGGTGCGTGTAGGACAAAATAGGGTTTGAAATATTTCAAATATAATTGTGTGCCTTGCTCTACTGTTACTACTACCTTTTTTTTTTTTTTTTTTTTTTTTTCTTGTTAATTAAAACCACTGCTTTCCCAGTTAGGTGATTGAAAATGTGCAACAAAAAGTAAAATGAGAAACATAAACAGTTTCAAGCAAGGTTGAAGTTGAGCTTGTGTATATATGTAAAAGTGTGAAACCTTGGTGTAAAATGCAGAGGGAGGAATGCTGGGTGTTTGTGTTTATTTAACTCTGTATGTGAACTGTGATGTGGAATATCTTTATTATTAGTATTGGCCATAAAGAGCTTGACTGCATGGTTCCTGCTAACTACAATGTAAAACCAACTGTTGACAAATAAACTTAATTTATTGGGAGAAAAAAAGAAATTCAGGTTTGTTTTTTTTGTCCTGTATTTTATTCATTATGCCTGTAAGGTATTTCTCAGGTGCAAGTCCCAAGAACACAAATTGTTTGATCGAAAAGCACAACAAATATCAGTCCGTCTTGCTTGTGCCCTCTGGAAGTTGTCCAGTTCGACTTAATTGGTCAAGAAAAATGTATCGCAAGTTGTGCCAAAGAACCGAGTTGAGCTCTTGTCGAGTGTTTATGGTTGCTAGGCAAAGTCGACTTCTAATTAAATACTCTTCGATGCCTGTAGGTGGTAGCTAGTGTGATTAGTGATGACCTTATTGGGTCATTATAGTTAGAGCGTTGGAACAAGATCGATAAATATTTGCGGAGGAAAAATCCAGACCCTGGACACGACGCTGATCCAAGTCGTTCCAGACATAACCCCGAGGAAGAGTTGGGATCGAAAGAGAGCAAAAACTTTAGCTCAGGGCATCATAGTGATTTCCTTTGCTTGCGTAATCATACTGAGAAACAGGCGACTTTGATGATGAAGATCACAAAGGAGTTTTTGAAGCTAGCTACCCAGAAGCCGAACGTGTGGCCACACACTGAGTTTAACTATGAGCCGTCATAACATCACGTGCTGTGATATTTTACGACGCAGCATTCGTGATGGTGCTGTGCCACGAGTCTCAACCCGCCGGGTCGACTAGAGTTACTCAACCCCAAATGTAACCTTCAGGGTCACCTTAAAAAAAAAAAAAAAAAGCGTCTTCTGACTTCTTTAGCCCAGATTTTAACTGGACAGTCATTTATTAAGCTGCCAAGTAATACAGTGTCGCAGAATTTCATGTTCTGTCATGATCAGCTCTGAAGAATAACAATCGACATTTTCTTTGATCCCAAAATCAACTGCAAAGGTTTGACAGTGTGGAAACCTCTGGGACTCATCAAACAGCTGAATCAACTGTTTAAATCTGTGACTTCAAATGTTTTTAGGTGTTTTTGTTTCAGCATCAACATAAATACAACTTGAAGTTGCATCACCTGCCATCGCTTCAGCTCTGCCGTGTCGTGTCTGGCATAACTCCGAACCTCCTGGAGAACA
Organism: Bovichtus variegatus; assembly: GCA_943593645.1. Lineage (NCBI taxonomy): Eukaryota > Metazoa > Chordata > Actinopteri > Perciformes > Bovichtidae > Bovichtus > Bovichtus variegatus. The sequence continues at coordinate 993,815 of CALSCE010009695.1, read as the reverse complement.
TTAATCATTTCCTACTTGTAAAAGTAGTGCTGGAGTTAGAAAAATACCGTCAAAGTCGTTATTAACTTGACAACGTTATTGCTTTTACCTGCATTTCGGCGGGTTGGCGAGTGTTAATTGCAAGTTTTGGACACAATCCCTTAACTGTGTGTGTGTGTGTGGGACTCAAATCAAAGCTGGCATTCAGAGGTTTTCTTAAACAACAGTGATGTGTCAGGCCCCCCATCATCAGAAATGCATCATTAACATTGTGTTGATCTCCCAAAGATTCATTTTCTGCCCTTAATCAGACCTCAGTTTTCCAGAAAGTTCTAACTGCCGAGGAGATGAAGCACAATTGAAAGCTGGAGAAAGTGATTGGGTCCGATGATAAACACACACTTTGGGGATATATTACTGAACGTTAGACAATGTTTACTTCATCAGAAGGAGGTCACAGTGTGTGAAACGGGAAAAACGCTGCTGGCGACACTGAAGATGGCGGGATGATGAGGAGGAGGAGGAGGAGGAGGAATAGCCTTGATGTGGCGTTCACCTCTGCTGAATGCAAAGGCCTGCGTGCATCTCTCTCTCACACACTGCAAATCTATTTGGCCCTGATTGCTCAGACTGTCCTTGATAGCATCGTTTAGAGCTGAACTAGTCTGTTGGTTTGGTGATGAAAAGCTTGTGGAAAATATTCTTACACTGCTTCACATTATTGTTTTTTAAGTATTGGCCCTCAACAATATTTAACGAAGATTCCAGTCGATAACAAGACTAACTCTAAAGCCCCGCTGGGGGCCTCGAGAGGCTGCGGGCTTCACGCCGCCAGAGGGAAGGTCATTAAAATCTAAAGGGTTCATCACGCAATCTGCCTGGTAGAGTTTTGTACTTCTCGCATGCTCATGGACAGTGTGGCTTCCTGTTGGTGGTGTAGAGAGGTCAGACGTCTTCACGGCAAATTCTATTTCTATCAAACTCACTTTTTGGTAAAACAGGTGTCTCCTTCCGAAGGCCGAGCGTCACAAAGAAGGTGCAGAAAGATGCGGCGTGACCGGCCACAGTGGAAAAAGACAGGAAGAAATATTATGGATGTTTTCCTTTCCGCCGTGTCTTCTGAGATCCGAAAAACAAGTTCATTAGGAAAGTGTATCGTTGACCTTGGAAATGGTAGTTTTGACGAAGCAATCCCAGCTATGGGTCTACTTTTTCAACCTTATCACGCCCATGGAGGCAGGTGTGTTGACATTCAAACTCAGCGGGTGTTATAATTTCATCCATACCATCGCCAGGACTGACTCACTAAAGAAATGTGATCGTCAAAGTTCATTCTTGGACTTTGGTAATGGTGCTTTAACAAAGCATTCCCCGACCCAACTTTCAGCCATATCACTCGCTCGTCATCAGCTGACGCCTCAGACACCGACACTCTGAATGTCAACATACCCGTCTCCATGACAACCAAGCAACCGGAGAGAGCTGGTAAGGGCGCGTGTCCACGTAGCATTTTCTTCCGGCAGACTAGCAGCGCCCGCTTGCTTTCTATTTTCTTTTTAGGCTCCGATCTGATTTGTTTGACTCTGTGTTTTCGCCACGAGCAGCAACAAGGGGACGCCTGCTCTCATACCTTGTTTGAACGAGCTCGTCAGCGCTCAATCTGACAGCCGTGAAGCAAGGAGGACGACCCGTCGGAGACGCCGCACACGGCGAGGAAAGCACAGCATTCAGCGTCCGCCCGGCCGATCTGCTCCCACTAATGGGCTTCTCCGTCTTTGTTATGATGGTGACCATCTGACACGCTCAGGAGAGACAGACGCGGCCCGAAACAAGCTTCTCCTCCATCTTCTACAGTGACGTCACCAGTGATTTTTTCCCCCCTAGAAGCCCAGAAAAGAGGCGGCATTTTTACTTTTACAGACGACCCTATGTGGAAACACGCCCTCGGTGGACCTGCTGTTTTGCTGTTTGTATATTTCATCTGTAACTACTTCCTGTGATCACTTCATTTGGAAAGTTTCCCCAGAGTACACGTCCTCCACCTTAGTTTATCTTCATTTTAGACTTCACGTGTTTCATCCACTCGACAACCGCTAGAAAATGAAGTGAACGACGCTTTGGCTTCTTTTTCCTTCCACTTCACCACGCTAAGATTGGAACTTTGTTCAGCTACAGTAGTGGCTGTAATAAATAACTGTGTGTGTGTGTGTGTGTGTGTGTGTGTTCAACAGTTCTCTGGTGGGGTTTGTTCTGAATGGTTAGTGAAAGCATGTGTCTCTGCGCTGTGTATTTAACGCCACGCTGTGACACTTGCTTCTGTCTTTCGCAGAGTATCAGACGATTAAAAAAATAAAAAAATAGCAGTTAGCTGCAACAAAACACACTCCACATTAAAGCAAATTGCTTTGTGCGGTTGTTGATAGTTTCTCATTGTTGCGTCCCTCTCGGTTGGAGCTGTGATGTTGATTGTGGCTGAAGGGGCCTTCAGATGACTGATAAGCGTTGATGAATGAAAATGGAAATGCTTTTCAGCGTTTTGCCTTCAAAGGGAAATCAAATAGGAGGAAGGAGCGGGGACAGCAGAGGAGGTAGAATATTTGCCTTTTCGCAATTAACAAGATATGTTCTTTTTTTGTGGTCAGAAAAATGGAAATGGCTTTTAAGGTCGTAAAGGTCGAGCGCATCGAAGCATGGTGGCTCCGCAATTACTCTTCAGGCAGCGGCCTGATTGGGGGGAGGGCGGGGGGTCCGGCCGCGCACCGACGGTCAAATTAACGAGACGGCCGGCTCCCTGTTGAAAAGATCACATGTGATTACCGTACATCAAACAGACAGAGCGCTCAAATTATCTCCTCCCTCACTGTGAAGTCAGGGGAAAAAAGGGATAAAACGCAGACGGACTGATTAGTTAAAGGCTTTAAATGTCAAAACTTTCACTGTCCACAGCTTGAATGAATCTGCTTCTCTCTGCTCAGCGGACAGGAGGGGGCGGATGGGGGGGTCGTCCTCCAGTTTACACCAAATATAACTAATGGCTGCCCTCATAACATCATTGAGGACATACTGGATATCATTGGACTCCTCTGTGAAGCCGAGAACCCCAGTGGTGTTTTTAATCCATTCGTGTGTTTCAAAATATCATTAAATATTGTATGCTTCATATGCTGCCCAGACAACTACTGTAGTATCCACCTTTATTATTATCATTATTGTTATTGCTTGAAACTCTCCATCCATGCAGGTTTAAGACACAAGCGGAAGAAAAAGGTTCACAGTTGTTGCGTGAAGTTTGCTGAAAGACACTAACTGGCTGTTTTTAAAGCATTTTTAAAGCAACAAATAATGCTGGACACACGAAAGGTAGAAAGGACAAGACAAAGCAATTAAAACGTTTTTCGGGGGGAAAAAAAGAAGTAATTAAGGCTGTATTAAAATAGAAATGAACTCGGTCGTGCAAGTCTGCAGGTGACATGAAGTCTGAAAACAGTTGAAAAAGTTGTTGGATATCACCAGAAGGAATGATGCTGTGTTGCAACGCCTTGTTTGACATCCGCTCGCGACAGGAAGCCGCGCTCTGCTGCAATGTTCGCGATCCGGCTACAGGAAATGGCACACGAGATTTTAGAGGTCTGAAGCACGAGGCGTGTCGACGCAGCGGTATGCCACTGATGGAACGCAGGTGATAATTACATATTTATGTGTTTCGCCTTCTTTCTTTCTTTTAGGCGTAAAGGTTGCATCGTTTGACTTGCTCTACGTGGCGAAGGGGAACCTGCGGATGTGACACGCGGGATACAAATCACTGCACGCTGACACGCTCTGAATCGAAGTTAGATTTGAAAGTATCTGTGTTATTAGAGTGCTGCAGCGTGGAGACGTGTGTTTTAAACCATTTGCATCGCTGTTGAATGAAAATGGGACACACACACACACACACACACACAGAGTAAAGCACCTTCACAAGTCTCTCTCCACGGCGTAATGATCTTCTTGTAGTGCTGCGGAAAGCCTCCACAATCCCTCCTTCATTGTCCTCTCCTCTTCTCCCTGATGAGCAGAACCATCCCTTCATCATTGGCTGCACCATAATGTACTTTAGTCTGGGGACGAGAGGAGAAAATGGAAGGATAGATTGAAAACAGATTCGCGTATAAGCTGATCCCACATTAGGGGATGTGTATAATACGCCGAAGTCATCAAGGGCTTGTTCGCTACAATCCGAGTGATGCATCGGCGGCTCAGCGTGCCGCAGATGAACAGAAAGCTCCACTCGTGCTGCAGGTGAGGAGGAGGTGAGGAGGAGGAGGAGGAGGAGGAGGTGAGGGGAGTTCTCGGCCACACCGGGCACAGTTCACTTTTTCAGGCTCAGTCCTGGTCTGACTGTGACTTTATTGTTCAACCCAGGTCCTCCCTGCCTTCAGAACCAGGACAAACCTGAACATCGGACCGACGTGGTCGGTTAAAAGGTCATATTCTGGTGGCTTTTAAAATGGGATTTCACGCGTGACGTCACGTTTACCTGCAGGACATTTGACCGTCAGTGCTTTTCAGCTCGTAATCACATCATCTTCCGTCGTTCGGTTTGACTCTCATCCCTTCCTCTCCTCCTCCCCTGTCATTTCAGACACTCCCCCCCTTCCACCCTTATTTAATTAAACTGGTTGGCCGTCTGTTAACAGACCCTGTTTTTTTTTTCCCTACGGTCCATGTAAACCTCTTCATAACCCCACATGTTCCGAGTCCTGCTTTTGAGTCATCTTCCGAGTTTGTGAGATACTTTGAAACCGCTGCATGGTGTGGGTTAAAACATACCGTGCATTGACAATTACAAACCTTTATATTTGGGTTTTATTACCTCCAATGAGTAACATGAGACACATTAGTGCAGGCTAAGATATATCTGAGATTCCTCCCGTAGAATCCGACTCCTTCACTTCAATGTCACGTGTCAAAGCGGTTGCAAAAAGAGAACAATTATAAAACTCATTTTAGAGTTGCATTCAAGGACACACTGAGAGATGACAGCAGCATTTTTTCAACAGATATTGATTAGATAAAATCTTATGTGAAACAAGTTTAACTTAAATTATAAAATGTTGTTTTTTTTTACTGAAATGTAATAAATATCATCTAATGGCGAACAGTTTTCATTGACTAAAAATAGATTAAAATATTTTTTATTTTCTCTGACTAAGATAATGTCCAGACTAAAACAAAAGTTTGACTTAATACGATTAAAAACTAAAGACTTCTTCTGCAAGAAACTCAGAAATGATCTTCCAAAGCTGATTCCAGCTGCAGTACCATCCTATAACATCATAAACATAACCATTGAGTGAAAATAAAACAATTGCAAAGTTAGACATAATTAAATGCAATGTTTCTATGATCTTGGACTTGATTGATAAAAAAAATAAATAAATACACAGAGTTTATGTTGATGTTAATTTAATAAAATAATAATAAAAATGTCACTGCTTGAAAGTATATTTAGAAATCATCATCATCATCATAATAATCATCATGTGACACAGTTCTGTGAGCGTTTGTGTTTACATGTAATATCATTTTTATCTTGTAGGTGCTCCTTGCATGTCTTTTATTTTTTTAAACGATTCCTCGTTGCCTCGTGTTTAACGTCACAATTTTGCAAACAAAAAAACAAAAATACAAAAAAAAACGGAATTACGTAAGTGTGCATAAAGGCTCAAAAAATATGCAAAGAGCCCTCGTGCACTCGGCAATTTGACGGTGGGACACTCCTAAACCCTAAAACTTCAAAGTGTGTGAGCTCATTGGGATTGGGTCTAGCTTTGTAGGAAGATCCCGTCCCCATTCTTTATCCCACCTGGAGCTGTGATTGGCCGATTGTTTGTCCAGCCGCTGGAAACGGCAGCAAATGAGCATCACAGCAACCATCTGAGATGTGTGTGTGTGTGTGTGTGTGTGCAGGACGATTACCGACATTCAAATCAGAACATAGTTTCATTTAAATAAAGAAGGCTCAGTCATTTCCTAAAAACAACTGGTCACTGTAGTTTTTTTTTAATATTATTTGAAATCAAACAAACAGGAGGAGCAGCAACGGTGCGGCTCACTGATGTGTTTGATAGTGTAAAGAAGATGCATCAGGCTCGGATACACAACACTTGGAGATGCATTCAGTGCTGGTTTGAGTCTGTGCATGATATTTAGATATCTGTGAACAATATTGGGTGGAGAAAAAAAAGGGGGGGACGTTTCTCTATGGTTCCCAGTTTGACGTCATGCGGGGTAGAAAAAACAACATCACCGATACTTTTTAAAAATCAACCCAAAGTTTCAGCAGTGACCACCTCTGAAATCATTATATGATAAACCTGATGATAGTAGTGTGTGTGTGTGTGTGTGTGTGTGTGAACATTTTTAGATGTTTATGATTTGGCTTTTAATACAGATTCATAGAGTTTTATCCTGATTGCGTTTTCACATCAGTCGTCAAAATGCATTTAAAAAACCATTTGATATGAGACGGCGAGAGGCCAAGAGCCACTGCAAACAGCCGAATAAATAAAAGCAATGATGATGCCAGCGTCAGCCGGAGACCACAATCAATCATTAGCATACGTAAGGAAGTGTGTGTGTGAGTGTGTGTGTGTGTGAAACAAAAAAGAAGACATAAAGTTGATGTCTATTATCAATCATTTGCATATGGAGGTGTGTAGATGAGGAAATTGAGTGTTGGTGTGTGTGTGTGTGTGTGTATACGAGAAATGAGCGTTCGCAAGAGTGGAAACTTTGTGTGCGTCTTCAAAACGCTCCATCTGTAATTCTTCATAGCAGTTAATTCATCATCTGCGCTGAGGCGTCGGGGCGTCTGCAGGCGTTTAGGACTAATATTTCAGCTCCCATTACAGTGGCGGAGCAGAGAGCCGAGGCTCCGGTTTGACCTTTGACCTCAGCCGGGGGAATCGCAGCCTGACCCCATCCATCAACGCAGGGAGAGGGAAAATATTAAGAGGGAAACATTATTAGTGAGATTACAGGGGAGAGAGATTTAGCTGTCATTTTCAGCTGGCAGGGTGGGCGGCTGTCAGTGGCTGTCTGTCCGCTTACCTGCCTGTCTGTCTCTCCGGTTGGCCCGACCTGTCTGTCTCACTGTCTTTTTCACTGTCTGTCTCACTGTCTGACACTGACTTTGTACTTTTTATAAAAGAGGATGAAATGAAGTCATGGAGGCGACAACTAACGACGTTGCTGTCGAACGTTGCTGTAGAGTCATGCTGTGACAGTATGCAGCATTTATAAAAAATTTTTTTTTTTTAAAGTTTTTAAATAAAATAAAAAACATAATTCTAATTACCCTGAACACACAAAGGCATCACTAAGCAGATGTCAGCCTCCAAGTGACTCCACTAATAATTCTCCATTCTGGACCAAAGCATCACATTTGGAGGGAAATCTGCTGAATTGCTTTCCAGCACTAAACGGTAAGAAGGTGACGTTGATCCAGAGCAAACAAAGCCAATGTTTTTTAACATTTTTATATTACAACAAAAGGGTAATAAAAGAGAGAACATTTTTTTCTGACGTCCCGTTTAAAAACTTGTCCATATTTCCATCAATAGAAATGTATATTAATGTTTTATGTAATTTATCGAGCAAAATTGCCAATCGTTTACTATTTCCAGCTCCTCAAGTGTGAGGATTTGCTGCTTTCGTCATACGATTCTATGGGAGTTTGTGATGGAAACTCAACGTCCCAATTAATTCAACAGCAACTTCATTCAACCAAACTTATACGGCTCTTTTTGGAGAGCAATGTCAATCAATTTTATTGCTGTTTTAATTTGGAGGAAAATCTTCCTTTTTACGGCACAAAACGGAAAGAGGACATTGTTCTTCCAGAGCAAAAGAAGCTCAAAAATATTGAGTTTCTGTTCTTCGGCAAACGGTAAAAGAAAAAAATCACTTTCAATAGTCCCTGAAAAATTGTTGTTTTGAATTGATTAAAAAAAAAATAATTTAAAAAAACAATAATAATACTTTTTTTTTTTTAAAGAATAATTTACATATAACCTTTTTAATTCCTGTAATCTTTATTTAATTAAGTCAATTATCTAGGAAAAAAGAAAGCCAACACTGAAGAGTAAACTCAAAGTGTGTGTGTGTGTGTGTGTGTGTGTGTCTCTCATAGAGTGTTAGTTTTGTCTGCAATCTGATCTTCTGAAAATTGAAAAACATTATGATTTCTCTGTCATCGGCTGTCTTTTACTGAGGATGGAGAGCGGGAAAAAAAAAATCAAATGAGGAAACGGAGACATGTGATCTTTAATGGACTGATGGTCGGCTTAATAGAAAGGCACGCGTGTCTGCAGAGATGACAGGCTGCCTCCAAAGTGGATTTGGAGAGACATGACGGGGAATTATTGACTTTTGTTGTGTTTTACAGCTGTGTGCGTGTGTGTGTGCGTGTGTGTGCGTGTGTGTGCGTGTGTGTGCGCGTTTCGTTGGATTCACATGAACTTCGGGGACGGCATCAAATCATTTTGTGTCGACAAATTCTGAGATTAATTTAATAACTGAAGAATGTCTTTGAGGGGGAAAAAAAGAAAATAAAACTAAATCTGTAACGTAAATTTTTTGGCTTTTCTGTAGATTTTTCCCCTCAAATTTCTGACTTGAGTCGTTTGACTTCGTTTTCAAAACTTAAGTTGCCGTCGACTACAACTGATGTCATGTAGTAACCGTGTCAGTGCGCGCCACCTGCAGTGAATCTGCATCTGTTTGCCTTCATTTGTGTCTTTTCATTTGCATAAATCTGTCCCTCCTGTAGAAATCCTTCCAGATCGTATCTACCACCTTGTACCTGTTACCTGTTGATATTAGTGCTACAAAACACTTGACTTTCAGTACATATTTATTATTTTTGAGGGCTTTTAACCTGTTAAAATGACAAGAAACATGGCCATAATTGAATCAAGGACAATATGTTTACTTTTAAGCTCCTTCTGCGTCTTCATAAGATGGAGTTTTGCTCAGTTATGGACCAAATAGACATTTTGTTATTAACTTTAAAAATTTTTTTTTTTTTTTTTAACTGAAAACACAAACAGCCTTTCAAACTAAACAGAACAAAGCAAAGGGGATTCTAACAATCCTATGTCCACAAACGGAGATCTCTCCCCTGAAATGAACCCAGGCCGTCGGCAGCCATTCAATACGGTTTCAACCGGAGACTCAACATAGACAACGAAGAATCAATCCAGAGCAGCGCCTTGAGTATACCAGTCACATCTGAATCTACCAATCCATTATACCGAGTGCCAGTACAAATTTAGTCAGACAGTCCCTCTATTGGGGCCAGAAAAGAGCCCGGGGATTGTTCCAAAATGTCTTCTCTCCCCCTCACTCTGATAATTACTCGTTCAAATGTAGCCATTTTTTTTTTTGCCATCGGCTCAATTCACTCCTTTTTAAAACCACACGGGCTAGATGATTTCCAGTTTAATAATATTCTACATCCTGTTGTTGTAGCCAGACAGACCCATAACCTCCTGTCCAGTAACGCAGCGGTCCCCGACCTTTTTGCACCACGGACATTATTCATGCAATAACAAAACACAGTGCAAAACATATAATTAAATTATTACATATATAATGTAATTATTCCATTTTATACTATGCACTTTATTGTATATGTAAATATTTTATTTTATTTTATTTTTTATTCTTTCTGTGCGGCCCCGGTACCAAATGATCCACGGCCCGGTGCTGGTCCGCGGTGGTTGGGGACCCCTTGCCGTAACGGACCCAGAATACATAAATCTGGAGATTTAATTTAAATGTAATTGAAACCACTTGTTAAAGAGAAAATGGTGACCTGACTTTTAAATCAACACAAGTCCTAAACGAGGTCAGAAAGAGGCGAAGGTTTGAGTGCCGTGCCTGTACAAACTCCCCCGGCAGATGAAGACCACGTGATGTGGTTGAAAGCTCCAGAACAAAGTAGATGGTAGACCTTGAGTTGAGACCGTTTCATCAAACTGCTGTTTCTAAGGTCACAAAGGTACAAATGTAGATGGTAGATGGGTCGAAGCAGCTTGTGAAACGGGACTGAAGGACTGAAGATGTGTTCCCTGTTCGAAGTTCTCAAATGTTAATTCGTACAAAATAAAATGCGCTGTAAAGCTGGCAGGATTTAAAAATGTAGGTCAGGAACTATCTAATCGAAGAATAACTAAACAGATCTTACTTGAATGCACCACAACAGAAGGCTGAGTGTTTGTTGTTCTGCTGCTGGAGCACAGGATGTGTGCGCGTGTGTGTGTACGTACGTGTGTGTACGTACGTGTGTGTGTTTTCCTGAGGGATAACAGCAGGTTGACTGTCCTGATTCTGTCTGCTGTACTTTACCTGGTCACAGCTCACTAATACAGCCAGTACACACGGTCTGCAATGTAAACACACACACACACACACACACACACACACACACACACACAGGCTTGTGAAGGCAAATGCATATTATGTCAAATTGCACACACAAATGCGCATCGTGAGTTAGCGAGTCATGTGGTCAAAATATAGGGTACATGTGATGCACACACACACACACACACTGCTCAGTCCTAATTCTATAAGGGGGTCCAGCATGTCTCCCCTGAAACCTCCAGTCCAATTCATTTGATTTCATTACAGAGAGAGAGAGAGGGGGAGAGTTAGACTGGGAGAGGGAGAGAGATGGAGGTAAACTGTACGGCGGGCGAGCGAGGCTGGGTTGCAGCGGTGGTTTTCATTAGGAGCTGCTGGTTAGAGCTGCGATCCAATTTAGACTGCAGGCTGGCAGAGTGGAGAGCTGTGTGTTTTTTATTGGTATTTAATCAGCTCAATTGGGACGTTTTATTAGTGCGATGCTTTGTTTCGGCGGACAGACGAGAACTGTTGGTTATTAGGGGCTCTCAAAGTGAGGCTCAGAGTCCCCGCAGGGGTCCAGGGGGGGTGTGGGTGGGGGGTGGAGGGGTGGAGGGGGGTTTCGGAGGGGCCCAGAGGAAGATGAAATATTGAAAATGTGTCCTGGGTGGCTCAGTGAGGAGGAGGAGAGCAGTAAAACCGCCAGAGTTGGGGGTTCGATTCCCTGTGCTGAAAATGTCATGATGCAAATGAGTCTCGGTAACGGAGTTATCGGAGTTACCCCAGTACGTTGGAGACACAAAGAAGGAAAAAAACATAGCAAAGTTAAATATTACAGTAGCAACAAGATAAACGTATGCGACACGTTCACCCGTCTGTTTCATTAGCTGACGGCCGTGGTTCACATTGGCGAGGCCAACTTTGAGCAACGCTAACTCGCTAACAACGATTCTGTAGGTGTGATGTTGTTCACGTTTCTGTCACATCTGAACCACAGACTGTAGGAAGTGGACATGGTCACCGTGACGTCACACATTGCTTTGTGGACCACTGTTTTCGAAGCCTTGAGTTTGGCATTTTGGTCGTCGCCATCTTGGTTTTTGCGGAGCCAGAAGTGGCCGTATTTGGACGAGAGGCTGCAGCTGGAGAAGAGCGAGGCCCTCAACGTGACTAGCGAGCGCTAGCTTGGTTAGCAAGGTTGATCTGTAACTAAGGCACATGCTTAAAACAAAAAATGTACATCTGAGTCTTTTTAGTACAACCCAAAGCTGAACAACGCTGTTGCGACTTTTATTGCTTTATTGTTTAGTTTACTCTAAATGGGACCACAGTTTACTAAATGAACATCATGCTGTATTGACTTGAAGCTAGTGATTGTGACCAATAAATCAAGTGAGAAGTAGGATATTTCTCTCTATGTAACCGGACTATGTAACCAGTGGAGTCGCCCCCTGGTGGATACTAGAGAGAATGCATGCTCTGAACTAGCAGTGTATTCATCTCCTACACATTACGAATATGGACTTTGTTTTGCGGGTACATGTTATACACAGAACCTAATGCTGCAGCAACACAGGTTGTCATTTATCTTTTCTTTTTCTTAACTCTCTACAACATTGATTTAGTTGATGCTTTTATCCAGAGCGACTTGCAATAAGTGCATCCTTCCATGCAAGTGCAAAGATCATGCAAGTACATCACGTCATCTCATGCTGATCTGCTTCAAGTGGTACGTTTACTAGACTACTCCCTACTACTACTACTACTACTAGATGGGGGAGAGGCAGAGAGTTTGAGTACAGAGACGCAGAGAGAGAGAGAGTGAGAGAGAGAGGTGGAGAATTTGAGTGAGTGAGAGAAAGAGGAGGAGACGGTATGAGAGAGAGAGAGTGTGTGTGTGTGTGTGAATATGACTTTATTCAGGAGTCTGATCACACACGGAGCTCCAGTGAGCGGAGAGAGGAGAGCTGAGCGGGTTCAGCTGCACTGAGATCAGATGAGAGGGAAAGACTTCACACACACACACACACACACACACCTGATGAAGAAAACACACTCACTCATTTACCCGAAACGTCTGACTGTTGCTCCGTGCGTATTATTGTTTTTGTTGGCACCTCTCAATCTCCAATCCCACAGTCTACTACCACGGACGCAACACCGGGAATCACTGAATTCCTGAGGTTGAAATAATCTCCATTTCTTTATGAGCATAAATAAAACGCTCTGGGTTGATCGGGAATGGGTGCATTACGCGCAGAAAAGCGACAAAGTGGGCCCAAACCCCCTCTTTTTTTTTTTTTTTTTTTTTTTTGGAAACCTTTTTCTCGAGACAGCGATGTGAAACTGTGAGAAGGTTGGTTTCAAGTTTGAAGGCTTGTGGAGTTTTTAGCCCCTCGTAGTCCCGCTTTTACCTTTGCTGTCCGCGCACTGGTGAAAGTTTCCCGGGATTTATAAAACCTTTTATTATTTTTAGTTTATTTTTGAATACTTGTATGAGGTGAAAGATGTTGCGGCACATGCAATGAATAAAAAAGTAGCCTTTCTATAAAATTGGATCTACAGCTACTGCGTTACTGTGCAATATAAAGCCAGAGCAAATGTCCTCCCGCTGAACAAACAGCGCTCTCTCTCTCTTCCCCTCTCTCTCTCTCTCTCTCTTCCCCTCACTCCCTCTCTCTCTCCCTCTCTCTCTCGAGCGCAGAGGACAGCGCACACACACACGTACACGCATTTACGCGCGCGCGCACACACACGCTGGCTCGCCGACATACCGACACACACTTTGGCGCTGCCTCCGCGGCTGCTGTATCACTGTATCACACCAATGTCATTGCCGAGCTCGTGCTGCTGAGAGCCGCGCGCTCACTCACTGACTGACTGACTGACCGACTGACTGCTCTCTTTCAGGTCCGCTGTTCCCACAGACACCGACCGACCGACCGGCAGACACCAAGCAGGATAGTCGGGGACCGGATGCCTTTCTCGGATGGAGAGCCGGCGGGGGTGCCCGTGTGAGAGAGGAGAGTCCGGAGCTCCTGCACCGGAGACAACGGCACAGACGCGGCAGTTCGTCTGTCTTTAATCGGTGAAATTATCACCTCTTAGATCCACTGATCCATTGATCACGTTGACTGTTGAGTGGGAGGAAAAAGAAGGGGGAGACCGCGCGCACCGGAGACACCGGGACAATGATCCGGAGCGGCACGGGCTTTATCTCTGAAGGATAGAGCCAAGAAGAAAACAAGGACGAAGACATAATAAAGGAAAAGGCTTCTGATCTTTTCCGATCGTGCAAAAAAAAAAAAATCCAACCCAACTAATCCCGTTAATCCATGGTGCATTGATTGGTTTGTTTTTGCGCACCGGAGACACCGGGACCATGATCCGGATTTGCTTGAGAGTTGTATCAGAAAGTTAGAGAAGAAACGGATCCTAGAACAGCCAAACGAAGATTGTTGTTGGGTGTTGTTGCTGAATCGTTACCTCTGTTGAACCCAGTGACTGGTCAGTGTTGGGAGGACGAAGACTCGGGGAGCACATCGGGGACCATGATCAGGATCTTCCCGGATTTCAGCGTCCAGGTGACGGCTTCGGGAGTCGGAGGACCCGGAGTTGGAGGAGGCGGCGGTGGGATGGTGTCGGGACCCCAGGTGGGTCGGGTGCCGGTCCCCGGAGCCACGAACGGGACCCCGCAGAGCGTGCAGGGAATCACCGCCTACCAGCAAAGGTATGTCGGGAGTTTCAGAGGAGGAAAAAAAAAACAAAAACGACCTGTAGCGTTACGAGTGTGAAAAAAGAGTTTAATCTAACATGTAGAAGAAGTGCACACATCCTCACTTCAGGAGAAAATACTTTAACATTCCTGAAGTGGGATTGGTGTCTCTGTGGTTTTACTATGATGTGTTTGGGTGTTTTTATATTTGCATTCCATCCTGCTAAAACCTATTATAGGATTACCACAGATCTTCTTCACAGGACACACATGTTCAGATACAGTTGGGCATCTCTAACTCAGTGGTCACTTTTGTGGTTTGATGTGTATATATATTTTTTTTAAAGATCTTTTTTTTTTTTTTTTTTTTGAGATATCATGAAGTGACACCATCAGTTGGTATTTTAAATCAAAGTAGTCAAAATCATCCATAACCCTTGACTGCAGGCAGCATTCTGCGCCATGAGTGGACCTGGATGGAGAGGGGCTTATCGTTATCGGAGCGGGTCTGGATAAATGTCGGGATAAATGTTACAAAAATGTGGCATTTGCCTCAGTTATTTGTTCCCCCCCCCCCCAACACCCCCAGATTTTCTGATAAACCTTGAAGGAAATTGAGAATCTGCTCACGTTGATGATTAAATTCAATACCCACAGTTTGATTTTGGGTTTAGTTTTTTTTTTTGTGTGTTTCAACTCAAAGGTGTTTTTGTGGAAAGGCGTATTTTAAAGATGTGCATTCAGCAAAGACAGAGGGAGGGGGGGGGGGGGGGGAAGGGGGGGGGATTGGGGGGGGGGGGGGGGGGGGGGGGGGGGAGCGACAGAGGAGGAATTGAGGAGTCGGGTTGCGGGGATCCAGTGGAAATGGAGGAGTGAAGTCCAGGTAGTTCAGTGGAAAAACTGGGATGAGGATTCTGCTAATTCAGTGGAAACACAGGAGGTAATTTATTGGAAATGGAGGACTGAGTTATTTCAGTTGAAGAAAAAAAAAAGAAGAAATGTGTTGAGTGTTTTCCAGCTGGTCATGAAGCCGCGTGCGTCTCCTTCAGTCCAAACCTGTTTTCTGGTGACCCCCCCACCCCCCATCCATCCCCCTGTTATTTCCTTATTTCCTCTCCAATCTGAATCTAAGTGATTGCCTCCCCATCCGGCCGCTCAGTAGGGTTGTTTTTTCTAATCATCTGGAGCCGTGGGGGGGCCCAAACACACCCCACACACTCGCACACACTTGCCTTATTACCCGAAAAACTCTCCGTATTATGGAGTGTAGCTATGTGTGTGTGTGTGTTGTGTGTGTGTAAAGTCTAAAAGCTGTGGGGAGCGAACACGACATAAATCACAGCCGGGGCCTCTCCGAGAGCACTGAGAGCGTCTCAGCCCTCTAAAGCAACACATACGAGGAGAATAAGGGCCGTATTGTTATTTAAAGCAGGGCTTCTGGGCACACATTAGAACTCAGCCCAGACCCCCATATGGGGGGGATTTTGGGTAGTGGACCTTTTTTTATGTTTGTGTCCATATGTGGGAGGCAGGATTAGAGTAGTGGTTTGACACGTTGTATGATGTATTTCTCTTGACATGAAACCTGCTGGAATTTAACTATGCCGTCACCTGGCAGCTGGGGACCTGTCAGAACTCCTCGAGGACCCTTTTGAGGCCCCCACACCACAGTTTGAGAACTGCAGGCCTAAGGTGAACTTCACTGAGAGAGGTTTGATTATTCATGTGTGGATGAAACGAGGCTCTGCGGCCGTTTGAAATCCAAACAGGACCTTTTTTTTAATGTAAAAATGTAAAAAAAGAAACTCCCCGTCTTTGGATCGTGCGTTTTCCTCGGCCCGTCGTCGAGCTGCCCCTCTTCCCGCTCTCCATACATCAATGTTTCCCCCAACAAACAGCTGGGAGCTAATATGTTTATACATTACGCTCCATTATCCATGTCGCCTCCGTTTGACTGCGCTCAGTAAGCAGAGCTGAGATGGAGAGAGAAGGAGCAGCCAAACCTCATCAGAAGGAACACAGCGAGCACTTTTTTTCTCACAGGGCGAGGTAAAAAAATAAAATAAATAATAATCTGATGTGAGCAGGTGCCGTCTCGGTCCGGAAATGCACAGGTGGAGTAAAAACTGCTTCGGCGAGTTGATTAAGAAAAATAATAATAATGAAAAATACAAAACATCTTGGAATTTTATTTGTTTCTATCCCCAAAAATTCCTTGAAGGTGGAGATAATCCCGTGTTTGAGTGAATGAGTGACGTCTGTGCAGCTCAGGGCTCCACGGTGACGCTGGGGAGGGGGGGGGTCAAAACCTGTGACCTCTCAGCTTTTGGACCAAAAAGCTGGCACTGCTTTCTGCTTTTAAAAAAAATGACTGAGCATCTTTTCACACACGGGCGGATACATCTGCAACCAGGGATGCAGCAAACGCCTCCCTCAGTTTACTGAAAGCTCACTTTGGATTTGAAACTGTGCATTTTAGCCGTTTTTAGAGTGAAATGAGTCTGAATTTCTGCTGCAAATCACTGCATCTGCTGTCGAACTGGTGGACACAATGAGGCGAAAGCACATGTTGACGCCTTTTCTGAATACATAACTGCATGTGCGTGAATCGGTCGGCGTTCAGCTCATGACGGGGAGGTCACGGTTCCCCTCTCCAGTCTTTTATTTTCCGCCACAGCACCGCCTGTAACCCCCGTGTTTGTGTGGAGAATACCCAGCATGCCTTTGACCTTGACAGGTCATTGGTATAGAGAGGGAGGCTTTTCAGCTTCCAGGGCTGCAGCCTGGGGGTTAATCGCACAGCACACCGATTAGGTTACAATGAATTATACATAAAAAAAGAAAAAGAAAAAAGGAGGAATTTAAATTAATGTTGAGAAAAAGAGATGGATATATAAGAAGCAGACGGCAGTTTCTGTTAGAGAATAATGAGCCATCGCTGACGTGCAAACATCAAAGCCTGGAGGAAAATATATATTTAGTGGCCGAAAATCTAAAAAGTGAGCAGGGTAATTAGATTCTTACCAGACGATGTGAAGAGTTCTGTTCATATTCAGAGGCTCATAACAAACTCGAGCATCCTTCCACACGGATGCAAACACACACAAAGTCTTCAAATATGCAAAAAAAAGAAACATAATGCAGCAGCACAAAAAGTTAGTTACTGATTTTTGCAATTTGAAGGGAGACATTTGCTGTGATGTGTTTATTATGACAGTGAAGGGAGGGGTGAGGGGAGAGGAGGGTGTGAGTGTGTGTGTCTGTGTGTGTGTGGAGGTGCATAGATCTGATTAACAGGGCAACCATGCAAATAAATCACCCATAACGCCCCGCGCACGATGGGTGATGTTTTTTTTTTGTGATGGTTAAAAAAAAAAAAAAAAAAAAGGATAATAATCCCGCGGTGCAACCTGTAATACAGGAATAAGAAATAAAAAAAACACACACACGCGCACACAAACTGGCTCCAACTGCAACTGAGTGGCGTTGTTGCGCCGGGGCTAGAGAAAATACCGGAGATGTGTGGTGTCTTTTTTTTTTTCTCCCTGTCAGCAGCCAGAGAAGGGGAAAAATGCTCCGAAAAATCAGAGACACTTTGACCGCCAACCGACGCTCCGCCGCGGGGATTTTAACGGGGATATAGGCGCTGCAGCGGCGGTGAGAATGTAAAGATTTGACGCGCCTGTTTTGGGATTTTTTTTTTTTTTCCCCCTCCTGAGCGCATGCAGGAAATTCTTCTGTAGTGCCAAAACCGAAGCTGTGCCTGTGTGGAGAGAGACGGAGCAAGAGAGGAGAGAGACAGCGGGATCCGAGAGGCATCCACCCCGGGTTCCCCCTCACTCTACTCGGCATGCCTCTGCTGCTGCAGCCCGGTCCTTACCTTCGCCTCCACCGCCCGTTGTTTCCACGCTCCTGAGCGGCGGCGGCGGAGGAGAGAGACAAGCACGAGACGCACGCACAGCACGGCACGCACGCTCAAATACACACACACACGCTCACACGTTCACACACACGGACATGGCTTTGTCTTAACACACCGACCATGACGCATTGCTGTCAGGGTGCAGCGCACCGCCGCGGCTCCGCGTCCAAATAAATCTGAGGAGAGAGGGGGGAAAAAAAAGAGAAAAGAACAGAAAGTAAGAAATCAAATAATTGTTGCAGGAAGATGGCGCCCACCAAGCCGAGCATCCAGCAGGACCCGACGCGGAGAGAACGGTAACGGGGCTTGGATTTTTGATCCTGCACACACTCCTCCTCCTCACTGCATGTTTACAGCTGCACACAAGCGGGTCTGAACGAACCGGCAGCCCGGCGGCTTACCGGCTGTTCCACGTCGCTTTGCGTTTTATACTGAGCCTGAAGGTGTCAGGAGGAACGCTGTTACCCTTTCCAGAGGAGAGTCGAGGTGTGCGTGCTCGCGTGCGCGTGTCTGTGTGTGTGTGGCTGGGTAACAGGTCGGTTGGCTGACTGTTCGGGGAAACTGAGGACTGTCTTTGCATTTGCCTGGTGCTGTTTCGACTCTCCTGCCCATATGCGTTAGTATGTGTACCTTTTTTTTTTTTTTTTAAACGTGCACGGCCGCGCGTGCTGGTTAGGGAGCCATGCAGTGTGTTGATGCTCCAAGCAAGCAAGGTGTGTGAGCATGGAGGAAAACATGTGCATCCATCGATGACAAACGTGTGTGTGTCTGTGTGTGTGTGTGTGTGTGTCAGAGCAGCCCAGGACATGACCTTTTTTTTTTTTTTTTAAAGCTGGTTCACTGGCTCTGATTATTAAGTTGGAAATATGAATTATTATTATTTTTTTTAATACATAAACTTGTTTTGTTTTTGATCTGATCAACTAGTGGATTCCTAGCCCAGATATTTGCTCACCACAGAGCCGTATTGGGCACAATTGTCCCCGTGTTTTTGTCACCTGATGAAGGGAAGCTCTCCTCGTCAGTGTGGCCTTTTACTGTCAAACATTTCAAAACGATCACTTTTAGTTTCATACCCATTGTTGTGAAATTATTGTTTTTTTTTTTCTGAGTACAGGACATATTGGGACATCATTTGCTGGACAGGTCGTCGTAATAATCCGTTGTTGTCACCTGTTGACGTAGGCATGACAATCGCATCATTTTGATTCTATCTTCAATTCAGTTTCGCCCGATTTTATTCAAACCGCGTGACATATTGCACGTTGTTCTCCTGTAGGGATATCCATCATTCTGTTCCATGTGACAAACGGCATCGATTTCCCTGTGAGGAACTTGCATGTTTTTCACCTGTTGATGTGGGAATGGCGAGCAATCGGAGGGAACCATGATGCTCTTCTTTCTCTCTGACCTCTTTCTATTCGTGGTCCAGTTCAACGGTCCATTCCAGTCCGACACTTTTCTGGACATAATTTGTATCACCTGTTGACGTCACCTTTTGATTCTATGTTGCATGTTCAGTCGGCATTTGGCGCCTCGTGGAAGCACGTTCCCACTTGTATACGTCCACCCATTGTTTCTGTTATATTCCATTGGGACATATTGGACACCATATTTTGGATATTCCATAAAATTCCCTTCAAACTAGGCGACAAATGACGCAATAATCTCCTCCAGGGGATCACGCATTTCTGGCAGCACTTGATTCGGGAATGACAATCGCATGTACGTGTGATTTTATAGTCTATTTTTTCCGTTCATGGCAGTGATGACGTGTATTTCAAAAAGGGAACTGTACTGTGTGTTTTCCTTCTGCGTGGACTCGGGTAACGTGCACCGTACTGTATTTAAACGTAATGACGAGTGTCTGTTGGAGGCTGCTTTTAATTTTATTTATTTCTTTAGTTTAGAGTCTGAAGGGACTTGGTGATGTTTGTGTGGACGGAGGGTGATGACATGCGTGTTTCCCCCTCTGTGTAACCTCTACTCTAACATCTGCTGTTATGAAGTGTAAAAAAAAAAAGAAATGGAGAGATAATTTAGTTCCGGCTCGCCGAGGTCGTCTCCCCGCTCGACCGGCCCTCGCTGGCTCGTCGTGTCGCTGGTTGTATTTCAGTCAGACGTCCTCCTGTTCAACAAACGCAACACCTGCTCTGACACAAGCAGCCGACAGGAATGTAAATGTTCCCTCCGAGAAACATTTGTATGCATGTGAACATTAGGTAAATATAGTGGAAACTGTTTTGCTTTTTATGCTACGTCTTTGCCACAGTGTTGCTGTAATTGATTGTGTGTGTGTGTGTGTGTGTATAAATAGTGAAACTAACCCATCAGACAGCAGCTGTGATGGCGTTGCAGTGACTTTCACACTGCGGCTCAGTTTTCTGGCTCCTATCTGGTGAAATAAACCGTACTAAGTCGTGGTGTTTTTAAAACAAAATGTTTTATTTCCCATCTGCATCTCAACCACACAGGCTGTTCTCATGCACTGTTCGTAGCTTTACCTACGGAAAGAACACTGTGATTCGTGTATTAAAATCGTACGTACGTACTCGCGAACCGGGAAGTATAAAGAGCGACAAAGTCCACAATAGGGCGTTGGGTTCAGGTTGCAGGGGGGGTTCCAAAAAAAACTCCGGAGACCACTGTTCATGTCCCGTGTGAAACCAGAGTTGATTTGTCCCGTAACTTCTGTGCTTGCGCCACTTCCGTAGTTGTTTTTAACCAAAGCCTTGACTTATTTGTTCGCCTAACTTGGCGTCATCCGTAGTTGTTCCAACCCGAACCGCGATCTTTTCCTAAACCGAAGCAGGTAGTTTGTTGTGAAGACGGAGGTTTGTTTTTGAAAAGACTGTACGCATGTGACGAGCGGGAGTTGACACCTGCTGCTGGACGTTCTGTAGGCAAACGCACGAAAAATACAAAGAATAACTTTTTGGAAGAGATCATAGGAAGCATTGTTTTGATATTTCGTTGAAGCACGACATGTGGCTGAACCCTCAAATTTGTCTTTTTAAAAAAAGTTTTAGTTTCTCTTGTCTGCCTGCCTGTCTGTCTGTCTGAGCCGCGTTAGCATGAAGTACAAGCGGAAACAGAAAAATGGATGTTTTTAGTTTGGCTAAAGCGTAACTAACCAGACATGAACGTGATTATAACGTGTTTGATCCAGTAACGGTGTTGCCACAGTTTGTTACCACATGTAAACGAGTACAATATACAGCAGAGTATGACTGCAGTCGGAGGTATCGGGTCAGTGCTGAGCAGCAGATTAACAGCCGGCTATTTGCATATGTATGCTGTTAAAGAGCAGAGGGCGGGCGCAGGGTCGGAGGTCAAATGTATAGAGCTGAAATTACACTTCACTGCTGTCCAGCCTTCACTTTCACTGATTCCACTACAAAGAGGTTTTATCCTTTTTTAATTTGTCCTGAGCCGAGGAGGCAGGAAGCTCCGACCTGACGGGAGGAAGTTGAATTCACGAGTGTGAGACTTATTATCTGATATTGCCTTGGCCTTTCTGCTCACCTGCTGAAGGTGACCATTTCTCCGAGACAATCCGGTGATTGTACAGCTCATACAGGCGATGAAAGCCAGTTTCTGTCTCTCTGACGGATTCCTGAAGGAGATGAGACTCCGGGGCTCATGTCGGATTTATGCGGAAACTGATTTTTTTTTTTTTTTTTTGTGGATAGTTTAGGGGGATTTTTCCACATCAGGTGTTTTTTTTTTTTTTTTCTAGATTGAAAACCTAAAAGAAGAATACAATGACAGCCCAGTGAGGCAATGTGTTTTGCATGTCAGTCATCTGTTGTATTTCTGACACATTTGTGTCCCTAACAAGTTCCTCCTTTTTTTTAGGCTTTTCGACAAAACTGTTTTGGTTTTGTGTCAAATCAAAATGTCTGTATTCTGGAGGACGATTTCATACAAACCCTGTGCTGTTGCCTAAAACTCTAAACCTTTTTCTGTTGGTCAACAAAGGTTGAACCAGGTTTTTTTCTGGTGAAGATAACGAGAGGTTCAGATCCTGAGCGGATTTTATCGGTTTATCATCCAACCACCTGCTTGTGTCTGTTTTGTGGCAGAGAGCAGATTATCTGAGCTGTGCGTCCGGAGATGCGTTAAACACCTTCTGTAGTTGCAAAGAATCAACAGAGTTCAACCATTTCTTTTGTCGACGTTGCATGGTTGAGTTCATGGGCCGTTTTTTTTTTTAAATGTCTCCTCGTTGGTGCATTTGTTTCTTTTTCCAAGCGGATGTAGTGCTTTCATTCATTATCTTGCATAGTAGTTGAATTCAAAAGCAATGAAATGCACCATTTTACAACTTTACTTGCAGTGGAATGACTATGGTGACTGTTTGCTAACTTTTAGATTTCTGATTCAGTTCTCGGACTTTCTGCATGTTGTCTACTTTCCCTACTGTTGCGCTACATTTGAGCACGTCACTGATGAACATTTCAGGGCTTTTGTCCCAAAATTAAAACGAGTAAACGCGGCGTAAATCATCGTCTGATGCAACAGAGCAACACGAAAGGATTACCTTTTCTATAATCTACCGCATCTCGCTTTTAAGGTTCTGGAAATATCAGCATAGATGAAAGAAACTGATATTTACTGTTAGAACTGAACCCAGGCATCCAGTGTCAGATGGTCTGATACACCCAAACGGCAACATCAATCTAGTGGGCAAGATGTTTTGCCGGTGGTATTAGAACATCACGCTACATCCTGCTCTGGTTCTGAACTGTAAAGCTGTTTAAAAAAAACAAAAAAACACTACCGATGTTGTGTTTCCGGAGCAGACGGTTTCACTGAAAAATCTATTTTTCAGCAGCAGACTATCAAATCTCAGGTGTGTCCTTGAATGCACCATCAAGAAGAGACTCCTGCTTGTAACGGGTGCCCCAAAGTTGATGGGGAAAAGAAGGCGATTAAATCTTTTATTGTGATGAATTATCTCTCTGCTGCAGGTTCCTTGTCTGCTGCAAGCTGCTTTTCATAGAAATGAACAGAAAGCAATAGCTGCCTGGAAGGAAGGAAGTCAATCTAAAAGCTGATGGTTTGTTTAGGCAATAAAGTGTACAAATCTGTAGGTAATCCATCTATTAATTTCTCTCCTCGTCCATTCATCTTCTCCTCCCTCTAACGCTCTATTCTCCCACTATTTACTCCCTGCCTACATTTATCCATCCATCCATCCCTCCATTCATCTCTCCATCTGCTCCCCTCCCCCTCCATCCAGCAGTGTTTGTGTGTGTGTGTGTGTGTGTATTTCTGCTAAAGGCTGTCAGGCAGCAACAGCGTTTTGGCTGAGCTGCTGTTTGTGGATCTATTTCTGGGGGCATTTCAGCGGCGATAGGCATCTGGAGGAGACCAAATTAATTTCCAGGTAGAGAGATGGAGAGAGGGGGTGAGAGAGAGAGAGAGATGGAGAGAGAGAGAGGGAGAGGGAGAGGAAGTGGGGGTAGAAGGAAGAGGTGGAGGACAGACTTCATAGCTGACTGCACAAGTGCTCCCACTATCAGTACACTACAGCGGCTCTGGAGAGGAAGATGATGGAGAGAGGAGGACTGGACAAGAGAGCCAGACAGAGACTGAGCAATAGTGAGGGAGAGAAAATCAGGGGGAGAAGAGGTGGACATTAAAAACAGTAAGGAAGGAAAAGGGAGGATAACTGATGTGATGGGGAGGTGAGGTCGAGTGATGTGACGAAATAAAGGGAATATAAAAATGGAAAGATTTAGATATTTTGTGGAGTGGTTTCGGCCAGTGTCTCGATTCACCCTCTTAGGGTCCGTTGTTGTAGAACGACAAAATCCACGCAGGGAAGAGGTCGGGGTAGATGGACGTGGTCATCAACACATCCGACTTACTTACGGGAGAACGCCGTTTGTTTCCCATTTCTTAACATTTTCATCTTGTGGTTTCTGCACCAGAGTCCCTTTTTAGAAAACCTCATTTGACTGCAGCTGGGCTGACGGTCTGCCCCGTGCCTCTCTTACCTTCCGTGGGCAACACAGCCTGGTGCCTGCAGCAGCATGGCGTCTGTGTTGGCTCGCAGCGGAGCTCCCGACCGCAGGCCGAAGGCGGCAGTAACCATGATGCTGAGATGAAATACTGCGTAATATTTGTTGCTGCCATATCCGAATTAGTCTAAAGGTTGAGTTGAGGTTCATGTTATGATTTGACCGAGCCGAGTTGAGCTTGTGGTGACGGCAAGAACGCCGCTGTCCCCGTTACGGATTTGAGTGCTCTGCGTCCTCCTGTCATCGAGAGGTTCGGACCCTTGAGTCGCATTTGCCAAGCGCGCATGTCTGAACTTGCCGTGCTCGGGCCAGCTGGTTATAAAAGCTGAAACGCGTTGAAGCTTGGTCCTTCGAACAGGACGTGGACATCAGGGAAAACATGATGGATGGAGTAGAGACGGAGAGATTGAGAGAGAGAGAGAGAGAGAGGCACGAGAGGAAGACGGGAAAGCGTTGTGGAATTAACGTAGAACAAAAAACTCGCCGTGAGACGGATGGAGGGAAGCAAACGAGGGCTGGTGTAGGGACGGTGGGAGACGGGACGCGGTGTCGGGAGTCGCTCATCGCCCTGATTGGCTCTCACCAGTGGACGACTGTTGAATCGGATAAGAGCCTCTTAAACCCGGCAGGGATGCTTGGTTTACTGTCCCAGAGGAGGCGGGGGCGGGTGGGAACACCTTCCTGATTGCTGCATGTGCGTGAATCTTTAAGGCTGGTTGCATTTTTGAAAAAGAAACTAAAATAAATCAGATTTTCGAGTGAATATATGTTCGAATCTGTCCTCTGCTTAAGAGGGGGAGGGGGGGGGGGGGGGGACAGATTAATAGGAGAAAGAAAAAGACTGAGAGAGTAAAACTGTGAGAGAAAGGAGGCCTGTGGTAGTGTTGGCGAACTTTCAGAAACAACAGAAAAACCACAAAGCACAAAGTTGGCTTTGTCTCCAAAACACCCCCCCCCTTCCTCTCCTCCCTCCCTTCCTCCCCCAGGGGCGAAATAACACAATAAAATGTCCCATTACCCCATTCTGATGAGCGAGAGACACAGAAACGGAGAGAGAGAGAGGCTGCTCTGAGGTTTTGGCAGCTGCTCGGTGGTTTGGTGGTTTTTGTGGAGCAGCGAGTGTCTGAGCTCGGCCAGATCCTGACGCGTTGTTAGGAAACAGCTCGAGACACTTAAAACGGGCAGAGAGAAAAAAAAAAAATCAAGTCCTGACGCTTTAAGTTTTGTTTTTAAATGTGGAGTTTTGGTCCCGCTTTCCCCTCTGTGATTTCACCAGATTGGTTTTGTCCAGACATGCATGTAAACACGGTTATCAGAGAGAGGAACGGAAAAAACAAACAAAAAAAAAAACAAAAACAGTGGGCTGATGTGTCTGCAGTTGATGTCTGAGTGAAAATTGCTTTCTTTTTCAAACTGAATTTACATTTGTCTTTGGGAAGAAAATGCATAGAAAATGTCTCCGGCCAGTAATTGAGCCTTGGCGGCGGCAGCAGCGGTTTGTGCGTTGTTACCAAATAACAATGTGTAAATTTGCTGAACGCCGCTCTGACACAGACTCTGGTTTTTGTCCCAGATGGAGAAATGTATAAAAATGTAAATGATGCTGCACACGGCTAAAACATTTTTCAGGGGCCGGAAAGTAGCACAAACGTGTTGTTAGTAACGTTTCCTTCATTTCACATAAACAAATGCTCTTTTTTTTATATATATATATACCAGTGTGTTCCAACCTATGTTTATTTCTGAAAGATTTATTTCTTATTTTGATCCAAACATTTGCTCTTTCTAGTTATGTGACTTCCATTTCTGGTGGGAGGGAGGAAGAAAAAAAAAAGGGTCAGGAGAAACTTTCGACTGAATCGTGATTTTAAAGCGGTGCGTTGTGGCGAAGTCTGTGAGATTCAGTAGCTTCGTAAGTCTGAACAAGTCTGAAGGCAGAAGTGTTTTTTTCTTTTTTTTTTCTTTTATACTTCTGAAAGGCAAAACTCAAAGTTGAGGTGAAGTCTGGCGTTTAAATGGTGTTGCACTCGTGTGTGTGTGTGTGTGTGCACACAGAAAGGCACTAAACCTGACCAATCGTTGGCCGTGATTGTATGAGATGGTGAACGTTAAAGGGCAGTAAACGACAATGTTTGTTTTTTTTTAAAATACATTTTTATAATAGGGCCGTACTTTTAATAATTTGTCATTACAAATGTCAACATGCCTTTTTGGATGCTGTTTTCTTACTTCTGGAGTCCTCTGGTACCACTTGTTACTTGTTCGATGTTGTGTCATCCTGTCTGTTGACGATCACAAAGGATCTGCTTCTTAAACGTAAAGAGCAGCAGCCACTTCTCTCCTCCTTCTTGTCCTCTTTTCCCCTTTTTCTCACCTCTCCTCTCCTCCCTGTATCTCACTCTCTTCTGTTCCTCTCCTCCTTGTAGACAGAGGATGTAATCAGCTCAGACCTGCTGACTCGGCAGCTTTCCACCTCAGGACCAATATCTACCTGTCCTTGAAAACACACACTTCAATTATACTACACCTTAGATTGGTTAAACACACACACACACACACACACACACACACACACACACACACACACACACACACACTTTCTTTCTATCCCTTCTCTATATAACTCTTTCCCACTCTTGCATTATTTCGTTCTCTTTCTCTTTTTGCTGTTCTTGCTTCTCTTTCATTCTCAATCTTTTGTTATCGTCTGTCTCCCAGTTTTAAACAACTTTCTACTTCATTGAACTCACTTTTTCTCTCTCTCTCTGTCTCTGTCTCTCTGTCTCTCTCTGTCTCTCTCTGTCTCTGTCTCTCTCTGTCTCTGTCTCTCTCTGTCTCTGTCTCTCTCTCTCTGTCTCTCTCTCTCTCTGTCTCTCTCTCTCTGTCTCTCTCTGTCTGTCTCTCAGTCTCTCTCTGTGTCTCTCTGTCTCTCTCTGTCTCTCTGTCTCTCTCTCTCTGTCTCTCTCTCTCTCTCTCGGTGCATGCTGGGAGTTTGTGGTGTGTGAGCGAGACGCTGAGCGCGTGCTTTTTGAGATTTTTTTGATTTATTTTGTTAATAATATATGTTAATTTAACTTAGTTTATTGGTGGCAGTTTACTTTAGTTTATTTGTGGTGTTTGTAGGTGGTGTAGGTGGTGTATAGTGTGTGTTTTCCATCCTGCCGGTGTCACGCCGGTCGGCGTCTGACGCCATGGTAAATGGAGACTTCGCCAAGCTCACGAGGAAGCACGGTATCAAGATATCTGCCGGCTTCCCGTGTAGCGTGGAGGAGATCGGGCTTGCGGTGGGGGAGAAGGTCGGACACGGCAGTGTGAAGTCGCTGGCGCGGATGAACAGCGCCGTTGTCGTCTTCCTGGACCAGGTGGAGAAGGTGCACCGCGTCGTCGAGACAGGTATCGTGGTGAACGATTTGTTTGTACAGGTTCAGCCACTGACCCTGCCCGCAACCAGGGTGATCCTGTCAAACGTCCCTCCCTTCATAACCGATGAGTTCCTCAGCAGAGAGCTGTCCAGACACGGGAAGATAGTTTCCCCGGTGAAGAAGATGTTGTCTGGATGTAAGTCTCAGTTACTGAAGCACGTAGTGTCTCACCGCAGACAGCT
>CALSCE010009695.1:912102-946174 GCA_943593645.1 Bovichtus variegatus | reverse complement strand
CTCTCTCTTTTTTTATGTCTTTCTTTACCTCGCTCGTCCTGTCTGTCAGAGTAAATCCCTCCATCTGAGAGCTGCTGGCTGAATGTAATGATCTCACTGTCACACTCGCTGGTCAAACTGGTGAAATGAACTCTGCCACTGGCGGTGATGGAATGTAGCTAAGTACATTTACTCAAGTGCTGTACTTAAGTACACTTCTGAGATACTCGTACTTGTGTTTTCCATGATCACGACTGTACACCTCCGCTGCACCGCCCCGCTGCATTTGTCTGACAGCTGTCAAGGCTTTTCAACGTTTTTGTTTTTCATCCCCTTCCTGTCCGGCGAAAACCACGTCTGTCCAGATGTGTTGATTTTGAATGTTTATGAAAAAAAAAAAAAATGAAGGCTGAAGTGTTCCTTTATGGGTGGATGCTCTTGGATCAGCTGGGAAATGCATCGTCACAATACTAAAAAAAAAACAGGGCTGTTTATCTGAGCTCATGAAAAGTTGGCTTTATTTAATTTTTTTTACAGATACGTGGTTCTCGCAGCGACGCCACAAACGTATGACCATCTCATAGAATACGACGCATCGCTGTGGATTAAACAACAGGAAAAGTATATAAAGGAGTTGAAATGATCACAATGTTTAAACATTTACAGCAGTAAAATGCAACGTACACATACATGCATCAGTAATATTAATCCAGAAACGTCATGTCATAGTTAAACACTGACGACGAACAATGAATACTTTTACTTTAAATCCATTTTGCTGCTAATGCATACTTTTACTGAAGTAAGGTTTTCAAAGCAGGAGATTTATTTGTAACTGAGAAGTTTTACAATGTGCTATTAGTACTTTTACTAAAGTAAAGGTGCCCAGATGTCAGTTACTGGCGCGCAGGTACACCATTGGCTCCAGAGACCGCTGTGTTCCTGTGGTCACAGCCAAAAGTCTGTCTGCGGCGTCATGTTTTATGTAAGAAGTATCTTCCAACCTACTGACGGAACTAGAATAGTTGCGATCTCGAAGGATTTAGACGAGCCAGAGCCGAAGGCGCCCTGTTGCCCGTCAGGGTCACGGAGGCTGAGCTCTTTGACCAGGAGCCTTTTAGTGGCGCGTCATCCCTCATCCGTCATATCGCTCTGTCCCCTCAGTCGCCGTCACCTTTTTATAGACACCAAAACATAAACGCCCACCAAGCTTTGACGAAAAGACCAAACGGTGAGGAGGAATTGAAAGTTTGTTGGACAAACTGGAGCGTCTGAATTGAAAGTGACTGGGTCAAATGGGCTCAGTGGCTGAACCGAAGTGGCAGCGAGACTTTCCATCTCTCAGCGCCTCTGGCATTTCCTCCGAAGGGCCTGGCTCAGGAGAGACACTCTGTGTGTGTGTGTGTGTGTGTGTGTGTGTGTGTGTGTGTGTTTGGCTGGCAGGGACATCAGAGCAGAGCTGGGCATGCATCCCCTCTCTGTCACCCAGTTTCTAAAGCAGCACAGAACAGTACAAACCAGTCTGCGTGTTTATTAATGGGCTAACTTGCGTCTTACTGTAAATGATGACTAATGGCTCCTGCCGTGGAAGTACAGTGCAGAGCCGAGAACTGCGGCTGCATCAGCGCTGCGGAGACGCACTTTGAAGAGGACAAATGGCCGGGATGAACGTGCTATTTAAAGGCTGTCATCGCAGGCTACCCCCGTGTACATTTTGTTGGCGAGACGATGAAATGTTAGACAAACGGAGCTTTAAATACGCTCCTATGGCTTTGGTGATGATGCCAGTGTGGTTCTTGCCACAACATATTGTGCTGTATCCATGTGCTGGTGTGGGGGGGGGGGGAAATCCACCAACTGTGACAAATTGGCTGCTGTGTGCATGTGCTACTGTTGGAAAATCCAACTCGTGACACGCAAGCTGCAATTTGCAACACAAGATCATTTCCTCTCTGTCGTTTTTGACACGTTTCTCTGACCAAAAACAAAGCCGCGCTGCACGAGAACGCCTTGGAGAGACTCGCAGATGGCGCTGCAACTTTTGGGAGCGACACAATAGTTGTGAAACGTGACGCTGTTGCCGTTTGTGATCGGCGCGGAAGCACCTCTCGCAAACTGTTTTCGTCTTAACGCAGGGCGACAACCAGTTCTGTGATCTGGTCCAAATTTCAACTAGTTTCGGTGGGTCTGTGACCGAATGGCTGCGAAACGAATGACGTTCCCATCTGGAATTTGTCTTTACTGCCAGTTTGAAAATGTGAGCGTGATGCGTGCTGGATAGAGTTGGTTTTAGTCTCCGTACAGACGCAAATATACAAAACCAGGCAACCTCACAAGACACGAGCGGGATGCTGGGCCCGCCTGCGGTTCCAGCTTGTAACTCCTGCTATAACCATAAGAATTGACATTTTTACGTTTCTGCTTGTGTTCCGATTAAACAGGCGAAATGCATCGTGTTAATAACTGAGCTTTAAAGGTGTGAGAAGGGCTTTGTACATTGCTTCCTGTCTTTCTGCGAAATGAAGCTAACCACCGTCTTGACCGCAGCTCTGTGCTTCAGTGGGTAATCGATCTTAGAGAAGCATATTTCCCAAAACATTAAGTTTTCATGTCCACAGTCTTGTACCTTTGGACTCCTGATGGTTCAACCTGGAGAGTTTCATGTTCGTCTAAGCCTTGAAGAGCTTAAGTCACCGAACACCGTCGATTAGAATATGAATAAGACTTTTACTGCCAGAGACGCCCAAATTAACACTCTCTTCTATAACATTACGGCTCTATAGAGAGTGTAGTTCTGCACACTCACCCGAGCTAACCTCTCTCTCTCTCTGTCTCTCTCTCTCTGTCTCTCTCTCTCTCTCTCTCTCCCTCTCTCTCTGTCTCTGTCTCTCTCTCTGTCTCTCTCTCTCTCTCTCTCTCTCTCAGTCTCTCTCTCTCTCTCTGTCTCTCTCTCTCTCTGTCTCTCCCTCTCTCTCTCTCTCTCTGTCTCTCTCTCTCTCTGTCTCTCTGTCTCTCTCTCTGTCTCTCTCTCTCTCAGTCTCTCTCTCTCAGTCTCTCTCACTCTCTCTGTCGATTAAAGGAACAAAGCAGAAGACAGCGTCTCTCTAGAGAGCCACTTCAGGGCCAACCCCCCTGGCTGTTTTAACACGCACACGCTCACATACACACTTTCAGTCTTTCTCTCTCCGTCTCACACTGAGCAGTGACTCCTGAGCAGAGGAATTCACATGCTGTCATGGGAAAAACCGTCGCTGGTCTGTTCCGAGTGTGGGTTTCTGTGATCCTCTGAGTGAGAGAGTGTGTGTGTGTCTGTGTGTGTGTGTGTGTGTACTCTTGTACTTGTAGCCTGGTGAGAAAGTAGGTGTTGTGTGTCCAGCAGGAACCCCTCTCTCTTTACAGTTTTGGCTCGTTTTTGTTCTTTCATTATTATTTTCAGAGGAGAGAAGGAGCTGCAGGCCGCGCTCTGCAGGAACATGATGGTTTCTGTGGATCACATCGTTTGTTTGAGTGCACGACTTTATCCTGTTGAGCATAATATTAATAATAATAATATAGATTTATTTATAAAGGTACTTATTTTAAAAAACATTTGGGATGGGTGGATTTTGGATATCCGTTATATATTTGCACTCTTTCTTACTTGAATACAGTTCTGTCAAGTTAATTGTCCAATGAAAGCCTCAGTAATTTCCCCCAAAAAACTGGTAACTGCAATTTATTTTATTATTTTTGCAAAAAGGAGGAAATAGTGCATTTGTTGATGTTGTTATTTTAACCGGCGGATTAATCTACATTTTGTGCTCCAGTCAGTATTTGGGGCTGCTAAACGGTGTGTGTGTGTGGGATTGACTCAAAATAAACTACAGCGTGTGTGTGTGTGTGTTCATGGTAATGAAGGAACATGTCACCCAGTGCAACAGTGTGGCTCATTGATGTGTTTTTGGACAACAATGGAGCTCCATGAGATATATCAGGCTTTGTTGATTTCGATGTCCTGATTTGTTTGTGCTTATGAAATAATAAAACTGAACTGAGAGGCGTTTAACACCACCACACACACACCCACACCTACCTCACCCCACCGTCCCTCGGTCCCCGCCCCTCGAGGCCCCCTCTTGTCCTCCGTCTCTTTGTCCTTTAGGCATCTAATTGGGTTCCTGTTTAGAAAAGGAAAGGTGTTAAGTAGGGGGAATTCCCATAATGCTCTTTTATTGGGAGAATGGACAATGGGGACTAATTGGTTCCTATTAGTAGATAGAAGTGAGAGAGAGAAGGACACTTAGGCATTTAGAGGGAAGCACAGCATTATGGGTAGATGGCGTAAGTGTGTGCGTGTGTGAGAGCAGTGTATGTTGGCTGTCTTGGATGAATGACCAAAAAAGATGTGTGTTTTTGTATTATCTGTTTTCTTGTGGGAATGACGGTTGCAAGTTGTGTGTGTTGTGGGAATGAAGCACAACTCTGTGTGTGTGTGTGTGTGTGTGTGGATTGTTGACATTATTAGCTGGTTTCTGGAACATAACATTAGATTTTTGTGTGTGTTCACTGTTAGTTTCGCTTAGTTAGTTTGAGAAATGACCTCCACAAGATGTGTTTGTGCGTGCGTGTTGTTTATGTTATTGGGCAATTCTAGAAATGACTAAAATGTTCCCTTTTGTGTGTTTGTGCTACGATTTTATAAAGTTGAACCATTTATTGTACGATTAAGACCTGCTTTGGCGGTCACTGGTCTAAAACTCGGTGAAATAAATACATTAGTACAATGTCCTTTCAAGTACTGTAATCCCTCCCAGATGTCGAGGCTCAGCGTGTGAGACTGAGGACGAAGAAAGGAAAACAAACTAAAAGATGACAAATGAAAACCTAGCTAACTAGAATGGCACTTGGAAATGCAGACCTCCGCCAAGTCCAAATGTCCTATCTTTCGATGTTAGATGCTACGCCCTTCCACCAAGTTTCAAGCAAAGTTGGGGAAAGTCGTTGTTCTGCAATCCTGCTTGACAAACGAACCGAGTCGAAAACGTGACTCTGTACATTTTACAGTAATATATTCATTAATATTGACTTAAATGAAATGTTTCCCATGAATGGAGCCAGTAGTGGAATAACCAAATATCCAGGGATGCACTAGGTACACGGCAGCCAGGAGAACTTATAGTTGTGAAGTTAAAGAGGTTTTTTCTTATTATTATAAGACAAAGACAGTTCCAAACTGGTCCTGAAGTCAGTGTTGTAGTTAAGCACCAAGCTAGCTAAGTAATCTAAAGGGTGTGTATCCCTTTAACAAACACAGCTTGTTTGTGTGCGCATGCGCGTACGTTGACGCAGCTATTGCGAATTTCCGCTTTTTTTTTATAATTTGAAACGTTCAATGTTTGTCTTTGCTCGTGAGCAGTCTTCTTCTTCTTGTTCTTGTTCTTGTTATTCTTCTTCTTCTTCTTCTTCTTCCTCGCCTTTTCATGGCGCTATGTTTAATGGCGTGTTACTGCGAACTTTCAGATCAGACGTTACATTTGAAAACTGCTTGTCCGTTCTCCGGCACACCAAACGCTTTGTGACTGCCTCCCCTGGAGACGTTTGGTGCACGATGGTGCACTAGAGAAGAGTTGCTCGGCATGTTGGGACATCTGGGAAAATAATTAAGTTGGGGAAAGTCATCAAAATCATAACACTCTTGTAAACTGAGTCTTGTATAAAAGCTGCAAGAGGATCAAGAGAGAAGCTTGGAGACGGATACAACGAGAAAGAGAAACGCATAAATACACAAGTACATACGGATATACTCTATGACTACTCCGGAGACAGACGCATGCAGGCCTTGTGTCCCTTTTATTGATGAAATAAACTGAACATGATTCCCACAAACATCACAGCAACAAGTGTTGTGTGCATAATGCATGAGTGTTCCTCCTTGTTTCAGCGAGCTGTTGCTCTTGTGTGGTTGCTCGCCATGTACACGTCTCCGTCTAAACATGCGTGTGTCAAAGTTCAGTGTGTTTCGCTCCCTCTTCGTGCCTCCACACACATTATTCTTGTCGTCTGTGTGATATTTTCCCGCAGCTCTTCTTCTGTCTTCTTGCCTGGGCCTCCACATTAGGCCAATTTAATTAGAAGCCTTTCAACAGAACTAATTAGCCAGCTACGCTAGCCCGGCTGAGTGAGGGGCGAGGGGAGGTGATTGAAGTTCTGCTACCCAAGGAGAGCATTGTTTAACGGTTTGATTCCCACTTTTCTTATTTTTCTAATACAAAACCGACTAATGGAATTTGAGGGAGCTGGTTTGCTTCAAAAGACTTCGGGTATGGGCGGGTGGGAGCGATGGCGGAGTCTCACAAGCCTCCATTTGAATTCCTTCGTTTTTAATTAAGAAGCTCCGAGGCTACGACATGACTGATCATCCTCTCCGATAGTCTTATATGGTAAATATATTTCATTTGTGTTCACAAACTCGTCTGTTTAATTGGCTTCTACTCAGAGAAAGAGTGTTGGGTGATGAAGAGATACGAGGGGACATTTACCAAAACACATGATCTGGTGTAACTATGTCCTTGTGTTTTGGATAAGTGCCTAATAGGAAAGTTGGCTCGAAAAGAGAAAGTTGACAGCTGGGTGGTTCAGAGCAGGTGTGTCGCTGGAATGGTAAAACTGTTTTTTTAGTTTTGCTCCTGCTTTTTAGCTGCATAAGCGCGACTTTGCAAAGGGAGGATACAAGTCTGTATTTTTGTCCAACACTCTACAGCTCTTGGATGGATGAAGGCCTCAGAAGGCTTCAACCTAAGGGGGCTAGACGATCCCAAAGCCCCTTTCTTACTGAGGTCACGGAGAGACTGCATCGTACGCTTTCTGCTACTCTCCAAAACAGAAAATCCACTTTACACAATGATTGGCCACTTCATGACCTAGTTGTTTTAAAGGCATACTGACGTTTTGGAAGGACAATAATGTTTCTTAGAGGAGGATTCCTCATTACTTTAGTGATTCCCCCTGGTTTTTCTTGAGCAACACCAAAAAGGGAATCATTTCCACTTTAGCGCCACGTGAATTTGTGGATACCTATTTAGCACTAAGGAACTCATTCCCGTCACTATCGATCTAGCTGATGACGTCCCCATTCTTAATCCCACCTGCAAAGCTCTGATTGGTCTATTGTTCTCTCATTCAGTCGGCCCTTCTGCTCTGTATGGAAACATCTGCATTTGTTAACCGTCCCCTATCATTCATTTAGTTTTTTTTTTCCTTCTTTTAATTTGTCAACCATATGTTAATACTGCAAGTGTTATACACACCATGATAGCATTTTTAATCCCCCCCCCACCTCAAGGGAGACACTAAATCAATTGTATAGTACGCCACGGGTAGTTTAGGGACCCTGGGAGAAAAAGCCACATAGGGTTTGCCTGTTTTATAAAGCTAAAAGTCTCAGCAGTTGGACACTCTGTTAAAACAATTTTGTCATTGCGGTTTTCTTGATTACACAGTGGAGATTCTTGAGTCGCAGACCCTTCGTAAACTGCAACTGCTAAAACCCAACTTGTGCCATGGGCCTCTGAATATTTATTGACGTGATTTGCTGGTAACTTGTGGCCGTAGTTGTTCAGTCAGTGAACGGACTCATTTATATTCACCCAGCAGCAACTCTCTCAGCCCAGTGCAAGTCTTTAGCGTTTCAGAATCAGAACACAGTCCAAAACATAATGTAGCATAAGCATTTGGTATGATACACACACACACACACACACACACACACACACACCTACCTCTAGCTTGTTGCTGCTAATTCTACTTGTGCCACCTCACCTCTCAGTGCAATAACAAGCTTGTTTCTCCTCACACACACACACACACACACACACACACACACACACACACACACACACACACACACACACACACACACACACCAGTCGCTGTGTGATTAGCTTTGGCAGCACAAGGCCATCCAGCGCTCTCAGATATAACTGCTTCTCTTTGATAAACATGAGAGCTCAGACACACCGCTGTCTACAGCAACCATCTGACTGAGAAGCACACACACACACACACACTCCAACTGAAGCTATACACGCACGCACTCACACACACGCCTAAGCCTTTGGTCAGCGTACAATATCTCAGAGTTTGTGAAGCCTGGAGAATATTTGATATGTAGATAAGTCTTAAAAAGGGTGAGATTTGCATATTGGGCTCCTGTTGCACACGGCTCACAGCCACATGTGGTAGGTACATTTTTAATCAGTGAGCGGAGAAAAAATTAATTTGTTTTTGGCGGGAGGAGGAGGAGAGACGATGCTCCTCTTCATTCCATTAGCAGCATTTTGTCAAAACAGTTGAACTGGATTCACACGGGCTGTGAAAACCGAGTGTGTGTGTTCAAGTCTTTTAAACATGATCTGCTGTAAGCAAGTGTGAATGTGCTCTACGTGCACTTCTGTGTGTTTTAAGCATCATATTACTTTCCTGCAGCTAGTATTTATTAGATTAAACCTCTTCAATTAAACGTGTGTTTTGTCGGCTCATTAAAACGACACCTCGTTTCGAGAAAAACAGAAAGAACACTTTTTAATTTAAGTAAATTGCTTTTACCTGTTTCATTTTATTCCATTCTGGTTGCGTTTGTATATTAGTCTGCAACCTTGTTTGTAATTCATGTCTGGTCTTTGTGTTGTTTATTTTATTGGCATTTGTTTGCATTGGCTTTTTTTTTTTTTTTTTTTGTGTATGTATGTGTGTGTCTGGGAGGCAGTTTTATAACTTAGAAAAGTGGTCCAGAAAAATTGACTTTGTGATTTTCTCAGCCCGTCTAGTTACGAGTCAACATTTCGTAAAACGTATTTCATCCTTTGGTGTTTTGTTCCGTCTGATAAAGTTCTGGCTCCCTGCAGACACTGCAGGGCCCGTGATGAATACACATACTTTAGTGTGACTGTCGTAGAGGAACTAAACCCTCAACCTTGGAAGTGCCGGGGATTGATACGCATGTCTTAAGCACATCTGTGCATCTAAATATGATAACACAGGCAATGTTTTCGTTGTAAATCTGTCAGTATTCAGCGTCACGATCACTTTATTGATTTAAAGATGTTTGTTAGATTTATACATGACAACATCAGGGAGCGTTATAATGTGTTGTTGATACATTTTGTATTCGTAGTCTTCCATAGTTTTTAAACGCCACATGTGTCTTGTATCTACATCATCAGAATCTGATAACTTTTTTATTAAATACAGTCATCTTTGGGTGAACTTGGCTAGTTTCTTTTACAACCAGTTCAGTTGAAAGACATTTTCCTTCTGTTTTCTGTCCATTTGCTAAGATAATACATTAGTAATATACCTACGAATACTCTATGATATTCAGATGTAATCATGGCATTCGTCAGTGGCCTCATATTTAGTGAAGCTACAGCTACATCGTCTTTTCAAACGGCTGATATCAAGCTTGTCCAAACTGCTGAACAATCTCTCGCCGCTTCGTGTGCCGTTTCATCCCGATGCACAGCGCACTGTTGAAAGAAAGCTTTTTCTAGTGAGCCAGAAGGTTTTCTTTCAAAAAAAAACAAAACAAACCACCTTCAGTGAGACTTAAGAGTCAATGTTTCAGGTGTTCATCCTGCTTAAATCAATGAAACTGTTCCTCCCAGAAACGAAGCGAGTTGAAGGCAAATATCCCAGAACCTCGTTGCTCTCGGTGAGATGAAACTCCTCGCTCCGCTTCCGTCCGTCTGTCTCTGAGTAGCTGCAGCTTCGAGCAGCAGAGCCGCACCTCTCTTTATTACAGCTGACAGTTTGTTTATGTCTGGTTTGAAGCGTTTATTTTTTTACAGCATTTTACAGCTTCCTTCGGTCTCCTCGGCTCACTTCTCTGACCTCGAGCTGACTGCTGCTTGTTTAGACATTAAACAGATTCAGACCCTTGGTGCTGATACGGCGGCGGCAGCAGCAGCGAGCAGAGCTGAGAATCATCTGGAAAATTACCATACAAGCCTTGATACCAGAACATTTAAAGTGACACGGATACCAAAGCAAAACTTCATTGGAATATCCAGTTACAGTAAAGTAACTGCAGTTACCTGACCCCAAAAGTAATATCCAACACATAACAATAAAATGATACAAATGGGAAATATATTTTAATGAGTAAAGTATTCATTTTATTTTCCTGTGATGCTATTGCAACAAAGGACCAACCTGTATGACTATCGAAGTAAATGAGTACGCATTAAGTAAGGTAGAGTCAAGACTCTAAATTGGGCTGAAAGGTTTCTAGACGTCGTCATTGGGGAGGTTATGTTTTCAGCTCAGTCTGTCTGTCTGTCCGCAGGATTACAGAAAACTACCGGCCCGTTATTGATGGAATGGCTAAGCAAGAAGCCATTAAACGTTGGAGTGGATCGGAATCGCAAGGCGGCTGCACAAATAATTTTTCCACTTTCGTTAGCATTGCGAGCATTTGAGCTACAAGTTCAAGTAAACACCTCCTCGAGTCGGAAAACAAAAACTTGGAAACGCCGTTGTACACTCGGAGCAAGAAGGACTTCCCAACTCAGGGAAATGGGACCATCCGAGGAGCACCTGAAGGCACCATTTTTTCTTTCCGTCGGTCTGTGTTGACACAGTTGACCTAAAACACACACACACACACACACACACACACACTCATTTTAACCTTATTAGTTCTTAACGAGCAAAATTAAACCTGTTGGGGCAGTTCCTTTTTTTTTTATTTAATACATTTGCGTGTAGTTTTTATTTAAGTGTAGTTTTGGATGTTATGAGTAATCATGTAGAGACGTGTTGCTCCATTTGTTCTTTTTCTTCCTTTTTGTTTTGTGTTTTGGTTCCTCTGATTCTAAGTGATTTGTGTGCACTGGAGTTTGGTCTGGAGTGCAATGTACTCAGTTTATAATACTATGTCGCAGTACTTAGTGGCCAGACTTCCTGTTATTAGAGCTGATCTTATGTAAATATCGGTTGTTACACGAGCACAAAAGTATTTTATCTAGCAGATTTGAATGCCGTCGGATTCAAATCTGCAGTCACGCAGCTGAAGGACGTCCTCTCTCAACATGCCACTCTCCTCCCTCTTAGTAACTTTCAGCTGAATAAAATCTAAAGTTATTATTATCCTTCGATGACGCGGGAATACTGTGGGGGTTATGAACTCCCCTCTCTTTTTAAAAAAAAGCGACAGATCGAGGCAGAGGATCTTAAAGAGACGCTGAGCGTTTGCTTCGTTCCCCACCGCTGTAAGGCAAACGCTCCACCTGGTGAGTCTGCAGCAGCACTCACAGTGTGATACGTGTGTGTGTGTGTGTGTGTGTGTGTGTGTGTGTGTGTGCATGTGTGTCAGTGTGTGTGTGTGCGCTCAGCAGCAGATTAATTGCACAAAAGCACTTCTGGACTGACGTCAACTCGTGCATTTCTGTGTGTGTGAATTGCAGTTTTGAACAGATGTAGAGAGCTACACAGTCAGAGAGAATAAGTGTGTGTGTGTGTGTGTGTGTGTGTGTGTGTGTGTGTGTGTGTGTGTTTTCAGCCGTTTGAAGCCTCTCTGGTGGCAGAGGATGTCCTAGTTTCAGGACGACGTCTCTCATCCCGACGTCGAAACGCGCTCCCACCACTTTAGGAAAACATTTATACATCAACTGTTTTGACTTTTTTCTTCTTTTTTTTTTTTTTTTTGTTGCGTAGTTGAGTTTAGTTTTACTGAAAGTCACTCTGTGAATTGATGCAGGGCTCAGTCTCTCCCTCGGAGTCCTTCGACACATGTCTGTTGCTTTTGAGCACATTTATGGAAATGTTACAGCTAAAGAGATTTTTCTCAGCAGTTGGTGGAGGCCAAACCAGAGCTAAAAGGAGAGCCAATTCAGAAATGTCATTCATCAATGGCATTATAATACGGCTCTGTGTCTGCTGCATGTGTAAATAGCCAACTGTTTGCTTCCACATTAGCTATGACTATGCTGATAATAAGGCGGAAGACTTGCACAGACTCTCCTGACTATCTTGAGACCTGCTTTGGTGCTCAAGACTTGTGATTTGACTTGGACTTGACCAAAAGCTTACATCACGCCCATCCTAATGGAAATATTCCGCCAAGTAATGCTGAGCAGGTGTTAATGTGACGTCTCGGGTTGACGAACGCCAGCTCGAGATGAAGTGCACGGTGACTGGAGGCTTTGGAGTGCACATGGACATTTGTCATGCAGTTTTAATCTCTCGCTGGTCTCCGTGACGCCGCTGAGCTTCGTCCAGCCGAGCCTGTCGGAACGTTTCAGCCTGACAGTCTGTTTGAGGGGAAAACACACACACAATCGTAATCCACATGACTACATTTTTTCACCGCAGGGGTCTGAGTAAATGCGACTGTGTTTTTAAGAGGGGGGGGGAGAGAGAGAGAGAGAGAGAGAGAGAGAGAGAGTGTGTATGAGTGTGCATGGGGGCGAACGGGAGGGGGTAAGAGTAAACGTGTGTGTGCTTGACAGCTTGCGGCATTGATCAGAAGATAAAACCGGCAGCCTGTCTGCTCCATTGTGGCAAGTAATGGTTATGGGAGCATCAAAACACACACACACACACACACACACACACACACACACACACATAGCCCGACTGATATATTGGCGATGTTCGTGTGACTTACCTCAACAAATAAAATCGGGGATAAAATCTTTCTAACGTTGACATTCTTTAACTTTATTTTGTGTGTGTGTGTGTGTGTGTGTGTGTCTGCCATCTGCATTTGGAGCTTCATCCGTGTCAGTTTTGAGAGAGCGCAGCGGCTTTTCTTTCAAATGCGATCGATGGCAGCAAATCCAAACTAATATTGGTGATTTGTGAAGGACAAGGGAGCTTGAAGACCTCTGTGTACTCGATGGTAATATTTTTTACACGCTGGATTCTTGTTATTTAGAGACACTGAATGATACATGTCGGAGGAGTATATTTGATTTTCTCTCTCTCTCTCTCTCTCTCTCTCTCTCTCTCTCTCTCAGATGGCTCCCTAGACTTTTTTTTTTTTTTTTTGAGATAATCTTCAGTTAAATATTTTTTTCTCCTCCAGGGGTTCGCTGGTAGATTGAAGATGAAATATTGCAGCATGTTCTATCATGTAGAGTCATGTCAAAAAACAGTCCCATGATCCAGTCTGGGTTGGTACTTGCAAAGAAGTTCTGATTGGATGGTGGTCAGGGGAATTTTGCCGTCTTATGTTCCCAGAAGAGCTAATGAGCTACGTTAGTGAGCTCTACTGTCAGCCAATGAGAGACGGCGTCACGCGCATACTTATGCATTCATCTGCATACATCTGCGCTCAACATTATTTCATTGAAAACCATTCATTGCACCCTGGTGGATGAGCGTATCAGTGATCTGCCAAATCTGAAATGAACTGAAATATTGAAATGCAATAATTAAAATACAAAAAGGGATAGTGTGTGAGGATGCATTGGGCTCATATTAATGTCCCTATTGTCGCACGATGGTACCTCAACGCAGATGTACTGACGTGTGCGGATTGACAGAACGTAGTTTTTGTCAATAGCTTAACCAACGTTAGAAACCAATGCTCAAGGTCAATGAAACTGCAGGTAGCCATAGCAACGGTACTGATGATCCAGGCTCTGTTAGCAGTTAACTGACTAATGAAACTAACCTTATGATGTTAAACTGACTACACACACACACACACACACACACACACACACACTCACATTTCCTTTGGTGGTATTCATTCAGTCATTTGTGAGAGTGGGACTCTGGTAATAACTTCACTGAGGAAGAGTTTTTCCACAGTTGACACACACACACACACACACACACACACACACACACACACACACACACACACACACACACACTCAACTTCTCTCAAAGCAGCCGTGACAGAAATTGGGCAGCAGGTTAATAACTACTGCCCATCCTCACAGCGCCCAGGGCCACACACACACACACACACACACACACACACACACACTGGAGTCACAGACAGCATGTCCAGGTACAGCAGATGATAAAGTGTTAGGTCTTGGTATTGAGTCAGTGTGTGTCAAGGATGTCCAGCTCTGCTCTATTTCCTCTGTATGCTATTAGATTAAGAAACTGCCAGACACACACACACACACACACACATGCACACACACACACACACTGACAACTCCTGGTTTCCTTGTTGGCTTTCCTTCACCATCTTTCCACCTCTTAGCATTCATAATACTTAACCGAATTCCACTGCAGCCACAGTAAATTGTGCTATTACTAGTGGAAACAGATCACAAGTTGTAATATTGGCAGCGCTGCAAAAACACGTCGCAAACAAATGTACCCACTTATGCACATTTGGCATTTAGAAATATTTTGGCCGCCTTTTGGAGTCGTAAAGCTGCTCAGTGTTGTGGGTGAACAGGTGAATACGGAGAGCGTACGTCTTCCAGTCAGTGCGGCGCTGAGTAATGCCGCACATTAGAAAGGAGGAGGAGGAGAAGGGGGAAAACCCCACATTGGTGCACAGAAACACTGCAGTACTTCACAGCAGTCCACCATGCAGAGACGTGATACAGAATGACTATGTGTTCACGATTGTTAATAATACCGCACGGATGAATAACGAAATGGGGAAAAATGTATGAGTTCGTCTCTCAATACCGTCCGACTTCCTGTTTGTGGCTCTCCGCTCCGAGCCCGTCGGTTCCTACTGAGCAACTAAAGCGTAATTCGTTAAAGCGGTTGCTCGATGTAGTTTTCTAATAAACTTCACTCAAGCGTGAGGAAGCGACGCATGTTCGCGGTCTACTTTCAGCTGCGGAGTAATCCACACACTGCGCGTACCTCGCTATCAGTTGACGGGGATCCAAGACCTTCCAGCTGTGGGTTATTGTACAGTATACAGGCTTTCACTGAAGGTGAACTTTAGGTCTTTGGTAGCGGGGGATGTGGATATCTGGTTAGGTCTGACGCTTCTTTCACAAATCGGTTAACCTCTTAAGGTGGTATTTGATTATCTGTCGAGGGAGACATTAAGAAAGTTAAGAAGAATCTCGCTTTGTTAAGGTGGAGTTGAGACCTTTTGGTAAAGTAGATTTAAGTAAATACTCTGAGGGCACAATTGTGGTGAGAAGGAAAAGACACCCCAGGGGAATTAGGCCTCAGTTTGTCTCCACATTCTGGAACCTGGAGGTTTGTATTGGTCCTCTATTGTGTGGAGGCACTTTTTTTTTTTTTTTTTGGGAGACAAATTGTTAATGTAATGAGAGGAAAAGGAAAGAGGAGCGATGGATTGAGAGTCTGGGAGAGAGGGAGATCGAAAGAGGGGGAAGTTTTGTGTGTGTGTGTGTGTGTGTGTGTGTGTGTGTGTGTGTGTGTGATGGAAGGGAAAGATAAACGGCTCTTCTTTGATGGTGTGAGGCGTCGATTGAAACGGCGAATAAAGGCCGGCTTTCATCGGCCAATGGGCTGTTAGTGACACTGGGGGAACGAGCCAAGCCGATTGGCCTGCAGCCTGAGAACACTTCCTGGGCCAGTAAACTGCACGCTCTGTCACCCCACTATTCTTCCCCTCCATCCCTCTCTCTCTCTCTCTTCCATTCATTGTCTCTCTCCATTAATTACTCCTCCGCTCTCTCACTTTTTTCCTGAACATCTTTGTCTCTCCTTCTCCCTCACTCGTTGTGCTGTTGACTACCTCTCGGTCTCACTTTTCCTCTCCTCTCTCAACTCGTTCCTCCCTTCGAACCGTCCTATACCTTCTCTCGCTTTATCCTCCCATTCTTCTCCTTCTCTCCTCCCCTCCCCTTTCTCCTCTCCTTTTTCTCTTTCCTTCTCCTCTCCCCTCCTCTGCTCTTATATCACCTTGCCTCTTGTTTCCTCTCTTCTGAGCTTTTACCTCCCCTCCTTTCTTTCTCTGCCCTTCTCTCCCTTTCATACCCTCCCGTCTCTTCTCCTCATTTTCGTTTTGACTCTCTTCTCGTCCGTCCCATTTCCCCTCCTTTCCTTCTCCTCCCCTCTCCTCCCCTCTTCTCTCCACTCCTCCCCTCTTCTCTCCCCTCTATTCTTTCCCTCTTTCTACCCCTCCCTTACTACTCTAACTTTCTTAGTTGTTATTCTCACACTTCTCCTTCCTTCCTTGATTCCTTCATATTGTCTTCCCTCCCCTTTGCTCCTTCTCCCTCCCTTCATCTCTTATCCTCTCATCTTCACCTACTCCAAATTTCCATTCTTTTTCTGCTTTTCTCTCCTCTACCTCTCCTCTCTCCCTCTTTTTCCATGTTATGTCTCCTTTTCTTCTCTCCTTGTTTCCTCCCCTCTTGCTTTCGCTTCACTTATTTCCTCCCATCTTCTCTCCTCCCTCACCTCCTTTCTTTTTCTCTTCTTTTCGTGTCCCCCTTCCTCCCCTCTCTTCCTCCTCCCTTTTTTCCCTCACTCCACCAGAAAGTGAAAAGTGAAACGTCATCTTGGCGGTATTCAAGAAAACATTTCCCCCCCCCCGCAAATTGTTTAAGAAGAGCGCACAATGGAAAGAGCTCGAGAATGAAGGGAAGAAATAGAGAAAGAGAGTTAGAGATGGAGGAAGGGGGGGGCGAAGGGGGGGGAGAGAAAATCATTTTGCTATGAAGTAGAAAGAGA
This sequence comes from Bovichtus variegatus, assembly GCA_943593645.1. NCBI lineage: Eukaryota > Metazoa > Chordata > Actinopteri > Perciformes > Bovichtidae > Bovichtus > Bovichtus variegatus. The sequence goes on along the minus strand of CALSCE010009695.1, from coordinate 929,575 downwards.
GAGGGAGCGTCGCTCGGCTGCCTCAGAGATCGATTGCTTTGCGGAGCTCCTGACAGGTGTAATTGTAAGGGCGTCATCTGTTCTTGTTTGCACAAAATACATTTTTATTTTTTTTCCCCCTCTCCCTTTTTCTTTTTTAGTTCTTTTTTTTCTTCCCTTTTCTCAGAAGCGGCAACTGTGGAGACGTGGAGCGCGGCGTTGCCGTCACCATCGCCTAATCTTCCCGCCATCATCCCATTCTTGCGCTTGCCACCGGACAAATCCCCTGTTATTTGAACAGATGGTCGGAAATCCATTCTGGTGATAAGTTGCCTCTAGTTAGCATTTAGATTACCTGCAAAAATGGAACAATTTACTACTCTGCCTCCCAGCATAACTTCCTCCCCTCCTCCTTTACCTCCGTCGTTCTCTTCACGAACAACCCCGCCTTACACCTGCCACCTTTGGGTGCCCCCCTCCCTTCAGCTCCCTGTCATCTTTTGTACCAGCTTTGACTCATTTTGCAACGAATTACAGCTAACTTTGACGAGTGTGTTAAAGAGTTTGAGGAGGGAGGGAGGGAGGGAGGGCGACAACAGAGGGGTTCAGGGAGGGAGGGAGGGAGGGCAATGATGGAAAGAGCAAAGGAACAGATGGATTTAGGAAAAGGGGAAGAGGAAGGAAAGGAATCAGGTAGGAGGGATGAAGGAAGGGAGCCTAAAGTCGGGGCAGATGGAGAGAGGGAGGGCAAAAGTGGAGGGGAAGGAAGAAGAAAGACTGAGAGGAAAAGAGAAGGGGGGGACATAAAGTCGAGGGAGCAAGGAAGGAAAGATTCAGGAAAGGTGATCCGGTTCCCTGGATGGGCGGGTGAAGAGGGAGGCAACCGAAATGAGGGAAAGACGGGAGGAAAAAGAGTTAGAGGAGGGAGGTAAAGGAAGGGGGGGGGGGGGGTATCAGGAAATACAAGGATTTAGGGAGGAGGAGAAGAGTGTGGATGAAAAGAGGAAGTGAGAAGAAGGATTAATGCAAAGGAGATAAGGAAAATAGGGGGAAAGGGGAGAGAAAAGGATGACAAGACGGAGGGGAAAGGAGACATTTTGAAAATGACGCGGCAGAGAAAAGAGAAGCGAATAGGAGGGATTAGGAAGAGATGGGAAAGATAAGGGAGCACAACAGTAAGGAGTTACTTTCCGATTTTGATACGTCACGTTTTCCTCCTTTACTCACTTTTCCTTCCTCTCCTCCTCCCTGAACTTTCTTGTCCTCACCCCTCCCATTTTCCTCCTATTCATTTTCTTTTTCTCCTGTGATTTCCCCCCCCCCCCCCCTCTCTCTTTCTTTTTCATCAGGGATACATTACAGGATGTGTTTTGCGCTGATGTATTTGTCTGAAAGTGTGCGAGTGTGTTAACACACACGCACACTCCCAGATCCAGGTGTGCAGCTGAATATGACAGATAGCTGTGTGTTCCTCTGCGTAGCGGCATGTCTTCCCCTCTGTATGTGTGTGTGTGTGCGTGCACACGCTCCTTCCTCACTCGCTACTCTTCGTCTCTGGTCTCTGGTACAAATTATGTGTCACTCGTCTCCCAGAGCTGTGATGAGCGTCTGATTTGCATAATCCAGTTAGAGGAGTCAAATGGCGCTGTCTGCTAGCCCCGACGCTAGCTTCATTAGCATGGACCATTACAGCCTGGATTTAGCTTGACACACACACACACACACACACACGCACACGCACACGCACACTGGCTGTGTATGTATTGCATAGCTTGTTTTATGTGTTGGTACATTTATATTGATACTGGATTGTGTGTATTTGTGTGTGTGTGTAATGGATTTGACATGCTGGGACAACCACCTCCTGCATGGGTTACATCTGCTTCATCTGCATGGTGCTGTGCGTGTGTGTGCGTGTACCAGTTTTTACACTCAGATATTTATATATTGATTTGAAATGAAAGTGGCTGAACGTGTTTTTCTGTACGTTTCCCTCGGTGGGATCCGTGCGCACACACTTTACAGGAGCTAAACTGAAATCTCAGTTCCTGCTGGGTTTAGTTGTTGCTGGTGGCGAGGCCCGAGGATGATCGATCAGCCCGACACTTTAGTACGGAGTGAGACATCTCGACACCTGTTGTCCACGGTAAATGTACTGATCACATTCGTGTAGCGCATTGTCGCCATCGTCCTCCAAGGAGTACTCTCAAATATTCACCGGGGTCGTGGCACTGTGAGGATTGTTCACATTACTCCCCAGTCTGAAACGCTCACATTTCTTAATCCACCTTCGTAGCTGTGGTGGTTTTGCGAAATCGAAGGGGTTTTGTAAGTGTTTTTCATGGTGACCTTTGCGGATGCCACAATCCCCAGGTCGATCCTTGCTTACTTTTCTCTGTATTTTCTGCTCCTTTTTTAATGCTTTTACTTTAGTCGTAAAACAGTTTTTGTAAAGTTGACCTTTTTAATTACAAGCCATCTCTCAGCTGGAAAGATTTAGCTTGATCTGTTTTTGCCTCCATTATAATACCATCCCATACGTTTACAGCGGCTTCTTCTGCACTTCTGCTCTCTCGGGTTGATTCTTAGCGATGAGTCGGATCCGGTGACATCACGCCGGCAGTGTTTCTGCCGTCAGCTCTGCTCCCTGGACAGCGTGTTAAATTAAAAACCATGACAGAAAGACAAGAGCAGGTCGTTGTCTCTTTTTCATTCCACCTTCCCTTACAAAAAAAAAAAAAAAAGAAGACGCACCATGTGTTTTCACTGTCCCCGTGGAGCTTCCCGTGTACTGACCAATGCGCCAGCACTGTGCCATGGGACTGATGATGGCAGAAAAAGGTCAGCACATGAGTTCATCAACTGTGTGTGTGTGTGTGTGTATGAAATCTATAGCTCCAACTCATTGCTAAATGCTAGAATGGAAAAACTCAAAAAATATACTCGTAAGATAATTTTACTGTAAAAGAGACCAAATGTTGACAAAAAAAAAAGGCCTTTAGTTAAATAAATAAATAAATAAAAATGCAAAAAGCACATCTGTGATATGTGTGTGTGTGTGTGTGTGTGTGTGCCATGCGTTTCGAGACTCCAGCCTGTTAACCTGCGAATTGCTCTCAGATGCTGTGTGAGCACAATAATCCTCAAGAGGCTTTTAATGAAATCCTGTGAGGCTCTGTGAGATTTTCTCTATGAGGATCAATACAGTTTCCCATTATTAATACATTAATCTACGCTTTCAGAGATGCATGATGATGATTCCCAGAACCGCCCCGCAGCTACTAATAGGGCACAGCATGGTTGCCATGGTAACGTGCTGTGCTCGTCACGCACCGTGCACGTGCTGGTCAGAGATCCATCATGGCCGCCCGCACAAGCGCCTTATGAAGGTTTCTGACCTCGGATGTCACCGGATCGCTGTCACGTGCGCGACCCCCCCGCAAACTAATTCACTTTACAAACACACACTGCCACCACACGCACATGAGCGCGCGGCCCCTCTCGCACACCCTCCACTTTCAAAGGCGGCCACGTGGTGGCTTTATCGTGTTTCCTGTTTCTCACCGCTGCCCCACAATCCTTCAGTCTTCCCACAACAGGAAATTAAAGGAGCGTGTCGCGGCGCCCCGAGCGCCTCGACTTTTTGATTTGTGCGAGCCGCTATCGCTAATGAAAATCAGCGCGGCGCACCGGACAACGGGGGCCGCTGATAGAGGAGCGACTTGTTCACCACACAACAGCCGGCGTCTCCCAACAAGTGAGCGCTGTAATCGCCCGGCGGGGGAGGAGAGGGGAGGATGTGGGGGGGGGGGGGGGGGGGGGGGGGGGGGAGGGGTTACAGAGGCCGGGAGCACACGATTCCCCTCTGATGGATGCAGGTTACACACAAACCTTCAGGCGTAAATACGAGCTGGAGTTTTGATAAATACTTTTTATGTGTATCAGTCGACAGACGCATCGAGATGCTGCAGACAGAAAATTGGACTCTTCTGCCCCCCCCCCTTTTCCTCCTTTCCTTTTGTAATTTAATTCACTTAATTTTTCATTTAGTTCCTATATTTCTTGTTGCTGGTCCTGTGGCTTTGCCCTGTTCGCCATTCATCTCTTCTTTTCTTCCTCCCTTTTCTTTTCTTTTACGTTCTCCATCCTCTCGTCCCCAGTTTTAGTTGTTCCTCTGCCGTCTCATCCTCCTCTCTTTTGTACTTCACCCTCTTTTTCAGTTTGTTCTGCCAACTCTTTTACTTCCTTTCTCTCTTCCTCTGTCTTCTCTTCTGCGTGTCTGTTTTTCCATTTCTCCCACTCTCTCTCTCTCTCTCTCTCACACACTGTCTTTTCCTCCTCTCCTCTTTCTCTCTTATTATTTCTGCCAGTATTTAGTGTGCAGCATTCAGACAAGGTCATGGAGCAATCTGTGTGTGTGTGTGAGAGTGTGTGAGTGTGTGTGTGTGAGTGTGTGTGTGTGAGTGTGTGTGTGTGTGGCTGCCTCTCTGCCTCGTCTCATCCAGGCACTCAGCCAAGAGAGAACGTCTTGATCCTGCACTCAGGACATTGTGTGTGTGTGTGTGTGTGTGTGGCACTTGTTTGGTTGTACAGAGAACAGTATAATATGTGTAATGCTCTAATGGCTGACGGAGGGAGAGGTATGGTGACTTTCACGTTTGCAAATCCTGATACAGTATCTGTCCTGCTGGGGGTCCGTGTGTGTGTGTGTGTGTGTGTGTGTGTGTGTGTGTGTGTGTGCTCCCTCATTCACTTGTAGACTTTTCCCTCTACGAGAAACACTCATTAGTTAACTCTGCGGTGATCAGTGAATTAGACACAGATTTTGGACACTTGCTAACCAGTATCGTTTTGTGCCTCCACTGGCAGCTGTAGAGTCGCACAACGATTATTTTCTCTGTAGAAGCTTCTACAGATTCTTCCTTTACAATGTAGTCTCATCAGAGAAAGAATAAGGTCTTCCCCTGGACGCCCGGGGAAGACCTCTGCTTGTCCCAAACACATTTAGTTATTTCCCCAGGATGACGTGACAACATTAGTCTTGAGCGCCCTGGTACCTGAGGTACCTGCGGTGTGTATACCGTCACGTTTCAGAATCATGACATTGGTTTGTTATTAAAGTATCGGATATCGTGACATCCATCGTTTTCCCCCAGTTTTTATGCTAAGCTAGGTTAACCACCTGCTGACTTCAGCTCCATACTGAACAAACCCTTTTTATAAACCTTTGTTTTAAAGTGAATATTTCCTTATTCTTTACAAATCTTCAGCTATACTTACTGTCTTTCTCTCCTGCTTCCAGTTAATGGAGCTCGTACACACTGGTGTCTCTCCCTTGCCCACTGTCTCTCTTTTTCTTTAATTTGACCAGAATATTTTGCTTTAATGCATTTTTTTTTTAAATAAAGTCAGCGTTAATATTCAAAACTGCAGCTTATCAATGTTTCTCTCTTTGCAAAGCAGCCCATAAATATTAATGTCGATCGGCCACGCTTCCTCAATGCGCCGCAGCATCGTCATCTAGCATAAACGTGCGTGTGTGTGTGTGTGAGAGTGTGTCAGTCTGGCTGTGATTTTCTGAGAGTATGTGTTTGTATTTATTGTCTGTGTGTGTGATTGTGTATGCAGGCGATCTGCAATTTGTCTGGGAATTTGTTTTTGTATCTTTATTGTGTGTGTGTGTGTGTGTGTGTGTGTGTGTGTGTGTGTGTGTGTGTGCAAGAATGAGAAAGTGAAGGTAAATACCCCTGCAGTAATTCTTTTCAGGAATAATTGCCCTGCATGTGGTGGTCTGACACTCGCAACACAGACACAAAGGCTGGCCACACACACACACACACACACACACGCACACACACAAGCCATGCCCACACAAAAATGCAGATACATTTAAAAATGCATATTTTTCTCTCCATTTTGAGATTTAATGAACACTTCCAGCTCCCAAAGCTGAGCTTTTTGCAAACTGTCTACAGAGTGGAAAAGAATGTGAAATCTGACAAAACAAAAAAGTTTGTGGAAAAGTTTGATGTTTACGCTAGTTGTCAACTTAATGTTTAAGAGCTAAAAGTAATTGAATATGACATTCCAAAAAAGTAATGCTGCCTTCAAATGTGGCCGTATTAAGGACTCTCGTCCTTAACATGGTGAACACGGCACCATTAGAAGCCAACATTACTTCAGTGGACACGTTCTGAAAGCGCCGAGTTCACGAGTAATGCCGTTTTTGCTGAAGTGTTCAGAAATGGCGGACGCCATGGAAGTGAATTTTTCTGTGTTTTCAGAGTTTATCATGTATGTGAGGAACATGTTGATATTCCTGAGGGCCTCGTCTCTTTCCTCTGTTATTACGCCTTTGCATTTCCTGCATTACGTTACCTGCTAGCTTGCTCGCTAAATTGCTCTCCTTGGTGGCTTCTATGCCGACATGGCGTCCATTTTGCCGTTGCCTTGCAGCGGTGTTCTCACGACTTGAACGCCATATGGTCACCACAAGCTCACAAGTTTCATTTGAAGGCAGCATAAAACCCAACACACTGGGATGCAACATTGTCAAGGTATCATCTGTCGTGTTATGGCGGACGTGTTGGCGATCAGTCGCCTAGTTAGCAAACATTTTTAGTCATGTTTCCGGCGACTTCACCTTTAGTTTGGTCTCCACCAACTCGTGAGGGAAATATCGGCTTCTTTAGACGCTGAATGTTCACCAGCTATGTCTCTCACTGTGTGCGTCAGCTGTTTGCTGCTGGACACGAAGCGTTCGGCGGGTTTAGCAGAGATTTTTCTTGGTTGCAAGGCCGTGCACTGAAAACAATGAGCTGAAAGCGATTAAAAAAAGCTTAGTAGAGCTGAATGCAACTGTATATTATTAACTCTGTCACATGACACAGTTAGTTGACCCACTGTCAATAGAAATATTGATTAGTGAAGCTTTAAAAAAAAAATGGAGATAATGAACATTGGAAAGCAGAGAGAGAGAATAAAATACTTGGAAAGAGAGACGCACACGGGAAGAGAGAGGTGTAGAAGGGACACGGGGATTTTAGTGAGCTGTTGTATTCTTCTGAAAGCTGATGGAAACGAACACACGCACACAGAGAAGCCCTGACACTGACGGTTCATGGCTGTGAGCCGTCTTCCTGGACACACACGCATGCATACAAAGGGCTTCATTGAAACCCATACATATGAATTAGCCAACCGTTTATGCTGTACATCCATATTATAGCTGTGCCAGTGTGCACTTGGGTTTCAACTTGTGCGCATGTGCGACTCAGCTCTCGGCGTAAAAAACAGCCGGTAGCCTACAACACAACGTCGATTAACCACCATCTTTACCTGATAGCAAAAAAGTAAGGAAATTTGTTTGACCCAGGAGAAAAATTGGGTTTGGGAACAAAAGTCAACGAGAAAGTTGTGAAAGTAAATGATTAAGTAGGAAGTAGGATTTCTTTGGTTATGAACTGATCTGAACTAAACTTCTTTTAGCAGCTAAACTGAACTGTTCGCTAACCTACCCGCTGAATAGCCCACGGTCACTAAACACACACACATGTACTATGTATTCCTACACATTTGTGAATGCATAGTTTCGGAATCGTTCCGAGTCCAGAATTTAAAATGCGTTTATAGATTGTAGGACTTTGTGTTAGTTTAGCCTTTTTAATCGAGATATCTCGGTGGACTGGTACGCTGTCATCACTGGCCAAGTCATACTAAACACACGAAGAAGTAATGCTGTGTTAAACCCAGAAGGATTCCTGCACATTCCCAGTGCAGGCTTGTTCCGTTAGACGTATTAACACATTATTAAACATTAAGTTTATTTTTGGCAGCTGTTTAATCTTTTTTTCCTGCCGTTTCTGTCTGAGTTTCTGACTCCTGCTTTGCTGTAAATGACCTTGACAGTCATTGGTTTTAGGACTCCACGCTGTTTTTCTTCGTAACCGTATTAGTCCTTTATGTGTCATGAAATTCACACATATACTAAAGGCGTGATTAGCATATATATTGTATTGACACAGTGGCAATATGTTCTCTCTCTTTCTTTATCTATCCGTCTTTTCCTCTCTATACCTTTCTCTCTTTCATTTTTCTCTTTATTTCCCCCTCCCCCCCCCTCTTTCTGTGTTTGTGTCGCACTTTGAAGTTCAGCTGTGCTGTTTTCTGTAATTTTTTATCTGCAGAACACACGGCCGCCACATTGCTGCGATTATTTACAGTAAGGGGGGAAAAAAATAAACATTGCCACGACAGCTGAATTTCTTTTTCTTTTTTTTTTTTTTTTACCCATTTCATTTCACAGCTCAGCTGAGCTTGTTATTTACTGATGTACAGTGAAGAGAAGACTCGGCTTCATAACAATAGTCGAACATGTCCGAGGTCGGGGGCTTTGGGATTGGGTCAAAAATAAAGTAAAGTTTGCTCATTGGTTTTCTCTGTTACGGCTCTATTTTCTGTCATATCTCTTGTCTTGTCTCTATTTCCTCCTCTCATCACATCCCCATCTTCATTTCCTTGTGTCTCCTTTGTTCTCCTCTACTGTTTAAAAAATGTTGCAATATCGGTATTGATACAATACCTGAGTTCCGGGAGCCAAATAAGACTGAATGGCGAGAGACATATCATCCTATCAGCATCATAGTCAGTCAACAAAAAGCTTTGGCAGTGTTTGCAGGGAGCAGTTCACTTAATGTCTGGCATGATGTTCCCAGAAATGTGTAGATTTAAAAAAGTTATTTTATGTGTCCATCTTATCCCCCACCTGATGTGAGCAGTGAGGTCTGGAACCAGGCTCAAGTTGTTGTTATTACCCAAGCTTTTTTTCTTTGATACCATATAAGAATATTTTACCAGAGGAGGTAGAGGGGTCGGCCACTTATTGGACGATCCCTGGCCCCTGCAGACACCAGGAAAGTGCTATACAAATGACGTCCATTTACCATTTAAAATGTTATTTAGTCAAACCCCTTTTTGTAGTTTTTGTAGTCCAAAATAATGACGGCATGTTGTTGGTGGTATTGAAGAGTCAGGGTCACCGCAGCATCTCACAGGATTTTTACGCGGCGCTAAATGTGCTGCAGCTAGTCGGCGTTGTAGCCCGTAAACTGGCGTTATCGAGAATGTTCGTTCGGTGGCTCGTTCAACAAGCTATGGTGCAGGACGAGACCTGTGACGAGACTTCGGCAGGGAGGCTGATGTGGGCTGTTGTCCAGAGAGTGTGACTCTTGTGTCGTGTAGCAGGCTACTGGCTCAATGTGACCGTCTGCTCTGCCTGTGACACGGTGACATCATGGCCATTATGTGATTGGATGTACCGTGGCCGTATTGTTAGCGGTATTCCGGCGACCTAATGCAAAAACTAGGGGTCGGCTTCATGAGACCAAATGAATCTCACATTTTGGTTTCAAAGGGGAGCACACAAGGGATTTACAGAGCGGCTATGTCACTGTAGCGGACAAAAACATGCGTTGACGTGAACACAAGCAGCCTGCTTCACTTAAAGAATAATCGGGGAACTAATCAATCAAAGAATCTGAACGAGATGTGGACGTCCACTTTCGGTACTTGACCGACACATTTCGTTTAGCGATCCTAGTTTCAAGGGGAATAAATATACAGATATTTTTCTGCATTAGGTTATAGCTCTTTTGATTTGAAATAGAATAAGTAGTATTATATAAGCTTTGTATTTTCTGGTAGGGTTTCGCTTCTCTCTCTTTCTTTCATTCATGGTGCCCATTAGTGCCCCTCTGTCTCTTGCCAGCCATTCACATTTCCCATGGAGACACACACACGCACACACACACACACACACACACGCACACACACAAACTGTGTTAAGTTTCCTTGGTTACTGAATGCCTTTTTCATTGACTGTCCGTTACCATGGAAGTGAAAGGACGAGAGGATGATTAGAGAAGAGAAGAGAAGGAGGCGAAGGAGACAATAAAAAGAAGGAAAAAGGAGAAGAAGGGTAACGGGGGGGGGGGGGGGGGGGGGGTAGGAGAGAGAGAATGGAGAGGAAGAGAATAGATGAGGGATAATTGGTGAAGAGGAAAGGGATGAGGAAAACGGGGAAGAAAGGCACGGAGGGGAGCAAAGAAGTTGAAAAGGAGTAGGGGAAGAAATAAGTGAGGGGATAAGAGGAGAGGAGAGGGGATGAGGGAAAAAGGAGGAAAAGAAAACAGCTGGGAGGAGGAGGAGGAAGAGAAGAGTGGAGGGAAGGAAGGAAAGTAGGAAAGGTGAAGAGGAGAGGATACAAGTAGGAAGGAAGATTTTACTAAAAGATTACTCCATTTTCCTTTTACTTTCCTGTTTTCTTCCTGTCATTTCTTCCTTCTACGCCATCTTTTTGTTACCCCCCCCCCCCTCCCCCCCCCCCCCCCCCCCCCCCCCCCATCAGCTCCTTTCCTCCCCCGAGCTCAAAGAATCCCAAGATTGTCGAGTAAAAAATAAGTTCGGATCGGGCCGATATTCCTTCCCAAGTTGATTTGTGGATCAGATAACGGCAGAGAGAACCCTGACACACTCGTACACCATGAACACACGCGGATGGGACTGACGCATAAATACCTGCATAATCCATGTGTTTTTGCGTGTGTGTGTGTGTGTGTATACGGTATCTCCCCTTTCTGTGTGTGTGCCGACCGTCTAATTGCTGAGCAGTGTATTGGCTCTGATCCATGACATCAGTGTCTCTTTCCCTTTTTCGGCAAGAATTAGCCGGTGGATTGACAGTCGCACACAGGGATTCTTTTTGCTGACGCCTCCTTCAGCCGATTTGAGAAGCTCAGATTTGAGTATCGGTACAGCTCTGAACCTTTTTGTCTCTCTCCCTCTCTCTCTCCGTCACCCCTCCTTTCCTCCACTCGATGTATAACTAAGATGTTTTTCACGAGTAGTCCCATTCTAATCTGGAGTGTTTCTGAAATCCATATAGAAAATCTAGAGATTTCTCGCGCTCCGGTTTCCTCTTCCAGTCCGGAGATATTTGCCTCTCGCACAGTGTGAGTGAGCTGGGATGTGTAGCGTTTTAATATTACAGGTCCCAAAGTTCTGTGGGAAATGGTGAAGAGTTTGTGTTTACAGTGAAGAGTTTGTGTTTACAGTGCAGCCAAACCAACTGTGGACTGTCCGTGATCGTTCTATTATAATGTTAGAGGTCGGAGCTGAAATGATTAATGGATTTAGGTAAACGAGCAAGAATGTTTGATAGTTGATTAATAAGAAATATGTTTTTTTTTAACCACATTTCACAGGTTCCAGCTTCTGAAATGTGAAGATTTGATGCGCTTTTTGTTTACTTTTGTTATCAAAACATTTTATAGACCAAACGGTGGATTGAGAAAAATTATTAGCTATTTAATAAATATGAAAACAATCAATAGTTGCAGCGCTGTAGTCTTGATTTATAGCGAACTCCTGACCGAATGACTTATTTCTGCGATACGTGAATCGTGAGCTTTTGTTTTCTGTCATGTCAAGTAATTACATATTTTTCTTGTGAATTCCTCGTGCAAGGATATCATTTCAATCCTGCATGGGCCGACACTGATAATAACAATGAAAGCTGGAAAACACTGGAAATATCTGTCAATAAACGGTATTAAATATTAAGTTTTGAATAATGAAAATATTTACGACTTTAACTTTAATTTGGTCAATATTTTAAATTTTTTTATATTTCTTTATTTTAAATTTATTTTTTATTTTTACCGTATTTCTATTTGATTTTTTTTCACCGCGTCAGTGGGTTCTGCTGCTCCTCCGTCCTCTCTCTCCCCTCTTCCTCCTCTTCCTCCTCCTCCTCCTCTCCCCTTTCTGCTGTCCTCGCTGCAAATCAGATATGACAGGAAATATTGTCCTTGTAATGGAGACTCAGGGCACTCTGCCTCTGTGTCTCTGAAATACAGACACACACACACGCACACACAGCTAAAAACGCAGATATACATCAACGCAATGAGATGCACCCTTGTACACACGTCAGTATTACACACGCACACACACACACACACACAGATTGTACTTGTACAAGGCTTGAACCGGCTCATGTTGAATTATTTTCCTTTTGTTTCTCCCCGTCTCTTCCTGTCTGTCTTGTACATGTGATCGTTATCTCAGTTTAACTGTTTAACTGCCAGTTTTCCCAGTAAACTGCTCGTGGACAACGCAATTACGTTATTATCTGTTGACCAGCAGACATTCATTAGGGAGGATTAAGTGTCTACATCGTTTAAAAAAAACGTTTTAATCTTATTAATTACATAAAAAAAAAGATTTAAATTGAGCTGGTTAAAAGCTTAAAACGTCTTGATAGTATTTGCAGTATTCAATTTATTTTAAGCCAGCAGTCCTGTCTGATGCTTGAAATGGGGTGAGCAGTTGAGCCATGCGGGGGCATATTTCACATTCTGACAGAAGATTCAAATCTGAAAATGTTCTTGTGTAAGGGCCCATTGATTGAATAAATCCACAAGTCGTCCAAAAAAAAAAGAAGCAAACCAAAACAACAAATTGAATACATGAAATGTAAGTTTCGAGCGCTATTGGTGGTGTGTTAGAAGTTATAGTGTCTCTCGCCTCTTCTCTCAGGGGGCGGGGGCTTCTTTCCTGGATCAAATGTAATCTTTCGACATCACCGGCATCATCCAGCTGCAGTGCGACAGTTAGCCTGATAGAAACAAAGAGTACGTGCGACCGCGCGCAGTTGTTTTCCGACTTTTGTGGTGAAGGAAGTTTCCGTCTCTCTGTGGATTTGTATGCTTTTAAAAAGTCTCCCTCTCCCCCCAAAAAATCACTGTTTCAGTCTAAGTCAATTCGACAAAGGAAAGTCAACCCCCCCCCCCCCCCCTCTTCTCCCAAAATAACACACACTATGACTTTCTTTGTGTCTTTTAACCACGTTTTAGTTTTGCCCTTCAACTTGGACTTCAATCCCGCACTCAGATGTCGTCTTCCTCGATGTTTGCCCCGAAACTTCAGTCCAAGATTTATTCCCTTTTTCAACAAGTTGACGTCTGGATGGAGACGATGTTTTTCACTTCTCCTTGACTCTGAAGGATCAGGAGACGGAGGGAGGGGAAGAGACGGAGACCAAAAAAGAGGAAACGACAGGGAGATGGAGAGGATAAAAAAAAAAAAAAAAAACCCTGCAAATAACAGAAAGATGGGGGAAAACAGACGGCAATTTTAAAAGCCCTGTTTTGACTTCTTCGTCACACAGATTGACTCAGAAGCAACACACAGGGATGGAAATGAGAGCGAGAGAAAGGTTACAACAACATCTCTCGACATTATTTTCTCATTTGAATAGCAGGCGGGTCTTTTCCATGTCCCTCCAATCCGAGCGCTGGGTAAATGCCGCCGATTGGCTGAGATGTGAAGGGCATAGCGACCGCGGGCGACACCTTGGTGAATTATTAACGAGGAGCATCACTCTATCCATCATTTTAAACACACACACTCTTCCAGATAACTGTATTAACACAGATATGAATGGAGACGGACAGAAAGAGGAAAGACAAATCTGTCCTTCTTTATCAGCGGCGTAAAACGAGCCGCACTGAACTGGGTGGTTTCACATTAAGCTAAACGATTTCATCAGCCAGACGTCTCTTTAGTGTATTTAAATGGGCTCTTAGCAAGGTTAAAGCAGCTGCAGTCTGTCTCTGTGGGAACAAAACTTACAGTTCTGCATGTTTTAGCCACAAATTAAATCTTTTACATTCCTGCAAAAGCATTTTCCAAATAGATTTATTTCCATCCTTCCAGGCAGCCGTCGGTTTCAGTTCATTCGTGTACAAATCAATTGAAAAGTCTGAAATGTGCTGCCAAGTTGTGTCAGCGTTGCGTGATAACGAAGGCGTAGCCGACTCGAAACTCTTCAGAACTGTCTTGGTTTCTTGTGTGACCTTGAATCCATCATACACCTAAAAGTTTGAATCTAAAATATTACCATTTTAATACTTTTTTTTTTTTTTTAAAGCTAAATATTCCCCACAAAATGAAGAGGTTTGGATGGTTTTGGACATTGAAGAAATGTAACTTAGAGGTTCAGAGTGATGCTGTAACACAAAAGAAAAGATTGTGTGTGTAGTATTTTCACTCAACTAAGAGAGCTACATGCTGTCTGTTATATATGCCTCCAAGATCAATCTAAAATACTCTCAATGAGAATGAATTACTTTGCTTTGTTATGCTTGCATTGCAGTTTTTCTATAAACCGTACGATCCAAAAATAAAGTGGAATTCTGAATTCTCTTCAACCTTGACAAAATATCCAAGGCCCAGACGTATATTTTGTTTGTTGACCCCCCTCGAGGCTAAAACCGTTTTTCTTGGTTGTTTTTTTTTTTGGTACCAGGATGTAAACATGTTTATTTCTGCTGTTGGGCATCATGGAGAGAGCTTATGGAGAGTACAGAGTGGGGACTGGTAGAGGTGCCAGTTCCCCTCCTGGGCACTGTCGACACCGCTGCTCCTAATATGAGGATTGGTTAAATGCAGACTCTAAATTCCACTGTGTGCGCTGTGCTGTGTACATGCGGGATGGGGAAAAGTTGATTCCATTAAAATCCCCCACTTCCATGGGGGTCGATGGAGATGGAGTCCCCTTTTGGAGCCTCACGTGGCGATTCGATGAACTGCGGTCTTTTGACAACGTTTTTTGGCAGAAATCGTTGCTGTGTGTGAGATGTCCGGCGCTCGTTGTTGGTTTAAATGATCCGCAGCCCACACAAGGCGTGAGCGGAGCAAAAGCACAAACCAAGTGTCCGTCCATTGACTTTCTCCACAGCAGCTCCCTGAAGACAACGACATCCCTCTCTCCCCTGACGAGGGCACGTTTTCTTCCAGCGCTTCTCCCGATCTATCCTCTATAATGTGACTCATCTGCAAACGTAACAACTCCACTTCCCTCTAATAACTCGAGCGACACTCGAGTCTCCGGCAGTTATTTGGTTCGGCTTTTCTGCAGACGCCGCCGACGCGTGGCCGAGTCTCTTCAAACATAAAGAAACGGCGGCGATATGCACCGGCTCAAATGCAAATCCAAATTGTGGGGTGCCGGGGGTGTTTTGTGCAGAATCGTCAGCAGATTGGATAATGGCGTGTGTGTGTGTGTGTGTGTGTGTGTGTTTGTGGGAGTGTGATGGGGGGTAAGAGCAGCTCTATGCTCCAGCTGAAGCCCCTCATCCTCTCTGTTTTCATACTGACACACTGTGAATGTCAAAGAGCTGTAAGGAGCCCGGCCTGTCAGTCAAAGATCGAGAGAGAGAGTGAGAGAGAGTATATGTCCATGTGGATGTGTACTTATGTGTGCGTTTGTGAGTGTTTATGTGTTTCAGGAGTAGTGTGTACTTGTGTGTGTGTGTCCGAGAGAGAGGGGGAGAGCGAGAGAGGGAGTGTATTGTGAGTTGCCAGAGGATCTGTGTGAACAGTGATGTGTGACAGAGAGAGTGAGAGAGAGATTTGGAGCTCAGAGAGCAAGAGAATGAGCGATTGAGCTATAGAAAGAGAGAGAATGAAAGGAGCGAGAGATTTGGAGCCCAGAGAGAAACCAGGCGAGAGGAAAAAGTGAAAGAGGGAATCTGAGAGAGAGAGAGAGAGAGAGAGAGAGACTGGAGACAAAAGAGAGAGGAGCGATGCCCAGAGAAGAGAGAGAGAGAGAGAGAGAGAGAGAGAGAGAGAGATAGATCAAGGTAGACAGACAGTGCTGTGATCTGTGTCTGACTCTGCTGGATTTACTGGATCAGACACACACAGACACTAAACTCCTCTTCTTTCTTTCTCTCCGTTTCTTTGTCCTTCATTCCCTCACTCTCCCCGTCTTTTGTCCTTTCCGCTCTTTCTTTCTTTACTATCTTGAAGGCATTATAAAAAACAAAAAATTGACAAGCTAATAACCTTCCTCGAGTATTTGTGTCACATTCTGACTTTATCCAGGAAAGTGTTGCTTCACATAGGGTGAGATGTTCTCCACGGATTTTACCTGACCAGTGGAAATATTTTGATGTTCAGATGCATCCTCATCCTGAGGCCAGCAGTTTAAAAAAAAAAAAAGAAGACAGAAATAAAAGAAAGAAACACTATTCAGCAAGCTTGTCCAGTCCTGTTTTTATCATCTAAATCAGACCATGACTAAATACATCGGACTTCCTGTCTGTGGCTCTCAGCTCCAAGCCCATTGAGTCCTACTGAAGATGTAGATCCTTCGCACCAAATATCTATCGTTTCAGTTTGAAGAAAAAGTCTCAGGAAGTGGTGCATTTGTTGGGGACTATTTCCTGCGGCAGATTAATACACATTTGGTACGTATCTTGAGCAACAGGGCAGTGATTGTGGAACAGAGTAAAAAATAAACTACAGCGTGTGTGTTCATGGTATTGAAGACAACAATGGAGATCTATGGCTCGCACTTACACACACAGACACACACACACACACACACACATTCACCGTTGGTTTGGCTATGTTTATAGGATTTGTTGACAACAAGAAAAATGACTAGCCTTATCCTTTTTAAAAAGTCTTCTTTACTGCGAGCATGCTCACGGAAGTGTAGTAAATTCTTTGAATCTTAAATCAAATAAAACTAAGTAGTACCTTCCCTGCTCCGCCCTTCCCTGCCGGAGAAAATAAAAATCTTAAACGTACATCTGTAGAATTGATGGCTTTTTGTGGAGGACGTTATGTCATTACATGAATCTAAAACATTTTACAGGGTCGGTGATTAATCTTGTAAAAGATGCAGAAGAAACAATCTGTACGTACGTTCTCTACTTGTGTGTGTGTGTGTGTGTGGGGCAGGGATCTCTCTCACTCACTCACTCACTCACTCACTCACTCACTCACTCACTCACTCACTCACACACACACACACTTGTTTACTGCGTCCTGCTGGGATGTCTGGCGATACAGAGGTGAGGTGCAAAGAGAAAATAGAGATTCTCTTGTTTTTTTCCGCCTCCTGCCTCTCTCCCTCTTTCTTCTTCCATCTTATCTGACAAGCAAACCTGTTTTTTTATCAAATAACGTACAGGAACGTTTTTAAAGCAGCGTGCAAAATGGCCATTTGAAAAAATGAAAATCCTTTAGATTCTCTTTAGTTATACACAGTGTCTGAATTCATGGCGGGGATGTTAGCACAAAAACAAGCAGGGAGTCTGTTCAGTGTGCTGTTAGGGTTTGGACCTGATGTGCAATTCCTTCTACGTTTGTTGTAGTTTCTCCTCTCTTGTCTATCCTCTTCTCCTCTCCTCCTCTCCTCCCTTCTATCCTCTCATCTCTTCTCTGCTTTTTTCGTCAATCCTCCTCTCCTCTCCTCTCCTCCCTTGTCTTCTCTCCCCTCCTCTCCCTCCCTTCTTCTCCTCTCCTCTCCCTCTCCTCTCCTCTCCTCTCCTTTCCTCTCCTGTCTTCTCTTCTCCTCTCCCTCTCCTCTCCCTCTCCTCTCCTCTGTCTCCTCTCCCTCTCCTCTCCTCTGTCTCCTCTC
>CALSCE010009695.1:847035-857502 GCA_943593645.1 Bovichtus variegatus | reverse complement strand
CACACACACACACACACACACACACACACACACACACACACACACACTGTGCTCTACCACTATTGTGTTTTCTACTGCGACTCCACCTGTTCTCTGTATTCTCTACTGCAATCTGTTCTTTACTGAGGCGCATTCTTTGTGTACCTTTTTACGTTCTCTTTTACCCGTCTGTCTGTCTGTCTGTCTGTCTGTCTGTCTGTCTGTCTGTCTGTCGTTTTTGTTTCATCATGGATTTGATATATATATATATATATATTTTTTTTTTTACTATTTTCTCTTCTATTTCCAAAGTCTTTCTCTCCATTTCCTTGATTTCATGGCAGCAGTTTGTGAGCGTGTGTGTGTGTGTGTGTGCGCGTGTGTGTATGCGTGCGTGTGCTCATGCTGTCGAGCCGCAGTGCTAATCGATTACCGCCAACATGTCTGAACCAGCATCACATTAGTCAACGTCACACACCGCCACCTGCAAGTGTGTGTGTGCAGGGTAGTTAAGCATGAGGGCCTGCAGGTGATTACATTCCTTTAGGATATGAAAAAGTGAGAGGACGAGAGAGCAAAGAAGTGTAAAGATAGAGGAAGAAAAATCCAGAAAGGGAGAGGAGGGAAGGAAGATTTAGCGAGAGGGGGAGAAAGAAAAGAAAAGTACAAGGTAGAGAAAACAGAGGCAGCAAGAAAGAACGAAAAGTGATACAGATGTGGAGAGTTGGAGGGAATTACAATTGTGTGCCCCGACAGCTCCACGAAATCTTAGTGTACCAATATTTAATGTGTTAATTATTAATAATAATTCATTAATTTGTTACACCGCTTAAACATCTATTACCAATTGCGGTTACAGTCCTTATATCTATGTTCATTAAAATAACAATTATGAATATAATGAATGAAGAAGTGTATAAAAGGGGTTCTTAGCAAAAGACAGATGAACAAAATGAATATTTAAAATCGACGCCTGGGCCACACTGCCTGCGCTGCTGCTGCTGCTTTGAGACGTAAGAATTCTGTGCTCATTTGTAAATAAAAATAATAACCCACAGGTATAGATGTATACTAGATATATTCTACAGATGTAGACATTGAAACTGCAGCAACTGCAGTAATGTTGCCGGTATGATATATATATACATAATATATCGTCAAGAGATCATTTTCCACTGTCTATTTCTGCCGTGAATCACGCGCACCGTCACGCAGAAAAATCTACAGGAGAGATGCAGCCAAGCCCCGCCTTTTCCTTAAAATCCTCCAGCTCTGTGTCCATCTGTGGAAAAAATGCGCGGCGCTCACGCAGGCAGTGGCCCCGGCGTAATGGGTCATGGGGCCAAAAACGCTGAAGTTAACTCCCTTTTTCTATCCAGTCTCAATGGATAAACTAGATCGTAGTATGTGGAGTTTTTCTATGCTGAGATGCATCCTTGGCCAAGAATTATGTATTATAATCAAACACTCATTATGGACAAGTAGATCTGAAATCATGAAATAGTAGTTAACACGGGGCCTTCACCGTGCCAGTTGATGTGCTTTAATGGTGCACATTTCTGAAACAACAAGAAAACGGATGACACCAGGCCTAACATTTCCAGGGGGCCCCTGGGACAGTTGTCCACTTTGCCCAGTTGGTTATCCACACAACGCTTTCACTTCCTAGTTTAGAGTCGAGCACCGAAACGGACTCGGTCCTACACTTCCTCCGCCAAAAGTATGTGCAACAGTGCAGCCACATCTGACTCTTGTGGTTTCTTCAGGCTCCTTTTGAAACACCAAGACCATTAGTGAAGTTGAACACCGGTGATGAGAGATCAGATCTAGCTTACCGTCGGTGTTCTGGCTTCTCCCAGCGGTGTCGTTGAGGCCACTGAGAAAACATTTCCTAATGGCGCTGGCTTTTCTTCAGAGGTTGTCTAAAACATCAGTGTGTGTTGTTCAATCAAGATGTCCCTTCATTGGGAAAAAAAAAAAGAAAAAGAAGACCAAACCAGGAATAACAGGGACATGTTGAGTGCATGTTGACCTTCATTTTCACTTCTGAAACCATGTTTTCTGCTACGGGGGTAATGAGCAAAATTCCAAGAAGTAAAATCCCTTTAGTAAAAATCCACGCACATTCCTTGATTTATTATTTTTTTTCTTCTAAGAGCTATACTGCTCACTAGAATACATTACAGGTACTTTAGTTTTTTTTTTAATCAGCCTACTGTGATAGTTTGCTTGCCAGCAGTGCCGGTGCAACAAAGCTAACATGAGAAGAGGAAGAAAAAAACACAAGGCCTCTCCAGGAATCTGGCAGCAGATTGTAGAAAAGCTGGAATCAAAGGCGGCGGAAACGCAGTTCATCTGTGATGTTGTTTGGATCACAAGACGCTGCGCTTCAAGCGGCAGTGCCTTCATTTTTGTTTCTCTGTGCCAAAAACACAGGGGAGAGAGAGAGAGAGAGAGAGAGGGAGGGGGGGGGAGAGGGAGGGAGAGGGAGAATAGTCAACAATCAGTGATTCACCATAAAAACATTTCTCTCGTCCTCGTTATCTCCATGAGATCTGCTCGACTCGGATGTGGACAAGCGTCATTTTGTCATCCCGCCACTCCCTCCCTCCCTCCCTCCCTCCCTTCCTGTCAGCATTCTGCCTCAGCATTCCTTTCTCCTCGATGGAGCGATAATATCCATCTTATTACGCTCTGTGCGGGGCCGTCGAGGCTGGAGTGGGGAAGGTTAAACGTCCACTCAGGGGCTACAGTGAAGAGCATTCGGCTGAGGAGTCGAGCGCTCTCAGTAGATGGAAACAGTCAGGGGAGACGTCCCTCTCTGCTCGCGCTGTCCCACAAACACATTCCACATCGATGGCTTCGGGTCACAGGACATAAAACAATGGATGAACACAGCAATTTTCTGTATTCAGTCCATTTCTGTTCAGATGATTCTGCTAAGGGAAGGTAGATCGTCCCACGCGGGCTTCTTGGCGTGTTGTTCGAGGGTTGTCCTACGACATCTAATAGCTCTTTAATGTAAAAGTCCTGGACGTCTGATGACGCCACTTGTTGAACCACCTGCATGGTTTTTTGTTCGCCACGGGATTGCCTCCACACGTCTCTCAGCATGGCGGCGACCGAGCCCGCTAGCTGTGCTAACAGCGCAAAAAAGAAAACAAATGAAAAGTGCCGACATAGCTAACAGTGTTAACTTGAGGGGGAACTGGAGGGTGGCCAATGCGTTTCCGCAGCAACGCCGTGGGTCGTGGGTGTTGTTTGCTGCGGTATTAATGCTCCGACTATCGAATTGAGAACCTTTTTAAACTTATTGCAGATAATACTTTGCCGTAGAGCATGAAAAAATAACTGGAAGAAACTACTGAAGCTGAAGATCATACCAGCTCCGTATCCGAGAGTTACCGCACCACAAGATTTATGTCCAGTGCCAATGCAGGAAGTAGCTTGTTCTTTATGTCGCAAGGGGGAAAGTAAGGGTGGTGGAGGTCAGGGTGGTGGATGAATGTGTAGGTCTACTTTCATGCAGGAAACCAAGTGTTTTAGTGGCCTAACCCTAACTATAGTGTATATATACCAATAACCCTAAATGTAACCAGATGTGTAGTTATTGTACTGGATGTGAAATAAAATGTAATTGAACATAATCCTGGGTTTAGCAGAATCGTCCATATCACCACCCAGAGTCTGTGGTATTTTTTAAGCGGCCAGCATTAAACCATCAACTTAGGAACCACATTATAGAGGTGATGAGACATTCAGGGAGCGAGAGTGATTACATGCGACCAAAGTTACACGGCAGGACTCAAAAGTGGCGTTTCAAACCCACAGACCACCCGACGTGCTGGGACCGGCCTCAGAGAGGAATCCCTTTAGACGTCTTCTGATGCGCAAACTGATTATTTCTACCACCTGTGAGGTACAAACCGCACTGATGATCTGAAAAGATCGGATGAAAAATCCATTTCTCTTCATTCATTCTCTTGTATCTCCGTTGGCTGACTTTTGTCAGATTGTGGTTTCGACCTTCTCTGTGTTTTCCTTCTTCCTGGGAAACTGGCCAACGCTAAAATGACTCTTTGGCACTCTGCATCTTCTCTCTCTCTCCTTCCCTCCTTTCCTCCTGCATGTCCTTCTTTCCTTTTGTCCTCCATGTCTTCTTCATCTAGAACCTTTTTTTTTTTGCAGTCTTCCTGACCTCTCTCTCTTCCACCTTTCTTCTTCTTCTCTTTCTTTCCCTCCACCTTTCCATCCTTACTGTCTGGTTTGCGTCCATCTTTCGGTCCTCTCCTCCTCTCATCGTCCTTTCCTACTTCTTACTGTCCTTCCTTGACTCTTCTCCCCTCACTCTCCTTTCATCCGTCTTTCAATCTATCCCCTCCGTCCATCATTCCATTCCTCCCTTTATTCACTTTTTTGTTGTCCCTCCCCTTCCTGTCTTCCTTTCCCTCCTCCAATTTGTTTTTCTATCCATCGTTCCCTCCTTCAATCTGTACTTTCCCCTCCATCTTTCTGTCTTTTGATCCCTCCTTTCCTTCCCTCATTTACTCTCTTCCTCTCCTACCACTCCGCCTCTATTCAGAGTTGAACAGTAAAAGCCGCTCTGGCAGCGAATCCTCTATAAAAAATTGTGACATTGAGACGTCTGAAACTATTTTAGGCTCCGTTTTTTTTTCGCTTCGTTGAACTGAACGAAACACTGAATAGCAGCAGCCAAAAAAACTCAGCTTCCTGCCAAAACTAGTTATACCTTTTTAATTCATCTAATGAACACGTAGAGATTCAGAAAAGCGCTATAAATAATGTGTTTTATACCTCCACCCTGAATGGCCTCCTTGGGGAAAGAAATGTGTCAACGTCACACAAATGTGTGGATTTAGTGTGAACTTTACTTTGGATTTTTGAAATATTTTAACATTAACTTCAGGTAATAAAATGGCTATGGCTTTTGGAAAAATGCTCTTTGGATCAGCTCAGTTTGGTCATTTAAACAACCGTACCAAACGGCACCATACTTCATCAATTACATTCAATATTAACTTGTGTGTTCTTTTGGAGGGTGTGTGTGAAAGCATGTGGAACAAGTCGTCTCCTTTTAGTTTTTCGTAAATTGTCCGGTGAGGCTCGAAGCTTTTAGCGTCACTCTCGTCACTTTTATCTATTTCTGCCCTTTTTCGTCTTCTCCTTCTGGGGACGAACAGAATTGAAAACACGCACGCACGCAAACACACACACACACACACACGCACACACACACGCACACACACACACGCACACACACACACACGCACACACGCACACACACACACGCACACACACACACGCACACACACAGAAGCACACAGCTGAAGTGAGAGCATTTGTTTTCATCTCTCTCTCTCTCTCTCTCTCACAAACACAGACTACCGCAGACTTGCATTGTGTGAGTGTGTGTGTGTGCGCGTGTGTGTGTGCGTGTGTGTTGTGATCAGACCAACAGATAAAGACCGGACACTGATAAGGACTGCGGCAGCTCTCTCCTCTCTGCAGACTCGCTGTTGTTTAAGACACCCACCAAGAAATAGTTCCAGCGTGTTCAGTACCCATTTTCGTGTTTTGCTTTTGCATTTCTGTTTGTGAACACATTAAACAAATACGGACGGATTAGGACCTGAGGATCAGTGAGCTTTAAGGTGTTGTTAGGTGTATTGAACTCTGGATGGAGCCAGGCTAGCTGGTCCCCGCTGCTTCCAGTCTTTGTGCTAAACTGGGAGAACACGGCCTGACTCGCGCTCGGTACTTAACACAGACATGAGATTGGCGTCCATCTTCTCACCCAAGACTCTGAAAGGACAATAACTACAGTATTTCCCAGCATGTTAAACTATTCTTTTTTTATTTTTTATTTTTATTTTTTTAACCAATGACCAATTGCGTTTGTTTTTTGACGGATCACAAATACGGTTGTAATCAGCATGCGGAGGTCTGCGTAGGAAGGAGGTTGAAAGCCCTTATTGTAATTTTGCATTTATCAAATCACGTAACACACAAACAATTTTGAGCAAAACCGTGACGTTTTACCAAACCTAGCCAAGTCGTTTTGTTATTAACCGCGTGTTTAAAAATGCACTTCCCATGAAACTTAACTGTGAGTTGTATGGCAACGTCATTTTTAAGGGACGGGGTGGAAATGATGAACAAAACCCAAGCTGTAATAAATCACAACTTTCCCTTTTGAAGAGTAACCTAAATTCAAGCTGAAAAGCTGAGCTTTGCTGTTCTCTTTGGTAGAAAGTTTAAAGCCTGTTTCCCCCTCAGTGATGCTGGGTGTGATCAGAAGTCCCGGAGTACACCCGCACATAAGTGAAGTAAAGTTTAGCAAAAGCAAGATTCTCAGGAGGTGTTAACTTCATCAAGGTTCATTATTTAAAGCCATAATCACAATATTTTCCTCCTCTCCTCAGTGCCTTATTGAGATCTAATCATACCTCAACCTGAAAGCAAGAGCAACTCCAGAATAATTTGAAGTACTGAGAACTTCCACCTAATTTCCGCTTAAAATGAGTATGTTCATTACGTTATTACATTTTTATTTTTTTTTTTAAATAAGTCAACGTTAACTTTGATCTCCTGGGTGAAAGTCCCGTGGTCCATCCACCTCCTCCCGGATGGATTCCGTCAAAAACGTCGAAAAACTAAAACTTTATCCGGGAGAAAATGCATATCCTGCGAAACATAATTGACAATGCAGTTTTGTTGCATGGGAACGTAGTTTTTAGGAGACCAGGCTGGTGATCAATCCTTGTGGCTATGGCTGACTTAAGCCTCTACTGTGATTGCCATCCACACATAGCGTCGGAAGAAGAAGAAGAAGGAAAAAAATGACGGTCTTTGTTGTTGAATATATTCCAGGGTTTTTCCAGATTTGTCGAATATCGCCGTATTGTGCAGTGACAGGGTCGTGTGCTCAGCCAGCCGTGCGCGACCTCGGCCTGCACCACAGTTTCCGGAGGATTTCTCGGTGTGCGACAGCAGATGAAACACTCGCGCCGTGTCTGGAAACCTTTCTGCCTCTAAATCAGTGCTGAAGGTTTAATATGAACCGCCGTGACTTTCTGCTGCTCCAACTCCACATTTAAAAGAAGATGATTTGGACCCTGACGGCTTATAATTAATTAACATCCACCTCCACCTCCTCCTCCTCCTCCTCCTCCTCCGCCGCCTTAGTCTCTCCATTTCTCTTTTTGGTTTTCGCTCCACTCGCTTGTTCTTTCTTCTTGACGCTCTCCCTTTCTCTCTCCTTCTTATTCTCTTTCCATCCCTCTCTCCTCCCATCACCGGTGGCATTCAGCCGTTTCCCATCCGACACATAATGTTCATCTCGGCGACTTAATTACGCTTAAATGGGAATCGGCTGAGGACAGAGAGACGGAGGAGGGACGGAGGGTGGATATGAAACCAGAGGGATGGTGGGGAATAGCAAACAAGGATTCTCTCCTTTTTGTGGATGAATACATATTGTGGAAAAGTCCTGGAAATGCTCCTTTTCTCTCTTCATCCATCAGAATCCCCCTCCGTCGATCCTTCTTTCCTCCTTCAGCCTCCTTCTCTTCTCCTACTTTGTCAGTCCTCTTCCCTCGCGTCACCTGTCTCTCTCTCGTCAGACAGTCGGTCAGAGTTCATTAATTTTTACTGCTGAGGCAGTTTCCTCCGAGGAGCGAACAGTTTCGGGATCGGTTTCTACCGTTACCACGCCGTAATTAGAGGTGAAACGGGGTGAAAAGACGACTGCAGCTCACTCGCTAAGTGCCGCCATTTGAGGCCGAATTACACACAAATTTGCAATCAAGTGTTGTATCGGAAACACACATCAGGAGTCAGGGCGATCACTCCAAAAGGCCTCTTACCCAACTGGGACTTCACCCGGGTGTCACCGGAAGGGTTTCGAGCGAGACGCTTTACGTACGTTTTTTTAGCTACACTAGCGAAATCGCAGCGTCGGTCAGTCTTGGAGTTCACACTGCGTCAGTAGCGTTTCCAAACAACATTTCATTTAAGGGGATCTACAACACCAGAGTAGCGTGAGTGCTAGGCGTACTACAGCGGAAGTTTTACGTTTCAAAACAAAAACGCTATTCGTGTGGTTCTAACAATTACTAACAGTCTGCACACGCCCACACAGTCCTGAGCGACGTCTCATCTACCACTTTAACTGAAAACACCTGTGCGGGATTGAAGACTTAAATAAAAAATAAAAAGTTGTATTATTATTGTGAAAGTACAATAGGAAAGTTAGTATTTTGCATTTAGCAACAGGAAGAAGCACAAAAAAACGAACACAACAACAAATTCTCCATTTGTCGACAGGCCCAGGTATAGAAGTAATTATATAACTATATAGAAATATATTCAAGAAGGCACGCTGAAATTCCAAGACACACACACACGCACACACACACACACACAGGCTGAGCCCTGCAGTGCAGTTATTATGTGTGGTGACAGTGTGACAGAGAATAATGGAGACATGTGGCCTCGTTCACCTCTGTGTCTGTTAAATTAATGACTAACAGCTTCACACTAAACTCCTGCAGCTCACTCTGTCTCATGTTACAGTCCAGACAAATTAACAGCAGATTAACACCGAGGCGAGCAGCAGTCTGTCTGCTCACTTCATGTGCTTTACCAGCCAGAGTCTTCAATGCCCTGATAAGACAGCTGAAGACTCTGACAATGATACTCCGATATTTAGCATCGTACTCTGCCGCTGTATCCGTGTTTTTTTTTTTTTTTTTTTTTTTTTTTTTTTTGAACACGGGGGCCTGTGGGGGGGAAAAAAAAAAAAAAAAAAAAACCTTGTGAAACAGCACCCATCGCACAGTTAAACTAATCGCGCGGCCCTCCATTTAATGGGAGGAACTTTCCGGAATTCATGAATAAAAGATGCTTTTTTTTAACAAAAACATCAAATTAGAATAGCGTGAATAAAACGGGCCAAGAAAAATCAAGTCGTATCGTTGCAGGTTTTAATGGCTGTTTTTAACACTTTGACAGTTTGTGGTCGGAGGGCAGCCTCCATTATATCTGGAATGTAACTAAGTACATTTACTCAAGTACTGTACTGAAGGACAATTTTAATTGGTACGTGAACTTTACTTGAGTATTTCCATTTTATGCTCCTTTTAAATTTGCACCCCACTGCCTCTTAGAGGGAAATATTGCACTTTTTACTTGACAACATTTATTTGACATTTATAGTTGGTTATTAGTAGTTATTTTTTAACATAAAAAACACATGATATGCTTGTATGATGAGCAGCTACAACATCAGAATGCTCTATAATTATATAAACCTGCGAAAGCATAATCACTACTTTTTTACTTTTGATACTTCAACTACATTGACGCTAATACTTTCGTACTTTCACACTTCAATTCAGGCCTTTTACTTGTAATGGAGTATTTTAAGACTATAGTATTTCTACTTTTTTCACATAAAGGGTCTGAATCCCACCATCACGGGTGCTGGATTATTCTGATTGGCTGATTTAATTGAATTTGACCAAATACCTGCTAGTAGTAACGACATGTAGTTTAAAGGATTATTTCCACTTTAAATATCACATTTGACTGTTGATTGTCTTTCATTTCCAGCAGTGAAATGATTCACATGTATTTTAGTCGCCTACACTTCAGTCACTGGTTCTGCTCTCAGTTTTAGACCCTTGCTGAACTCTGGGTAGATTAACGGCACTATGGGGTGTGTCACCAGTTTGGTATGAATGGCTCCAAATACAATGATTAGCCAAGACCGTTGGATGCCGTTGCCATAAAGAAGGAATCATGTTGAAATACTTTGTCAACTTGATGCTAATTTCCATCAAAAACATATCCAGGATCTGAAAGTGAAGACATGAATACGGACGTTTCCGTGAAGTGGGTATAATGAGAAGGAAAGGGGAAATTGTTGAGAGGAAGAAAGGAAGTTGAAGGAGAAAAGCAGTGAATGAGCGCCGTGGTGGTGTTCAGCGCTGGCAGGTCGTCTCGTGTTAATCCTGACTGCTGCTGGTCCACGTACACTCCCACTGCGGCCGTCCACCGCCTTGTTCCCTTCACGCACAGTAGGCTGCCACTTAATTAACGTACGTGGGTGTGTGTGTGTGTGTGCGTGCGTGTATGTGTGTGTGTGAGTGTTCACGCCCTTTTCTCACGTATTATGGTGTTCAGCCGTTCCCAGTGCGGGTATTCAGGGGCTTGTTCAGTTCACCGCTGGGGCGTCAGGGCCCCTACCTAATTACACTGTGTGTGTGTGTGTGTAAGTGTATGTGTGTGTGTGTGCCCAAGAACATATCTAGCTTCCGTGTGTGTGTGTGTGTGTATGGTACAGTAGGCTGGTTCCTAATTACTGTCTGCTCCCTGTATTCCCTCAGTGCCAATACCTTCCTGCCTCACTGAACCCTCGGTGTGTGTGTGTGTGTGTGTGTGTGTGTGTGTGTGTGTGTGTGTGTG
>CALSCE010009695.1:828644-847025 GCA_943593645.1 Bovichtus variegatus | reverse complement strand
GTGTGTGTGTGTGTGTGTGTGTGTGTGTGTGTGTGTGTGTGTGTGTGTGTGTGTGAGAAGCCGATCATGTCCTCTGACAAATTCAGACACAAGAGAAGCCTGAAATCTCATGAGACTTTGGATTGACACACACACACACACACACACACACACACACACACACACACACACACACATACACACACACACAGTTGGTCATGTCTGTCTTCCTCTCCTTCCACATTCACAGAATAGTTTTTATAACTAAACACAACTGCCCGCATTTATTTTGGTAAACTTTTACATGTCACGTTTAAAAAAAATAAAACATTTTTTTACTTTGCTTCTTTCGCGTTAAAGTTGAACTTTAAATCTGAGTTCACTTCTTTTTTTTTTTTTATGATATTTTCAAAAGACATGTTTATTTGTGGAAACATCGTCTAAGCTTCAAGCCTCTGAGTGGGTGGTTCCCATGGCAATGGTTGAGTGACAGCTCAGCCGTTGCTAAGGCGTCAACTTCTGTGGCGCTACGAGACTTTTTGTCTTCCATCCACAGTGTCGCAATCAACTATTAGTCGTCTTATCAAGTCCTTTGTAAAAACACTTCTGATGACTCATCTTTTTATTCCACTATATGCTCCTTTTAAAAAAATCTAAAATACATTATCAGATACATCCATATGTTTTTTTTTTTTTTTTTTTATTGTCCCAGTGTTTATTATTTTTGGTGCCTGGTGATCGGTCAGATGTCAGATTGTCGAGATATCAAAATAAGTTCCTTCCCATGTTTAAAGATATTAACGTCAGGCATCCTAGTTTCACAATCTTACTTTTAGAATTGTCATTTGTGTCTAGAAACACTTGTGACGATGAGACAATGGCTTTCGTTACCTCCTGTATACTAAATGTAACTGAAAGACGGACCGTGTGTGCTTTATATTTCCATAACTTTATCCTGATGGGTGTAAACGTTTACTTCTGTCTGGTGTGAAACAGTTGAAGAAGAAGTTATTAGTATTCCACTCAGCGGATGCTAGTCAGCCGAGTTGACCAACATTAGGACGGATTCCCAGTGACGTTACTGTTCAGCTATTGATTCCCTTTCCGACCTAAAAACTTTAAATTTAGCTTGAATAACTTTCTTTCTTTCTTTTTTTTTATACACTTGGACCCGGGCTTGTTTTTCAGTGGCCTAATTGCTCAAACACCAATGCAAACATGACTTCGGTCTGTCACATGCTATTGATTTCTCTCTTTTCAAATTACAACTATGATTGAGAGTTCCAATAATGTAACTATTTGTATTTCAATTACTTGATTTTCTGCGGGAAAAAGCCAACTAACCACTGTCACAATGCACAGTTGAGACTTGGACCATGAGTTATTGTATAAAAGTGATTTAATGACTTATAAATCTAGATTCAGTTTTAAGTGATTGGCTTTTTTTTTTCCCGAAGAAGGCAGAATGTGCCAAAACGCTGATTCATAAAAACAAAAAGGCTGCTTGAGTTACGAGTCTGTAGCTTTCCCGTCTTTACTTTCGAGGAAAAAGTCCAATTAAACGTGCAATGACTTGTGAACATGATGTTTGTATCCAGGCCACGATAATTTAAAGATGAATGCTTTTGAAGCAGGTCATATTTACTTTTGTACAGACTTATGAAATGATTGTGAAAGCGTCAAATCCGTCAAATTCAAACATTTCAACTTTTTATTCCCAAAATACACAAGCTCAGTGTTGAGCAAAAACCACGACTACAGATATATATTTCTTAGCGCCCTCTCTATGTCATTGTGTTTGCCTTTTTTCCCCTCTTACCATCACTTCCATTTTTTATCCGTCCATCCCCTCATCCGTCTCCGTCCTCCTCCTCTGTCCCCATTTGTCTTTCTCCATGTTGTCACTCTGTTGCTTTGCCTCCCTCTCTCTCTCTCCCTCTGTCCTCTTTTGTCCTTGACTCCAACACACACCAGCTGGCACTCAGCCAAGTGGAGAGACAGCAGAGATGATTACACACACACACACACACAAAGCTTTGTGTGTGTGTGTGTGTGTGTGTGTGTGCGCGCGTCTGGAAGCGACAGCAGAGGGATGTCATCGAGAAAGAGAGAGAGCAAAGCAATGAACTCCAGCATAGAAAACAGCCAAGAGAAAAGACAATAAAGACACAACTGGAGAGAGACTCTGTGTGTGTGTGTGTGTGTGTGTGTGTGTGTGTGTGTGTGTGTTAATTGAGATGGTACAGAAAGTCTTAATCAGGTTGCCTAGGTAAGAGACGACCAATAGGAATCCATCTGAAGCTTCATTTCAAACATACCCCTTGGTCTTGTTCAGGTGTTGTGTACTTTGCATTTAAAGTACGCAGCAACGACGACGCCGTGACAGTACGCCATCACTCACGTGACCCGATGCGCTCAAAAAACCTAGTGAGTGAAACCTTGAGTTTCGAACGTTTCGCCACAAGTGGATTTTAGAGCTGTAGTCAAAATGTGAGCGAAAGGAAAAAGAACGGAAGCAAAAGAGAGTCTTTAATCTCCCATTACGTGCCGTTAGAAAACCAAAGCTACCCGATAATATTATGAGCGAATTGACTTCATCCACATTATGAGCGCGTTTACGACATCCTCGCGTCTTTGTGTTATTGTCTCTCTCAACCACTCACACACACACACACACTCATTCGCCCCCCTGCTCTGATTTCCAGTGAAGTCTGATCATTGAACGATAACTGTTGAATTATTCAACGCGAGCGGAAAACTAGCGAGTACTTGACGTTACTCGCTACGAAAACTGCGGTCCAACTCTGAGGAAAGGTGGTGTTTTCATCTCCGTCTCTTCTCCTAATGTTCTCCTCGCTTCTGTCTTCTATTTGTAATTGTCAACATTTTCAATCCCTCTGTGTGTCCAGTCCAACATATTCACTGCTTTATGAAGTATTTGGTTTCAAAATCAAGATTATACTATTTGTTTGTGATCCAACACTTTATGAAACTTTCCTAAACCTTGAGAATATAAAGCTTTTGACGGACGGTAAACGTCAAGTTAAGTACGTCTCATTCCCGATAATGTGTAGAGTGCAACCACAATAAAGTGAGTTCACGTAGAACGTCTCAAAGTCGGTGATTACTGCGTGCTTTACAGAAGATCAACGGTGAAAGCTTTAGGCCAAAACTAGCGACGACAAATTCAGGAAAAGAGGCAAATTCTGGAAGACATGGACCCGTGTGCCACCTCAGTGTGTGTTTGAAGTGCCACCTCTTCCACCGCTGAACAGTGAAAGTATCGCCGAAGGAGTTCAAACACTGAAATAACGCAGGTCTGGCGGAGCGCCTCTGCCAGAGTTAATCGGCCCAAACATCTCATTTCAGAAGGAAAGAGTCTCCTCTAGGCTGACTGCGTCTCATTTATATGGCGAGCTGTAAACTCTGTAAAGTGTAACAGAGACGGAGAGCTGCACTTTTTTTTTTTTTCACTCTCCCCACAGTCTGCTGCGCGGCTCCACCTAAGATCTGAGTTGTACCAACGACCTTTACCGTTAAATAGGAAAGGTGTTGATGCAGTTAGACGTGCAAATATGTGAATAAGGTTAAGGGGGAATAAGGAAGCGTATCAGTTTATGTTTGTTCACTTAGCAGATGTGTATTTGTTTGAAAAACATCAAATGGCCTGTGACAGAGTCCTCACTGTGTGTGCAGGAAGCCACATCAATCAATTCAGACTTCCTTTGTTTCCTATTCGTTAGGTTGGTTTTGACATTTCTTAAACCTAAAAGAAAATACTTATCTGTACCACTGACAGGATTATATGATGGAATCATAATGCTGCCGTCCTCTTTATGTACTTTCTTTATTTTAAGTATATCAGTCAAGTATCATAATCTCCTGTCTGTGTTTAACACGTATACACTCAACAAGGTAGTTTATTTTGAAATTCCTTTTGATTTGTAAAGCAAATTTTCTTTGAAATTCGAACTCCAACTTTGTTCCACAAAATCCCTGAATCGAAGCAAACAAATTCAAGATTATGTAACTTTTCAAGTAACGAATAGCGCAACTCTCCTATTTACAAAGGAAAACATTTACATTTTTCATATATTATTTACTAAAATGTTATATTATCAGTAGCTTATGGCTAAAGTTAGCAAACTTTAGATGCATATAGCTGTGTAACTCTCGCCTACTGTTGCACTACATTTTAACATGTGGCAGACTAACATTTAAATGCTTTTAAAGTACAACAATAAATGCGATAGATCTTAATGATGATGTCCGCAAAGCTACTCGCTCAGGGATCATGGGGAATGAAGGAGCATGTAAATCTGAAATAATGTAACGTGATGATCTGTGATAATGAGCCTCCCATTCATTCTTTTCATTTATTCACTCTTATTTTGGAAGAGCCACAATTGAGTCAGAAAGAGAGAGAGAGTTGGTGTGTGTGCGAGAGCTTGTTACAAAGGACGGTTCAAATTTGATGATCTGGGAAAAAAAAAAAAAAAGAGAGAGAACATGGATTATGAAGCAGAACCGCTCATGAAAAGTTAAAGTGGTTGAAAGACGCCTTTTAAAAAGAGACTAATTATAACAAATGTCTCAACAGCTGATGACTTTTTAAACTGACCAGGGAGGTGTGTGTGTGTGTGTGTGTGTGTGTGTGTGTGTGTGTGTGTGTGTGTGTTTGTGTGTGCGTGTGTTTGTGTGTGCTAAAGATCAATTAAGAGCACTTGATATACGAATTTTAAACCTTTTATTTATTTATTTATTTTACTTTTACATCACAGAAAGAATAAAACTTATAATATATTAA
Organism: Bovichtus variegatus; assembly: GCA_943593645.1. Classification (NCBI taxonomy): domain Eukaryota; kingdom Metazoa; phylum Chordata; class Actinopteri; order Perciformes; family Bovichtidae; genus Bovichtus; species Bovichtus variegatus. Next base: position 842,239 of record CALSCE010009695.1, on the reverse strand, counting down.
TATTCAGTGCAAACATTTTATTTACATTAGTCTGCAGGGTATTTTATTTTGAAAAGGTGGGTAGTGGAGGTAATATTTATTGTAAACATTTTTATGCATTATATTATATATATATTGAAATGTAACAATAATATAAATAAAGTGCGTAATATAAAATGGAATTATTACATTTATATCATAAATGTAATAATTCAATGGTGTGTTTTGCACTTTACTGTGTGTTTTGTTATGCCTGGCGTAAAAGCGACATTTTTCGATAGATTTTTCTTTCACAATAAAAGCCCCTCGACATATAATATTCGCAGGGGGGTTTGCAGTTTGCAGTTTCACACTTTCGTGTTGTTTATTTGTGAGGCCCAAGATGTATAAAGGTCTTTGGAGTGTACCGTGTTAAGCACTGTTTACTTTTTTATTAATTTTTTTGTATTTTGTAGCGCTGGATTTTGAGTATTTATGACTATTGCAAATCTCAATGTGATTTTGAATGACAGTGTTCTTAAAGGTACCCTGTGGATTTCCATGTTAGCCAGCTAAAGTTCTGTTCACATTCACTCCTTAAGTTCAAATGCGTTTCCTTCCTCAAGAGAACTTCCTCATATCTTATATTTCTGCAGCCAGCATTGTTTGTTTCCATGTCTGCTCGCCGCAGTTTTCTTCTTTCCTGCCTTTTGCTGGTGCACTCTGTGTGTTTGTTCCACAAAGCAATTGTCAATCAGTCATATATATATATATATATATATATATATATATATACTGTATACATTTATATATACATGCTTGTTGCTCCAGAGCTCGACTCGCTCTGCGTTGCCTTTTCAAAGTTTGTCTTTGCTGCGATCTTTTCTTTACCCTCAATAATTCCTTCCTTCCTTCTATCAACCTGTCGATGTTTCTTTCCCTCAGCCATCCCTCACTCCCCCCTTCTGTCCCACCTTACCTTCAGTCCCCCCCCATCCTTCTCTCTCTTCATCCCTGAAGTCCTTTGTTAGGTCTTGATAAATTGGCCCTGACATTCTGCCAAAATGGCTGCCCTCTCTTTCTCTCTCTCTCTTTCGCACACACACACACGCACACACACACACGCACGCACACACACTTTCTCTCTCCAGTGTTCTTACACCTACCGCTAATTGAATTGGCAATTTGAGTAACAGTACCAATCTCTCTCTCTCTCTCTCTCTCTCTCTCTCTCTTTCTCTCTCACTCTCTCACTCTAACACTCTCTCACACACACATATTTTTGGTTCTCTCCTACACACCTACATGATCTCTCTCTCTCTCTCTCTCTCACTTACACGGACACATACATCACACACACACAGTATGTTGTGTCGTTTACTCCTTTTAATCCAAGCAGCATGAGGGAGCAGCAATAGCTCTAAGCCAACACGCACGCACGCACACACACACACACACACACACACACACACACACACACACACAAAGGGGATCGCTGGTTTGTTGCCAATTTCATATTAAGAAAATAAATTAACAACAGTAGTAATGGTTGACTTTGAGCGACCAAAGTTAAATTGACTTTCCAATAAGATGGTCAGACACACACACACACACACATTCTTTAATATGTTCAAGAAGTTTAGCCTCATAACTTTGTGTCTTCATGTTCAAGTTTGTGCTTGTTCTTTAATATGTTTTACTGTCTCGGACTTGTTTCTTCGATTTGAATCTTTACATGGTGACTTTTTGATTTATATTCTACTAATTATTCTGCTCTTTATCTTTCTCTCTTCTTATTCTATTTAAAAAAAAAAAATTGTCATTTGTAGTTTTCTCGTCTTCCATCACTTCTTCCTCCTCCCCTTCATTCCCTCTTTTTCTCCCTCTCCCTATTCTGTCATTCCTTTTCCATTGTATTGCCTTCATATCTGTTTGCATGAATTTTTATTAGACCAGGAAATATAAATTGTGTGTGTGTGCGTGTGTGTGCGTGTGTGTGCGTGTGTGTGTGTGCGTGCATTGGACTCATCTCGCAGGATCGGGTCTTTGTTTGTTACCACATCTCCCAGGAGTGTGTGTGTGTGTGCTGCGGGTTTAGAGGTCTCGCTGCAGACAAACAACAACATGAAAACACACACACACACACACACACACACACACACACACACACACTGACGGCTAAACGCTTAGAGCATTGCTGGAGGGGCTCGCTGAAACATGCACACACAAAACTTGTTTACTCGCAGCAAGGCCAAACCAGGGAGAGGGGGAGGCTGTCGTTGCTCTTCTCCGTCCTTCACGTGTTGATCTTCCTCCTCGCTCTCTTTTGCTCTCCTCTTCCTCACACTCAAGACACTCAAGAGACCGCGATGACCTGCAGGGCAAAGGTCACGTGACCTTTTCATCCCTTTCTTTACTCCTTTTTCTTAACTTTTTTTTTTTGTCTTCTTCCCCTCAGCTCCTCCTGTACCCCGTCACCTCCTCTTTCTCGGTCTTCCTCCTCCCGCTCACTCTCTCCATCGTTTCTCCCTCCTCCTCACCGACTCCGCTTTGCCTTCCTCTATTCCTGCTCCATCCTTCCTGCCGCCTCCGCTCTATCCTCTTCCTCTCTCACCTCCTCCCTCTTGTGCCCCCTTCTTCACGTTTCTCTGCCACCACCACCTGCACCTCCTCCTCCTTCTCCTCCTCCTCCTCTTCCCTCACCTCCTCTGTATCGTCCCCCTCTGTCCTCCCTGCTTTTCATCCTGTAAGTCCATCTTTCTTTTCCTCCTTCGCCTCTTGTGATTTCCCCTCTTTGCCTCCTTTTCATTGTCTTCTATAAACTCATCTCCACCCTTTGTCCCCTTTTACTCCTCTTCATCTGTTTATCTTCCTCTTCCTCCTACTCTCCCACCTTCACTAACTACTCACCCTCCTCTTCTTACCTCACCCCCTTCTCAGTACCTCCCTATCTTGCTCTTCTCCTCTTCGTCCTTCATCTCCCTTTTCCTATTCCTCCCCCTCGTCATCGTCCTCCAGCCTCCTCTCGCTGACTGTCCTTTCTTCCTCACCTTTTTCATTCCCTTCTTCTCACTTCCTGCTTCCTTCTTCTCTCCCTGTTCTACAACCTCTCACCATCTTTTCTTCCCTCCCCGGCTGTCTCCCCTCCTCACTCTGTTTCTCCTCCTCTTCCTCCCAGCTTTCCTGACACCGTGGCCTTCTTCTTCTTCTTCTTCTTCTTCTTCTTCTTCTTCTTCTTCTTCTTCTTCTTCTTCTTCTTCTTCTTCTTCCCTTCCTCACATCATCATCCTTCCCAAACTCCTCCTACTCCCCTCAATGCAAAACCACAAAATCTGTGAGGCTCTTTTTGTCTTAACTATTTGTCTTTTATACTTTTAGTACAACAAATTGCCCTCAGTGTTTTTTATTTTATTTTTTTTTATTTGAGGCATTAACTTCAGACTAAATCATTGTGATGGGATTAAGTTTTTGATCCCGTTTTCTTTTCTTCACTAAAAAAAAAGCAAAGTGTTTGAGCCCACATGGTTCACTCCACATTATCAGACTTAAAACACAACATCATTTATTTTCCTGCAATTAAGTCAGATGTTCCCGCGAGATTGGGCTCCTCCACCCCTCCTCCCCGAGCTCAATCACCCCCCCCTCCTCTTTTGTCTTCTCTCTCCTCCCCCCTTTTTTTTTTTTTTTTTTTTAAAGGCTCTCGTTCACAAGAGCATTTTATTACATCATTAATTGAGCCTAATTCAGCGACATCACCCCCCCCCCAAAAAAAACAGTACAGTGGGGGTGTGTGTGAGTGTGTGTTTAAATTCAGTGTAATGAGGTCTGCGGGGAGACGAGGACGGAGGTTGTGTAGAGAGGAGAAAATTACCTCGGGGCAGAAAAATCTCTCTTTTAGTGAGCTTTAATGCCCTTCTGTCTGCCTGTCTCACTGTCTGAAACTGTCTCACTCTCTAGCCTATACTCCGCCTCGCCGTCTCTCGGTCTGACACACTTTTGTTTGTTCACGTTTCTGCATTTTTCTTTTTGTTTTTGAGGCAAGGGAATTTGATTTAATAGCACATTTTCGTGCTGGTGAACGCAACGTTTTTTTTTTTTTTAAACATCTTCAAAGGCAAGAAGCAACAAGTAACATTTACAGCAGACTAAAACAAAAAAGAACACAAGAAAAAGGCAACAAGACAAACCAAATAAAAAAAAAATAATTCACCCTCCCACCCAAATATAGACAAAAGAAACACTCACTCAACAGAGACGAACCACAAACACAGATATGAACTGCAACAAATCAAAAAGAAAAATCTGAACGTGGACACAGTTGTCACAGATCAGCCACTTTGGACCAAATGAACCAGAATACACCAGATTTGGATCTTTGTGTCCTGTAAGAAAACCGTCTCATGATGCATGAGAGCTCTGGCTGGATTGTACTTAGATATAAACGAGGAAGCCAAACCATTTAGTGATTTGAAGACTATAGGTAGACATTTGATGTTGGAGGTGATGCTGAGCTCTTATTCTTTAAGGGCTTGATGGCATCCAAATCCCAACATTCATATGAGGAGAGCTTGCCTTTTTACATTACAGGTCATTTGGCAGACGCTCTTATCCAGAGATTAACTACAGGGACAGTTCCCTGGAGCAACTCGGGGTTAAGTGCCTTGATCAGGGGGCAGCCTGGTATTGAACTCATAAACTTCGGGGGATTCTATTTGAAATCCAGACCGCTAGACTACCTCCCCCGCTTTCTATCACAATCCAGCACCTAATGTTTTGTTACTGGTTGTTGTTGGTTACTTTTCTTTTCTTTTTTTTTTTTTTTTTTTTACTGAACCAAAATGTTTCTCTAACCTTTAGTGATTTAGTTGCCTAAACTAACTATACCTGGCACAGATACTGTCCAGTATCAACGTTCTTGTCTGATGCAACTCTGGCACCAGACAAAAATGACTTTATTGGATGATTCTTCAATGCCATAATGAAAAAATTAAATGTAAAGGTTAAGGAAAATATCATAGTTATGGGAAATAAAATATGTGTCATGGTCAGGCAAGTAAAAACACTTTTTTGGTTAGTGTTGATAAAAAAGCAAACTTCAATTAGAGGTCTGTCTTTCTCTTTTTGGCTTTGGGACCTATGTTTATGGCTGCATGATGTATATGTACAGTATGTAATTGAATACTTGTGATGAAGGAAGGTGTCTCTTTCTCTACGTCTCTCACACTTTCTGGCTTTGTCTTTATTTTCTTTGGGAAAGAGAGGGAGGGATAGACAGTTTAACCGGAGGGCATATTTTCCCACATAGCTTTCTCTCTTTCTCTTTCTCTCTTTCTGGCTTTTGTGCTTTCTGTTTTTCTCTGTAGAGAGAGTTTCGCCCCAGGAAGAAATTTTAGAAAGCTATAAAACATTTCTCTCTTTCTCTTTTTCCTGTCTCGTCAGCCTCTCTCTCTCTTTCTCTCTCTCTTTCTCTCTCTCTCTCTCTCTCTCTCTCTCTCTCCGTCTCTCTCCCCCTCCCTCCACCTAACCTGTTATTTCTATGATCAAAAGAGATCAAAGATTATCTTAGAAATTATAGATCCATTTTTTTTTATTGATCAAATGATGATGTGTAATGTGAAGGGACTCGCTCCTTTTTCTTTTTTTCTCCTTACACGGGTTGGTTTAGTGTCCACAAAACTTCCAAATATCCCTCATTTTTAAGCTACACTGGAACAAACCAGTGATTGCATGTAAATACACTCATGTTTGTTTGCATAAAATGTCTCACACTTTTGAAACAAAGTTTTGCAGGTTGATTTCATTCATCAAAATTAAACTTTTTAGCATTATTAGCTCCTCACGTGGAACCATTAGCATGAAGTTAATGGTTCCTGTTCATTTCAATGAGGAGGGCTAACAATGCTAACTTGTCGCACTGTTCAAGAATGTTCTGCAGAGCTGACCTCACTGGTTCCTCTTGTCCTGTGCCATGTGTGTTCGTCACGCTAGGCTGTATAAACGTTAGTGTGTGTGTGTGTGTGTTGTGTGTGGGAGAATGCGTATTTGTGTGTGTGTGTGTGTGTGTGTGTGTGTGCGTGTGTAGCTTTGCTCGTATCAATGTGTCTGAGTCTCACCGGTCTTCTTCTGTCCTGTCCTGTGCTTTCTCTCTCCTTGTGTGTGTGTGTGTGTTTGCATGTGTGTTCGTGTGTGTGTGTGTGTGTGTGTTTAGCTATCGGTAACCAACGAAGGAGGAGTCCCACCGCCGTTGCCTCGGAGATCTTCGAACCTCACCTGGGCAGCCACATTTTACAGGTAGGAACTGTTCAAGGTTTAAGGTTGACTTAAACACATCGGAAATTAGGTTGGAAATGCATGTAGATAGAGTATACGGTATACTGCAGTACCTATGTGTGAACGCACTCTCATAGACAAATGCATAATGTCAATCTCAACACACACACACACACACACACCCACACACACACACACACACATACTTGATCCAGTAAAACTTTCAGTGCCTTTTTTTGTTTTCTAATGAATCATTTTCATTGGTTTTACTCAAACACGCCGGCCTTCTCCATATTGTGGACATTACTTCTCAGAAATGGATGTCAAAATACTTAATTTTCATGGGAAAAAAAATTATTTAAAAAAAAACTTAATTTTCTTCAAAAAAGCTTGAATGTAAAAAAAACTTAATTTTCTTGAAAAAAGCTCGAATGTGAAAAAATACTAAATTTTTTCATGAAAAAAGCTTGGATGTCAAAATACTTAATTTTCATGGGAAAAAAAAAATATTTAAAAAAATAGTTAATTTTCTTGAAAAAAGCTTGGAAGTGAAAGAAAACCTTAATTTTCATGAAAAAGCTTGGATGTGAAAAAAAACTAAATTTTCATGAAAAAAGCATGGGTGTCAAAATACTTAATTTTCATGGGAATTTTGTATTTATTTTTTTTTAATACTTACTTTTCTTGAAAAAGCTTGGAAGTGAAAAAAAACCTTAATTTTCATGAAAAAAGCTTGGATGACAAAAAATACTAAATTTTTTAACAAAAAAAGCTTGTATGTGAAAAATACTAAATTTTTTAATGAAAAAGGTTTGGAAGTGAAAAAAACCTTAATTTTCATGAAAAAAGCTTGGATGTGAAAAAAACCTTAATTTTCAGAAGTAAGTTGCGGCTCTGTTCGCTCGGACATAAACTCAGTAATAAATGTAGTCTACGTTTCATATAATGTGTAAAATCGTTTAGATCACATATGAATGAAATGCTTGTAGAATCCTTGTTGTATTTGTATTGATGATTTAATGTGTGAACGAGCGATGTAGAGAAAGTCACATGAAGCTCAATATCAGCCTGTAATGTGTAATATACTGTTGGAGTGGTAAGCAGGCCTGTTGTTTTTGGATATTTGGGGAGTTAGGTGGTCCGTCAGTGTTTTTTTATTGGTTAAGTGGTGCTTGGTCTGAAAAAGTTTGAGAACCCTTGTTTTATAGGCTATATGTTGTTAAATCTGACATTTGTTTAACACTCCTGAATAAAATGTCTATTCATTACATGGCTTTTTTTGCTCCCTACATGTCGTATTAGGGCAATTGAAGGTAAAAACAACAAACAATTATTTTAATATTTTTTATTATTATTTAGAAATGTTATTATGTAACTTCAATCCCGGATAATTTGAGTTTTTATAATAACATAATATAGAGAGAAATAATATAAGAATTTAAATACAAAATGAATGTAATCAATATGTAATATAAATAATAAATACTAAGAATAATAATCAAAATAATAATACAAACTGAATAATAATCAACATTAAAATTCAGGGGAGACAATTAGCCTACATTTTATTTGATGGGGGCGGTAAGGGACCTGGATAATGGAGAGGGGGGCGCTGGCCCAAAAAAAGGTTGAGAACCACTGTTGTAGAGAATATAAGGCATAAGAGCGAGTGCATTTGTTCGTAAGCGTTATTTAAGCACAGGGAGTTGCATTGGAGATCTCCTTTGGGATCTCAGGTATGTTTTTAATTTGGAAAAACAGTCAACGCTAATCATGTTCTCCACCGTGAACATGCATGCTATGTGAACGTACTGGCGTTAGTTTAGACTGATGAAGGTTGATCCAGGTCTGACCGCGTAGAGCCGAGCCTGAGATGTCCTAAAACGGCCACCGTACAGGATGAACCTTTTTGATTGATAATAACATGGCCTTTTCTCTGGCGCCACCCTCAGGACCCACTCGTGTTAAGTTTTGTAGGGATATCAAAGTTGTCCATCAATGTTTTCATTTATCAAGCATTTCTGGGTTTCAGTGTGTGATGAGCATCACCGTCTCGTTACTGAATTATTCCTGATTCCTGAATCTCTATGATGTTATCGTCTGAGGTCCAAATCTTGTCACATTTAGTCTCAGAATTGATTTTACACCATTAAGTTATCTGAATAACTTCTCGTGATTTGCCTTTGAGCTTTTCTGAATCTAAATTATTCCTCATAATGTACCTTTACATTATTAGCACAGTCATTTCACATAATTCACCCTCAGATTTTTCAACACAGCCGACTTCAATTATTCCTCAACATCCAGCTGCTGCCTCGGCTAAACTGAATTATTAAATGGAATTATGAAAGTATGATAATGACTGGGTTATCGCTGTTCGTTCCCTCGGGTTTGTGTGTGTGTGTGTGCGTGTGTGCGTGTGTGTGTCTTGTAGTTTTAATCCCTAACATGCTCCACTCCTTATCTGTTTAACATACAGCCCAAAGGCTGAGCTTTTAACATCACAACCAGGCTGATGCGATACCACAGCTGATAAGAAGCTGGTAATCTGTGTGTGTGTGTGTGTGTGTGTGTGTGTGTGTTATACTCTATGCACTATTTGTAAGCGTGCATACATTTCTGAAAGGATTTTGTGTGTTGTTCTTTTTCATTGCTTGCGCGTTATTAAACCTGGAATTATTGTGTGTGTGTGTGTGTGTGCGTGTTTGCTGTTACACCTGATTATTATTATTATAATCTGGTAGACACCAGTGAGCTTTTGCTGTGTAAAAATCCACACTTTTTCTAATCTTCCTGTAGTTTTTATTTTTTTTTATTGTTTTTATCCCTTTATCATATTCAAGGATCCTGAAAAAAAATCCTCACAGACATAAAGGATTCATTACAAACTGTATGAAAAACAGTGACACTGACTAGTGGGCAGATCAACGCTTCCTGTTACTTTTGGCCAGTTGTGGAGAGACGGGAGAAGCGGAGTAGATTGGACATATTGCTTATTGACAATGAACAACTTCATAAGAATGAAAGAACAATAACGCTAATATCTTTGTTGTCTGGGCAGCAAAAAATCCAGCATTCAAAATGTTACTCAAGTAGAATCACAAAAGTATTAGCTTCAACATACACTTAAAGTCCTTATAATGCAGAATAGCCCATTTCATAACAAATTTATATTATATTATCGGATTATAATTATTGCTGCATTAATGTGTTCATCTGTTTAATGTTTTAATGTTACATCTGGTATATACTGCTAGGTATCTCCTGAATATCACCCCGGGATCAATAAAGTTTCATTTTAACTTGTAATAATACGTCTTTAAGTGTGTGTCCGTTATATATGTGTTCTACATATAGTGTTTGTCTTGGCAATGACCTTTTCTGCTGCTAATTGTAGAAGAAGTACTCGTCTGATGTTTTGATGCGTGTTTCATCTGCCATGGTGTCCAAAGGTCAGCATTTTTATTTTATCTTTTATTCCGGAAAGCCCGCCAGCCAGTTTGGTCCACATTCACACATTTATTCCTCACTATCTCAACTGTCAATCAAACCAGCTCACTGCCGTCTTTTTAAAGTTTTCTTCTCGGAGCAGAAAACAAGTCTTTTTGGCCGTTTTCTTTTTGACTCAGAAAGCATTATAATACATTACAGTTCATTTAGCAGACGCTTTTGTCCAAAGCCACTTACAATAAGTGCAAACAATCATGAGGATACAACTCCAAACAGCGAGAATCTTGCAAATACATCAGCTTCAAATAGGTGAAATCACACAAGTGCAGAACAATAGCTTCAAATAAGCCAAACCAGAGTAAGTGCAACAAAGGGAAACTATGGAATACAAATTCAACCATTAACTTCAAATAAACCAACCAATTTAAGTGCAAACTTTTTATTTTATTTTATTTTTTTATTGATCGAGGTGCAGTCGAAACAGGTGTGTTTTCAGTCTGCGACGGAAGGTGTGGAGACTTCCTGCTGACCTGATATCAGAGGGAAGCTCGTTCCACCGTTTAAGGGCCAGGATAGCAAACGGACGGGTTTTATTTGAGGGTGATCTGGGTCCCGCTCGCAGTGAGGGAGCAGCGAGCCGATTGGCAGATGCCGAGCGAAGTGAGCGAGCTGGGGTGTGTGTGGTTTGACCGTGGCCTGGATGTAGGAAGGGGCTGATCCACTCACAGCATGGGGAGGTTGAAGACCAGTCGGGCTGCTGTATTCTGGATGAGCTGTAGAGGTCGGATGGCTCATGTAGGAAGTCCAGCCAGCAGGGAGCTGCAGTAGTCGAGGCGTGAGATAACAAGCCTGGACCAGAACCTGTGGCTTTACTTGCCAGACTCTCTCAAACAGGTTTCTGAATATCTGCCATGGCCCGTTGTGTCTTGCAGCAGTTTTGCATTCGAAACGCATCTGCAAACGGCATCGTAACGGAACACATAGCCGCCGAGATGAATCCTGGAGAAGCTGAGCCGCTGCTAGAGGGCGCTGTTCCCAAATGCCACGGCTGACTCTGTAAGCGCAAGTTGGAAGAAAGGAGGAGACAGAGGAGCAGGATGCCTTGCCATTAGTGCAGCACGCGACCACATCTATCACAAGTCCTCGTTGGTGCGTTTGTTCTTTATCTGTCCCCGCGTTTAATCCTGCAGACAGCCACAGCAGAGAGCGAGCGTGTCGCTGTGACAGCCGACTCTCCTCTTCCGCCACCCTGCACATCATGTTGTCATGATGCGAGTGTTAACACGAGGCTGGAACAAGAAAGAGCAGCCGCGCATCCGCTCACGCTGCGCTGAGCATGGCCGCCGCGTCGAGCCTGTGTGTGTGTGTGTGTGTGTGTGTGTGTGCGTTAACACCGTGTTCTGATCCTGCAGCTCGAGACACTAGACATCCCATAATACCTTGTTATAATCCGGGGAGAGTCGCTATGACAACCATATGAGGCAGATCCCAAGGCAGATTGAGGCAGCTGTGAGATTGGAAGTGACAGGGACAATGTGGGCCTCCCTTCACCTGGAAGAGGGAAAGTGTGTGTGAGAAAGAGAGCGTGTGATGCGCTTTACTTTAAAAATGTTCCCTAAAATAAGAGACTGCTTTTTGACGTCCCTACTAACTACATTGTGTTTGTGCTGTTCCTCCCTGCAGTATTCAAAACTATCTTTCCCTATCTTTTTGATTAGACCAGCTTTTATGGGGGATTTTTTTTTTCACAATAAAAGCATCCCACCAGTTCACAATTGGAAACGTTTTAAATGTGAAGCAGCTCCAGAAGGAAAGTCGAAATTTCCTTTATAAAAAAAATAAATAAATTCTGCATTCTGTGTAAACACACCTTTTTATTATTATTATTATTTATTTATTTTTTTTTTATTATTTTTTTTTTTAATCTTGATCTTTGTGTCACTTTTTGAGTTTCATGAAATAAACTAATTAAAAAGAAGCTGAAGTGTGCCCAGGTGCTCACACGGACACAAAATAATGAATCAATGTCAAAAGAGATTATGAGATTAATGACGGAAAAGGTCAAAGCTTATTAAATCTACTCTTCTCGCGCCACAGAATTAACATCATCTTGACGATATTTAAAGTCTTACACACACATACACACTGGTTATAGCAAACACTATATCAGTCAAAATTGTCAAAATAATATTATTTCAGTTACTTTTTCTTTTCGTTAGAACTGTGTCATCAAACAGGAAGTTAAGTCAACTTCTCTCGTTCATTTAAAGCGTCCGCAGTTTTGTTGCCGTGCTGCAGTTCTCAAACAGGACAAAACGCACTTCCTACAGGAAATGATGTGCGATGTGTGTGTTTGTGTGTGTCAGCTCGTCTCCTCTACGTGCATATATCATTCCGAGTGTGTTCCTACGTCGCTTGTGTGTGTGCGTGTGCGTAGCCTTTTCAGCAGAGAAGGTAGGCCGACGTGTTGGCGGCAAATTGGCCTCATTAATCTCTCGCTTAATTGATTGTGAGAAGTTTGAGGATGACATTTTAAGAAAGCGTGGCGGACGGGGCGCGGCGTGATTGATTTGGCTAAAACGCAGCGCTAATGAATGCCAGCCAGTCACTTAGGTGGTAGAGACCAGACACTAATTTCAGAGAGATTAGGCCAGAGAGGTTGATAACGCTTAATGAAGAGAGAGAGAGAGAGAGAGGGAGAGACAGAGAGGAAGAGCAGTCATTAAACAGGATGTAAAGCTCCATGCGTGCTCTCCTTTCAGGTGTAGGAGTGTGTGTGTGTGTGTGTGTGTGTGTGTGTGTTTGTGAGTAAATGAGAGAAGCTTGTATTTGCATGAACTTTATTACTCGCCCATGTAGAAACACATGGACGCAGCGTCTCTGAAGGGAGGAATGGGAGTATGATTTAGCTCTCGCCGTTATCTCCATCAGGTGGAAAACGGAAGTTCCAACAGCACCATGTCTGAGTTGAGGTTCAATAGCTTCATCAAATGCAGTATTTAAAACCACTAATCTGGATCCTTTTTAAAAAATGTTATTCCCTGACCTGATTACATGAAACAATGCAGGATAATTCCATAATTATCCAGATGATTTTTGACAACGTGGTAAGCTTCAAAACGCCAAAGTCCAACGGGGCAAAGATATGTTCGCCGTTTCCCCCTGGTTTCAGTCTTTTTGCTGAACTAGGCTGAACGCGTCCTCGGGCCTGTGTTGAACGCACAGCGATGAACTGATATTCCATGTTCTCGCCTGACTCTCGTTGAGACAAATTTGGCGGACTGTTCCTTTTTTAACGAGAGATGCGGCTGCAGAGCGACGTGAGCTTTAGATCCCGTCTTTCCGACGGCGTTAAGAAATGTCCAGGCCCGAACTACTGCGACAAATCAGCGGACTGCTCCTTTTAAGTTGAGCAGGTCAGCAAGTAGAAGGAAGTTTAGTTGTTGCTGATGAAGTGAAAGTGTCGTGGTGCATTTCTTGTGGGACTTTAAAGAGCGGATTGATGTTTTTTTTTTTGTTGTTTTTTTTAAAGACACCATGTGGCGTTTGAAGATGAAGAGGCGGTGGACAGACGGACACTAATCACACAGAGGGGTGGAGGGGTGTAATAAAGTAAACTGCGCGCATGTGTCGGTCCGAAAAAGTGTGAACAATTAGAGAGTGACTGATGAAGAGAAAGACGCCGCGTGTGTGTTTACACTTCAGCATCGTGATCGGAAAGTGAACCGTTGGGTGGGGAGGAGACAAAGAGGAAGAAAGTGTGTGTGATTACCTTTTTCACGTGTGTGTGTTTATAAACAGCCTGGCAGAGCACCTGGTGTGATGAGTGTCTGCGGGGAGGAGTGCCGCACCTGTTAAAACACACACACACACACACACACACACACACACACACACACACACACACACACACACAC
>CALSCE010009695.1:777531-795968 GCA_943593645.1 Bovichtus variegatus | reverse complement strand
TCCCTTCCTCTTTATTTGTCTTAACTCTCCTCTCCTCCTTCTCTCCTCTCTTCTCCTCTCCCTTCCTCTCCTCCTTCTGTCTTCTCTCCTCTTCTCTTCTCCTCTCTTTATCTCCTCTCCCTTCCTCTCCTCTCCTCCTCTCCTCCTCTCCTCTCCTCTCCTAGTCCTCTCCTCTTTAGTTGTCTTAACTCTCCCCCTAACCTCTCCCCTCGCCCTCCCCCTCCTCCCCCCCCCCCCCCCCCCCCCCCTCCTGAGGTTCAGATTTACAGCCGGCCGTTACTTTGATGCTGTGGAGGCTGTAAAGAGATCAGCGTTGCCGTCGGAGACCAAAATTGATGCTTGTTTTATTGAAGTGAGAGAGAATTGTGTGTGTATGTGTGTGTGAATGTGTACATAAGTGCATGGCAGAGTGTTTGTGTGCATGTCTGATATATGGTGTGTGTGTGTGTGTGTGTGTGTGCGTGCGTGCGTGCGTGCGTGCGTGTGTGTGTGTGTGTGTGTGTGTGTGTGTGTCGACTTGTGACTTTATTTGAGCAGAGAGCAGAGGTGACGTGTCTTTAATGGCACGTCTACACACATACACATTTGTACTCACTATACTTGTGAGGGACTCTCATTGAGATAACACATTCCCTAGCCCCAAACCGTTAGCTTAACTGAACTAATTCCCTCTTCCTCCTCCTCCTCCTCCTCCTCCTCTTCTCTCATGTCCACAGCTGTTTTCAGACATCATCTATCTGATCAAAGAATGGCTTCATTTCATTTAGACAAAGGTATCTGTCGTGTCAATGTTTGTTACGGCTTCATTCAGACATGAAATAGCCATAATGCTCCGCCGATGGTTGGCATCTGGTGCACCAGAGGGAGCGGTGTCACAGAGGTGAGTTAAAAAGTTACGGTACAAATTAAGTGGAAGACAATTTTACCATTGAAGCTGTAATTAAGGACTATCATGAGCGCAAAGGTCAGCACTTATAAGATGAATTTCCATCGGTCATCAAAAATGTACTTGGAATTTGATTTGCCGTCATGAGCGAATCCACCAATGGGGGTTAATGCCGTTGGAATGAATGGATTTTGCCATTTTAAATGCTGTTGTGACCGGCCTCTTATAATGTCCCACAGCGCACATGTCGGGGAATGACATGGCGTTGAGCTAACTTCGTTTTTCTTCACATGCTTTGCGTAATGGCATGGATTCAAATTAGAAAAGATAAATGGAGTTTTCCGGGTTTTATTAGGTGGTTGTTTGTTTTTACTTCCTGCTGTGTTTTTATAGTGTAGTTCTCCACAACAACTTAAAATTGGCAGATCTACAGTGTTTCCTGATTCATTAAACGTACAATTTCATTGAATGTGTGTGGAAGAGCTGAAGACTGAGTAATAAATGTGTTATGGTCACTCTTGACACGGCGGAGGAAGACATGGATTTAACTTCTATCTGTGCAGGAAAAAATTATCTTTTTTGGTATTTGTCGAGGCAGGAATAATAGAGAAGGAAGGAAGGAAGGAAGGAAGGAAGGAAGGAAGGAAGGAGAGTCAACCCTTCCTTCCTTCCAGTTTCTTATTCTGAACATTTTTAGATTAGTAAATAGGAAAGTTGGAGGAGGGGGGTGGGGGGGTCAGGTGGTGAGAAAGGGAGACTGACCTCAATATGAATAAGGAGAGAGAGTGTGTGTGTGTGTGTGTGTGTGCGTGCCCTGGGAATGGTAATTAAGATCATTAAATGCAAATAAACACATCGACGAGCGATCATTTTTATGGACAAATCCAGATTGATTGACACTTGCCATCCGGGCCGCGCTGCTGATCGATGGGAAAACGTATCGATCCGAAGGTGAGAGTCGCACATGACGCTCGGAGTTGAACTGACCTTCTGACGGTCTACGCCGCATTTAATGCAAACAGTGCATCGCTGTCTGATGAAAGTTCACTCGTTGCGTCACCTGAAATTTGAATAAATCTTTCAAGAGTTTGTGGAGATCTGGGGGAGGTTCCACGTGTCCTTGGAGGCCTTTGACGGGTCTTTTAAGACATGTCTGCACTCCTTTGGCAGGTATCGGGGTCCAAATGTGAGGATGTTCCAGATGTTCCCAGGGGAATTGAGTGGTTTTAAAGTATGTCAGAATACGTCTAAGGTTTCTAGAGGCCCTTGAAGTACTCTGTAGGGGTCATTTCCTCATTACTCTGGGAGTCCCGCTCTTTTAGGCAGATATGAGGGTCCTTGAGGTTGCTTCAGGTGTCCTTCAAGGCATTTTACGCGTCTTCCTTGTTTTTAAAGTCCTTGAGAGGTTGCGCGAGGACTCTTTCAGGATGCTTAATGGTGTTTTAGATGATTCCAGGACTCGTTGAGGTTTTTCTTCTTCTTTTCTTCAAGGTATACATGAGGATTTAAAAGGGGGTTCCGGCAATCCTTGAAGTTCTAGCGATGGTTAGTTTTTTAATAAGGTTGTAGGAGTTCTCTCGGGGCTCGATCCTGGGGTTCTTCGGGGGGGTGCAAAAGCATTTCAATTGTGGGCTTGTCTTTCGGGAAGTTTAGAGGTGTTGAAATGGATTCCAGGACCCCTCGAGGGGTTTCAATATGTATGAATACACTCCCAAAAAGGTTCTCGTAGGTTTCAGGACTTATTGGCATGGAAGACATTTCAAGAGATTCGGGCAGGCTTGGAGGGATCCCCAAGGTTTTTAGAGGATTCTTGAACTCATTGAGGATTTTCCTCGGGTATCCAAGTCTTTCATGGGTTTTTATTCATTTAAGTCCAGAAATGCTCCCGTCAGGGTCATTGTCACATTGTTATAAGAGATCTGTTCACTTTAGTTTGGCACCTGGAGAAGGATACAGACGTTCTAGAAGACCTTCGGCCTTTTACCTCTAAAGTGATATTTTTCAATAGTTAAAACATGTTGATTAAAAAGCTTTGGGCAAAGACTAAGGTTACAATGAATAGATAACATCAAATTGCATTATGGGAAATGTAGGATCCAGTGCTTTTGGAGACTGACTCATAATATGGACTAAAAGTAAGGGTATATCGGCCTCTGCTGCTTTAATCCTTGCTATTCTTTTTTCCTTTTTTATTTGCCAGCCCCGAGTCCCGAAACGAACCCCTTTAATGCATCTTAAAACCTGCATGTGTTTACGCCATCTTCCCCTCACACACACACGCACACAAATCAAATCTAAGACCTTTATGCTCCACACACCCTGTCTTCTTGCTCGCTAATGACACAGGCGCTAATTTCCTAATGCCTCCTGTCATCCCCAACACACACACACACACACACACACACACACACACACACACACACACACACTCAGCAATACACAAACAATGATTAATTCAGGTCTTCTAAATACACTTCTGCCTCTATCTCTCTCTCACAAATCACACACACACACAGACACTTTTTCTGTTTCACAACCAACTTTTCAAACTCACACAAGCACACATCTACACTCTAATGACACATAGGCTAATTTCCTAATGTCCCCCACCACACACACACACACACACACACACACACACAAACGTCTAGTTTACGCCTCGGTGTGAGTGATATCCCGACCATTATGGGCCCTTTATTTACACTGGCTTTACAAATGAGCCCTAATTACTGGGTCTTAATGATGTGGTCGGGCGAGCGACAAGTGAGGTAGCTCTGCAGAGAGATAACAAGAGAGAGAGAGGGGGGGAGAGAGGGGGAGAGAGGGGGAGGGAGGGGGGGGGGGGGGGGGGGTTTGCTTGGAGGGTTTTTTTTTTGTAAATGTCAAGAGCAGAGAGTTGATGGCTTCATCAATCCTTTATCCCTGCAAAACACCTGGAGGAGGAGAGAAGAGGGGGGGAGATTAGTCAGGGAGAGGAGGAGGTGCAGAGTGAGGGAGAGAGGAGGGGAGAGAGGGAGAGAGATGAGCCGGAGGGGAACGGAGAAAAGGGAGGGAGAGATCAGCCGGAGGGAGAAAGTTGGGAAGGGCGAGAAGGATGAGATGTGCATGGGGCAGGGAGGAGAAAAGATGATGTGAGGAAGAGGGGAGATAAAGGGGAGAGATGGGGAGTCGAAGTTAGTGAGTAGTTGGAAGATGGAGGGAAAACGGATGCAGCGGTGAGAAGAAGACGAGAGAAGGGCGGAGTGAGAAAATTGGGAGGGAAGGGGGAGGAGAGAGAGCGAAAAGGAAGGAAGAGTAGATGGTGAGGTTAGCTAAAAGTAAAAGAATGGTAAGACAAAAAGGTGGAAGGAAAGGAGGGGAAAAGGAGAAGGGAAGAAGTTGAAGTTAGAAAGGAGGCAAATAAGGAAGGAGGAAAGGAAGAGGAGGGATTAAAGGAGGGATGGGAGAAGGAGTCAGCGAAATGGATAACTAGAAAAGGGTTGAGAAGGGAGGAGAGAGAAGATGAGGGGATAAAGAAACAGGGAATATGGAAGAGGGAAAGAGAAAAGGAGGATGAGGAAGTATAGGAGAGAAAGATAATGGAGAGAGAGGAGGAGAGGGAAAGAGAGGGAGGAGGGAAAGAGAGGGAGGAGGAGAGGGGAAGAGAGGCGCCGAGTCATACTTAAGGGTAGGAATCGAGGAAAGGAAGGAGGAAAGAAGAGCAAAATGGGGACGAAAAGGTTGAGAAAAGGGGGAAGAGGGAAGCTAAAAGGACGACAAGCGGAAGAGGGAAGAGGGGGAAAAGGATTTAGGAGACAGGAAGCTAAGGAGGAAAGGAGGAAAGAGGAGATCGTGATGGGGAAGGAGTAGAAAAAGAAAGTGAGGAGGGTGGAAGGAGACTGAAGAGTCGGACCTGTGCCTCCTATTTCCTCATTGTGCGGCCCTTTATTTAAAAATAAATAATAATAACAAGTATTCGCCATCTTGTGTCATTTATTCCACCTCAGTTTGTATTTTCAGCGTCTGAGCGACCGAAGTTCCGAAACAGTGTAATGGACGAGGGCTCGTAATGACCCCGCTGCTGTTTGTTTACCAGCTGATGCTCTTTACTGCCCCCCCCCTCTCTTTCCTCTCATGGTGTAATCCTCCCGCTCTGTTTCCTATCTCCCTTCTCTCTCTCTCTCTCTCTCTCCCCTTTCAACATCTTCCTCTCAGTTCCATCTCTCTCTCATTACAGATCCATTTCTTTCTTTTTACGCCTCTTTTCCCCACTTATCTCTCTCTCCCTCTCTCTCTGCGCCGCTGCTGTCTGTCCTAATCTCCCTCGTGCCCTCCGCCCTCGTCTCTTGTCGATCCTCCTTTTCTTCTCCCCCTCCCCCCTCCCCCCTCCCTCTCTCATCTCCCTCTCATCCTCCTCAGTGTAATGCAGGATAAAGACATTGGGATCACATATGGCCGAGTGGTAGTGGCGGCGCGCCACTTAAATCCACTCATTTAAGTGCAAATCGGTGTCATTCTGGAGCCGCCGAGCAGATGCTAGGCCATGTCAGCATAACTGGATGTGACCACCGCTGGCTTAGAGTGTGTGTGTGTGTGTGTGAGCGGTGTGCTCTGTAACCCCTATGGTTTGTGATGAAAGTACCTGCTCCTTAAATGCAGAAAACAGATAAATTGATAGGCGATTATAACGAGGGATTTGTGCACATGGGTCTGTTTTTAAGGTCTGTTGTGTATACGCGTGCGTGTGTGTTGTGTGTTTTTGTGTTGCATGTATCCTGAATGCAGCGGGAAGAGTAAAAACCAGACACAAAATATGCCCATATTATACACAAGGGCAATTCAGTGCTTTACATAATGTATTAAACACAGTTGAAAGAGGAATTCAGGCATAACACGCTAAAATGTGAATTAAATGTGAGAACACAACTTGAGAACGGAGAAGTAAAGTTCATGTAAAGTGGATAATGACGAGTTTGCTTCTATTTACTCTAAGTTTAGAGTAACTGAACGCTGCTTTCTCCACTTAGCTACCTACTTATGTCATGAGGTCTTAATGTGTCGTCTACTTCCTGGATGTTTTAAGTTGAGAGTACGTGGACTTGTCCATGACGACACACCGGGAATTAGGACTTTGTCGTTAACATAGTATCTGAAGTAAATGGTGAAGTAACTGAAAATTTTCATTTAACTTCAATGAAAATGAAGTGACTTTTTAATACTGTCGTCCTCCACTCACAGTTATTCAGGAACTGCGTGTTAATGATACAGCGATTATCCTTCCTCTGTGGCCACTCAGTAAAATATACAATATTTATCCAAACAATAAACAGGACATTTACACCTGAAATTGCCTTTTTTTTGCGATTTTTCTTTTTTTTTTTTTTTTTTATATACATTTTTGACATGACACAAATCAAATTCTTTGGTAAACATTAAATTAAATTACGATACGTTGTCGTCCTTGAAGGCATGCCGAGGGTCAACTCGCAGCATCAACCTCTTTAACAATATATCTATTGATCCAGGAAGCGTAATCATCAATTCGCCAATACGGTTTATGAAAAGTTTGAAGTCCGGGGTAAACATTTTACGTTCAATATTCAAACCTAAAATATAATTTTGTTTTATTTAGTTACTGAAATTCTAGAAGTTCGCGGATTAACCTCCCTCAATTACTTTGTTCGTCTCCCTGTCATTTATGGCATTTTAATGAATTAAAAATCCCATTTTTTTTTTTTTGCAAGTAAAATTGCATTTGACTTTTTAGACATTTCTCCTGAAACCTATGTGCTTCAACCCAAACTTCAGGGTTTCAGCCCCTCAGGTACACATGATAAAAATGTTTTAAAAAAAAAAGAAGCTCATTCTTATTCAGAGTCAGAGCGCAGGTCATATTTAAATCATAAATGTCATTACGGTTCACTTCTATCTATAATGAATCCGCCATCAGAGGAAGATTAGCCAAATGTGTCGTCTGTGGTTTATTCTGGCGGACTCGTTATTAGCGGCGCGATAACGCTGTTTAATTGTAATCGTTATTTAGCTGCTTTGTGCCGCGGCCCGCTCCCTCTGCATTATGAACAGCTGATAAAAGTTTAATGAAAAGAAGATTTGTCATTTGGTTTTCGTCTCCCATAATAACACCTGACGCATCAAATCTGCTTTGATCCATAAATTCATGAGGAAGTCATACGTTTAAGTTGCATTCATGGACACGGAAAGTGTACGATCGTAAATATTTAACGGTGCACAGGCTAAATGTAAATGTGTATAAATATTTGGACTGTTAGAATAACCAGCACGTATAAGAGAACAAAGGGAAATCAGCACATTTATTCATGTCGGTGTCAACATGAAAACATTTCAATTGTAAAATAGCTAAACACACATTTATATTCATACAATACATTTATGATTTGAGCATATTAAGGAGAACATACACATTGAACCGCAGATGGTGGCAAACAAAGATTGTAAATCCAGCTGATATTGTCAGAACGAGAGATTGGATGCAGGTACGCAGACAGACGGGTACACGCACACAGACAGGTGCTTCATAACTAAAGAATAAATGTCAGCTGAGTCTCCAACCTTTTCTTTTCTTTTCGTCGATGAAAACCGAGCGACGTATTAACTCTGTTTCTGCTTATCATGGCCTTTCACTGTGTGTGTGTGTGTGTGTGTGTGTGTGTGTGTGTGTGTTTGGATCGATAGTGTTTTTAATGGAACACATGGGTAGAGACAGGAGGAGTGAAACAGCTCATGTTTCTCAATGACCACACACACGATCTGTACTGTAATGATGCACATAAGTATACAGAAACAAAGCACACACACACAGAATAAGAAAGAGGTCTCTGAAATGTCTCTCACACACACACACACACACACACACACACTATAACTGAGCTATAGCGTAACAGCGAAAACAAATTAAAGAGCAAACAGAAATCTCATTTGTTTCTTTTTTTCGTGTCCCCGAAATGAGCAGTGAAACTTTTCAAACAAACCCGAGCACATCGCGGCTCCGTGCGATGTCTGAGGCGCCGCGGCTCCGTGATGGAGGGCAGCAGGTCCTCCACACAGCCCCGCGGACGCTATCCCAGCATGCACGCCACTTCCTGTTAGCGACCCCCATCATCCGCTCCTCCTCTCTCTCCGTCAGCGCTTCCTTTAATCCGTTGAATAACTCCCACCGTCTCGCCTTGAGTTTATGTAGCATTTTCCTTTTCATTTCACGTGTTCCCTGTTTTCCCGCCATCCTCTCCTCTTCTAGGGTGCTTCCTCTGCACCTTTTTAATCTTTTTCCGTTTCGTGGCACCTCGCTCGTGTTTTCAAAAATCTTTGACTTTCTCTTCTTGGATGTTTTTCTTCCTCCATTCCATTTAACGCGTCGCGTCAATTTATTTCTGATACGTCATCAAAGGTAAAAAAGGATCAGAAAACTTTTCCTTTTTTGGGGGGGAAGTAACCAAAGAACTCTGCATCTTTTGGGTTAGGAGTACTCACTTTATTGACAACTTTGTTTTGTATTTTTTTTTTATTATACCATGACCTCTGGGTTTCTGATTGACTGGAAGGAGTGGATTAACCTTTAGCAGATATAACATTGTGATAAAAGACGGAGCAACAGGTGACGAGCATGGAGCCAGTGTTATTTGCGTAACCAATAAAAATAGATTAGTGAGAATCACGCATACATGCGTTTTGGATATTTGGTTTATTCCAATAGTTGGATGAAATCCGAGTGAAACAGAAATGGGGGGAAGCAGCAAAGCATTTTAGCTGACCAGCCTGATATGTGACGAAATTGACTGCGATCATCGTGAGTGTCTGATGTAACGAACGTAATGATTTCATAATGGGTCTTCGCCCAATTCGGCAAAGCTGAACTTGTTACTCAAAGAGTCTGTACAACCTTCCTCCCAAGACTCCGCAGACAGAAACCTCCCTTCTCCAAGAAGAAGAAGAAAATAAAATGAGAGCTCAGACTGACCAGGAGTTCGATCGGTGCAGGATTAGTGTTATCAGGCGGCCTGTCTGCAGCAGGGTGTGTGTGTGTGTGTGTGTGGGGGGCGTAATTTGTGCCAGAAGTTTGAATTTAAATCACGAGAAAAGAAACGGCCTGTACTATTACTGCAAATCACTGGACGTCTCAGGTGAAGACCTGCAGACGGAGGGAAGAGACGGACACGACGTTAACTATATAGTTTTACAACTTTAATACTTTAATATTGATGCTAAGGAGATTTGCAGCATGAAAACATGAAAAATGTCTCTCAAATGTTATTGCCTCGCTATAATTTCAACTAGAACGGCACTCGGAGAACACAGACCTCCGCCAAGGCCAGTGGTGCATTAATGTGCTCCTTGGATAGTTCCGTTTCCCAAGTTGGGAAGTCGCAGAAACAACACGGATAGAGCAAAGAAGATGTGTTGTATTTAATTGCTCAGAGCGTTTATCTGTTTCTCAGGGGTTGTTGGGGCGTGGGGGGGGGGGGGGGGGGGGGGGGGGGGGACACATGAATTTCACCAGTCAGGAACACACTTTTCGATTATTCCGACACCACATGAATGCGGCACAAACGTCGTATCTCGCAATGTCAATTAAAGTGAAACATAATTTCATGTATCCCCCCCTTCCTTTTTTCTGATTCGGATGTGCTCTGAAATTTGATGGGTTCTTCCTCGGAGCATGTTTTACTCTTCCACTAAGTTTCATGGAAATCGGGGGAACAGTTTATCCATAATCCTGCTGACAGACAAACAAACAGACTCCTTGGCAGAGGTAAATACATTAAACTCAAGAACCTAATATCATATATATATATATATATATATACTGTATATATATTGTGCTCCTGTATTTGGCAAAAGGGGTCACTGGACATCTCTCTCTACGTTAACCAGGCGACATCCAGGAAAGTGTCACTGTGGTTTAAAATAAAAAGGTTTTCGTCCGCTCCCACTGAGGAGTGTAGTGTAGCATCTGAGGTGCTGTAATAGCGAAGATGTATTTATTGCTACTGGAGAAATCGTCGGTTGTTGCAGAGGCATTATTCGTTTTCCTGCCTGCAACAAAGTAAATCACAGAACTTAACCAACTTGAACTTGGACCCAGGAGTAGGAAATAAGTTGAACTTTCTTCCTGTCATTGTTTTCCCTTTGCTAGTAGCCACACGTTGGTGACTGAAAAAATTAGAAGATTATTTAGGTATTTCGAAAGTTTCGTCATGTCATTTTATTTTCTGCATGATTTCCAATGTGTCAAATATACTGTACATAGGTGTATACATATTATGTGTATAAATACATATTTTTTTCATTTATTCATCTAAAATTGCCACCTCTCGCTTCTTTTGTCCCTGCCTGCTCTGAGTGCTGCAGCTCCCTGAGTGAAGTGGTGTCAGACTGCTGCTGGTGAACGTCCTTTTTGTCCCCTGTCTGCACCCATAGAACTGAGCTGTAGTTTAACTGTAATGGGACAGTTGGGAGAGAGAGCAGATGGGGCATAAAACAAACGCAGCACACATCGGGGACCTGCGTGCGTGCGTGCCTGCGTGTGTGCGTGCGTGCCTGCGTCCGTGCGTGCGAGCATGTCTGTGTTTGTGTAATTTGACATCTCGGGTGTAAATTGGAAACTCACTGGGTGATGGTGGAAGAGCAGTTATTGTGTGTGTGTGTGTGTGTGTGTGTGTGTGTGTGTGATCTATCATTAGTCCTGTGTCTCATTGACGGAGCTCAATCCCATATGGAAAGTAGATCTGATAGTCTCTCGCCCTTTGTCTCTCTGTTTTCACTCCGTCAGTAGTTTCTGTTGTGTCAGCTGTTAAAAAAAAAAAAAAAGACAAAAAAAAATGAACCGCGTGAATATAAACAACACGGAGTTCCCTAAGGTTTGATCCTGGTTCCTCTTCTGTTTATTCTCAACACGCAAATGCCTTCCAAAAATGATGCAAATGAACGAGACATAAACAACTATTTCTTCGTCTTCTTCTTCTTCTTTTACAATTATGCATCCATATCTCCTAGAGATTACATTTATATACCAATAAACAAATCTTCCAAATATGTTTCTAAGGAAACATCATCGCCGCCTGGATCATGTTAATTCTCATGTTCTTGCGCCGCAGGAGTCACAGTGAGGTCGTCGGGGTGGAGGGTGGGTGCACAAAGCGTATTAGTTTTACACTTTTTTTTCATATGAATCCAACGCAGTGGTTACATATTTGTGCAGGAGAACTGCATCTGCATGTTGGGCATACATACACTGCACATAATGTCTCGGTAATCCTCCTGCATATGAGGTATGGCTACATTTGCGCCTGAACCCGCGTGCCCAAAACCCACAGCCTCCACCATTTATCCATCATATTTCACATCGGCGCTTTCATCCGCAGCAGAGCGTCTCCTTTACCATCATCATCTCTCAGCGCTTGTAGGCCGGCTGAGCCGGGGAGCGGCGGGGCGGCGAATCCAACGCGCCCGGGCGGAAAGAATCAGAGTTTACACAACGGGCGAGGTGGAGAAATTAAAGATGATTTTTATTTTCTTTATCTGGAGGAGAATTCATTACCTGGCAGAGGAGCGGGAGCTGAGCGCTGTCAGCCAAGAATAATGACTTGTCTAACTGATAGGGAGACACACACACACACACACAAACACACACACACATATATATATAGTTTCACATATACAAGGAAGTCATACACAACATCAACAAACATGCTCAGGCTCAAACAAACGTGCGGTGTCAAATAAAGAACATGCACTTTATCTTAGTGTACACACACACACACACACACACACACACACACACCTTATATAGTACATTTAAGGCTCCTTGTCTACAGAATTTCACCTCAAGCACCACACAGCAAAAATGTGTTTTGTACTCCAAGCGCTTCTGATTATTCCTCCAAGTAAATAGTAAAAAAAAAAAAAGATAGTAAACATTTTATTTGCATGAAAAACAAACCTTTCCTGATTCTGGTTTGACAAGATTTCCATTTTTAACTTCGCTGCAACAGTACGGATCATTAAATGTCCAGGTATGGATGTTAACAGTTATTGATATTGCGATGTAATATTTTCAGCTCTATTTGAAAAATATTTTTGACATATATATATATTATATATATATATATATATATATTATATATTATTAGATACTAGATGATAGGTGGATGTTTGCAGGCTGCACAGCCAAAATAATGAGCTGAAGGAGGCAAAAACACCGAGTGGAAGTGCAGAGTTTGAGATAATTATCTGTGGGTTTTTCACTCATTTACTCTTCATATAAACTTATTGATCGGTGCAACTTGAAAGTCCGGAGGAGCTTCGTGGTTGTTTACGTGTCAGAGTTACTTCTTGGGCTTAGAATTTACACTTCAAAGTTGAACATACAGTAACGCATGTGTTACAAACTGGTGGGGTGACGTACTTCTAGGGTCTGATGAAAAGAGTTGCATTGTGGGAAATGACTCCTCGCTTTCCCACAGTGCATATGTGTAGCCTTTCTCCGTAGAAGGAGCTTTGATTTTTACTTTTCACCAGCTCCTTACAACTTCATGAAGAGGCGATATTAAATCCTTTCAACATATTCCATTTTTTTTAGTATATGTCATAAAAATATTTTCGAGACGCAGCACATATATATATATATATATACAATTATTCACCTCAACGAAAAGTACTTTTCGGTTGATACTGCATACATGCTGCATGTTTTCAAACGTGCACTAACCTAGTTTCAATGATGTGGTACATAAAGCACTCTGCACACAAACACACTCACTTACCTACACACACACACACACACACGCACTAACACGCGCGCTCTCGTTCTCTCCGGTCCTGCAGGCTCGTCTGCGTCGGTAATAACCTCTCTGTGCCCCGATCCAGAGGAAATCAGCTGGAATGTGAAATTGAAAACAAACAGTCATTTCAGATAGTGAAGCCTCTCCGTCAGCCGCCGTCTCCCTCTCTGTTTGAAGCCCACAGATTGTCCTCAGATCATATCCAGATATACAGTATAGCTCATGTTCCCTAAATCCCTATCTAATAGACAACTCATACATAATCAGACGCAGCCAAAAGGCGACGGCAGCAGCCGCTCCCAGTTGTTTTGCAGATACTGAGAGGCAGCTGTCGTCGCCGTCGGGGAGGAAACGCAGCTTCACCTGAAACTTCCACTTCCCCTCAGTGACGGCGGACGGGCGGACTTTAGCTCGAGGACTTAACTTTGTACCACGCGCTTTGTTTTTTCCGGATTGCATATTAAAAATAGAGTAATGCAAAAAGGATACGCGGACACAGTCAGATATATACGCAAGGTAAATAGGTCGCATTATTTTTAAACAATAAGGGTTTGAGAGGCAATTACAAGCCAACATTTAAAAAAAAAAAGTCAACACTGTACTAACCAATGTTTGCTTAAAGGAAAAGACCCGTGTCTCGAAACCTTTCTGGCTTCCTGCATGTGGCTCTCAGCTCTTAAGTAATAACCAATTGGATTGAGGAATCTTTAAAAACACAAAGTTTCATTTAGAAAAGAAACAAAAAAAGGCTCAGTAATTTGAAGAGCTGCTCATTGTAGTTTGAATCAAACAAACAGGAGGAAACGGTCCATTCGTTGGGGACTATTTTCAGCAGCAGATCAATCCGCATTTGGTGCTCGAGTGAGTATTCGGCCAATTGTAAGTCGTGTTTTCGCTCTTCTCCCAAGTCAGCCCATGATGGGGACAGATGCTTCGTCCAACCACCTGCCAAGTACTTTTTTTCTCCTGACGCGTGAGGTTACACCACAGTATCTGTATCGTACATTATTGTTCTTTACTTACATTCCCCACACACAGTCACCGTGTACGCGTCCGTCTTTCACGTATGTAGAACTGCAGTTACATCCGGGTTACTATCGGGAGACTGCTGATATGACGTCACCATGTTTACACTATTGTGTTCGCTGTTTGGCAGTAGCAGAGGACTGAGTCTTTCTATTCTTCACGATCAACAATGTTCACCAGCGTCACGAAAACACAAGCGCGCACATGGTGACTGACCAGAGTTCTTGGGGTTTTTTTTTTATGTTTTTGTGGTATCTACTACCTACTCAGCCCTGGCGTGCGGTCATTGGAGGAGGTGCACGTCAGCTACGGTGTATCTGCGCGGTGGTTCGCAGCTACACTGGTTCTGTCCAACACCTTCATGTGGTTGGTTAAAGCAGGAGGGAGAAGCAAGTGGGAGAAAAGCGACTAAAAACGGATTTACAGATGCTGCAAAGAAAGACAGAAGGAAAGGAAAAAAGAAAGGACAAGGAGAGAATTATTAAGACGCAGACAGAAGAGACGGAGGAGGAGAAACAGAGCAAGAGATAGAGGGAGAGGAACTTTAATGGAAGTTTAAAAAAAAAAGAGAGAGAGAGGTAGAGAAATGGAAAGAGAAGGAAGGCGAGAGAGCAGCAGTTTGTGTTGTTCTTGTCAAGGTCACAGCAGCTGAATGTGGGGATCCTGAGGGAACACCACTGTGTGTGTGTGTGTGTGTGTGTTACATGGCTCGATGTTTTTCTATGCATTCTAGCTTTTCAGTGCGTGTGTGCGCCTTTTGTCTCCGTCTGCATTTAAAGCCTTGTTGGGGCTCACAACGAGCTGCAGCGATGCATTCCAATCGCTGCTCAATTAATTGCCCTGTGGACACGCACACACACGCACACACACGCACACACACACACACGCACGCACACACACAATGGAGTTGTCCACAAGGTCCACAGGAAAACAGTATCAACACATGCGTAGCAGACAAACACACACATTCCCATTTGTGGGACATTTAAGACAAAAAAAAAAGAAAGAAAAGAGACTGAGCTGAATCACACACACAAACACACACAGTGGTCATTGTTGTGCTGCGTGTATTGATGATGCTCTGACTTCTCCCATCTTTGATGCCGGAGATGCTTTTAATGAGTTATTTGACGCGTACACACACGCGCGCACACAGTGTGAAAGTTGTCAGTCTTGTGTTTTTTAATCAGTACCTCTGATGTTGGATAAAATATTGATTCGTGTCTGCCGTCCATTACAACAACTTGTTTTTCCCTCTTGTGCTTCTTCCTCGGCTGCTCACTTAGATCTTCCTCCTTGATTTTCATCTCGTCAGATATCACAGCAGATTTCTGTGATGAAATTCAACCTGCCACATTTACTTAGAAACGTTCCAACCTTCTTCTCATGCCTCGAAGACACCCTGGATCCTGTTTGGCAGAGCCTTTATTTACCCATGCTTCAGTTCATAGGGCGGAATATCTTCACTTCCCTGGAGGACTTTTATTGTGAAAAACAAGTAGTGGGTGTTGAGTTTAGTTATCAGCATCTTCGCGTTGAGAAATTGTTTCATGATTCATACCTGGATTACAGTTCCTTCTCTTGATATCTGAAATAGTTGGTATGTCCAAACACGTTTATTTGTAGTTTACTGTTGAGGTAAATTCAGCATTTCCCCCAGTTTCAGTTTCACATTAAAAGCCTTTAAGCAGTTTTAAGGGTGGAATCCCTTTCACTTCCCTGAAAGGCTTTTATTGTGAAACATCTAAAGGAGATTCTTTCCATTCCGTTTTTATTTTATATATATATATATATATATATATATATATATGTGTTTTCCTAATTGTTTATCTGGAATTTTTTACTAGTTTATGTATAACTTTTCAGCAGCCTTGTATCAATTCTGGAGAATGCTGGAGTGTCCTTGAATGCAACACCTATATATAAAAAAGAAAAAAGAAAAAAAAAGGACTTTAACAGAAACCACTATAGAGACGAACAATGATTTAATGTGTAATCCTTCATCCATCTAGAACAAGCAGTACATTGATTCCAGTATAAATGTGCTTTCAGGAATCCATTATGTCCAAAGTTTGGTTTAGTTGAAAAGAGTGAGGAGCTCGGCAGGTGCAGAAGACAGGAATGTTTTATTTCCAACCCTATTAGTGGACGATAAAACAACAAAAGATAATTTTTCTTCGCCTCTTTTTCAGCTGACAGTCTTGAAATGAACACACTCCCTCGGTGTGAACAGGGTCCTTGAGCTGAGAAATGTTCCGAGCGGAGCTGTGGTATTAAAATGGCTGCTTACTGCCGGCTGTAAACGCTGCTGGAAAAAAAATGAATGGAGGATATTTATAATAAATATACTTTTATTATGGCTGCGGGCTCGTATATTAGTGTTTAGCGGAGAGAGGATCCTCACCCCCTCCCACTGTTCTTTCTACTTCTCTTCCTCTTCTCTTTTTCTTTTAAATTCAAATGTAACACAGGCCTCACTGCCACTAAATACAGGGACGCTTCTTACCCGAGTATCTTACACAGATTATTTATACTGACGATAAAACATAAACAGGTATCAGAGCAGCACAGGGTCAGTGGATATGATGGTATTCCTCAAAAACATTCACCAAATATTAATCCTAAAGTTATTGTTGGCTATGTTTGTGGTAGTTATAGTCAGTGCTGCATCTTTCCTCAACAACAAGATGGTGATGTTGACCTTCAGGTTCCCAAGTCCCCGCGGACGCAGCTCCTGCCGCCAACAATAATGTGCAAACCTAATTTCACGACGATCCATCGAATGATTGTCAAGACACTTCGCTGGTGATCACAAACCTCGTGGTGGCGTTGAAGGAAAAGATTTGAGGATCAATAAAGTCACGAGGGGACCATGAATGTTTTTCCCAAAAAAAAAAAATGTCATGGTCCAAAACGCCACTTTGGTCCAAATTTCAAATGTTGATCACACTTTAGTTGCTGTAAGCGAGACTCGTTTGCAGGCACGTTTTAATGTTTCCAGTGCATTTATTATACTTTAAATGAATGCGATGTATTGGAGAATCCAACATGCACACACATACGTAAACGCAACGTGGCCTCAAGATTCACACACACACTTCGTAGACCCTCAGGGAATATATATTTGTGTGTGTATGTATACGTCTTTTTGCCCCAAGGACCTTGTACATGCCTGATGGATGAAATTTAGCCTTGAGCACATCCACGCACACGAGCGCACACACACACACACACACACACACACACACACACACTCCACCTGAAAGCTTTATGTGATTCATTAACACACAAAACAAATGAAATCTCCTCAATAAAAGGAATAAGCAGCAGTGGACGTATTAGCATGAGAAACATGATAAAAGTGCTCCTCTATTGTGTCCTTATCACTGTCCCATAATGCACTGGGAGGCAGGGATTGGCCCTGGCGTTTGGACGTTCGACACCGGGCTTATCAGTGTCTGGGGCCCTCACTCTAAACGTTCAAAGACCGCCATTGTTGTGAGATTTGCGAAGAACAGAGGAGAGATTTTCAGGGGTTTTGGAGCACTCAGTGGATTGTGAAAATGAGAGAGAGAGAGAGAAAAAAAAGACTAAAATAGAGAGAGGGAGAAAGATGACTGATGAAACCGATAGAAACTGAACGAGGGACAGAGAGCAGACAAACAGCTGCCTGAATGTCCGCGCTGGCGTGCGTTAGCCTCAACTTGTTCGATCACATGTCGGGTTCATTCAAAGACCACAAGACTGTTTAGTTTCTCTCAGTATAAAACATGGATATTTGCTTTTATGGGCCAAATATTGGACCGAACCAGAGCTGAAACACCAGCGAACATTACACAGAAGTATTTTACCAAACCTGAGCTAAAGCACTTACTTTAAGAACTCTACGTGGAACGAAATGATGTGCAATCATTTTTAAAAGGGTGACGAAAAATAGAAAGAAGCTCTGAGACTAGTGACTGACTAGCATGCTAACACGCCAGCTACGGTCGTTCGCAAAGGAACCCTGTAGTCTCTATGTGGCGCCGTATTGTGGAACGCTAACATTATTCTGCCACCAGCAGTTATTATTGAATTCGCCGTAAAGACCATTTACTGGAGTACTAACAGTAGTTACTCTAAAATGATGGCTGTTCATTTACCGTACCATCAGTACAACAACAGAGTTAGCAGCTAAAATGACGTAATTGTAATTTGAAACTTGTGCAAGAAGTGTTGCGTTTCATTAACGTTAGCTTAACATGGCGCACGGAGACGAAGAACTGTAATAATGTTGAACTGGTTCGTGGCCTGTTGTGGACAAAATACATAAAAGTCACAAATTCCAAGCGAACGCAAAAGACCAGGTTGATAAATGCAACACGTCCAACAGATGGAACGGAAACATTTCAGTGTCGTTTTGAGGGTATGGATTTTGTGCACGTGTGTATGTGTGTGCGTCCTCTGAGCCCCTGCGTCCAGCCCTGGAAAGCCCTGTTTGCTGTCTGGCTGTAAATTTCCGCTGAACCAACACGCTGACATGAAACCCAGCAGACTGATTTAAGCCTGCGTGCATGCATGTGTGTGTGTGTGTGTCTGTGTGTGTGTGTGTGTGTGTGTGTGTGTGTCTGTGTGTGTGCGTGCATTAAAACATACATGTCCCACCCTCTCCACAGGCTTAAGTGTGTGGATTTGGTGTTTCAACCTTATTGTGTGTGTGTGTGTGTGTGTGTGTGTGTGTGTGTGTG
>CALSCE010009695.1:760557-775594 GCA_943593645.1 Bovichtus variegatus | reverse complement strand
TACAAATTTACATACCGTATACACATTACGCACTTACTCACAATTGCGCTTATGTTTATTGTGCACACGAACACATGAAATTCAGATGAAAAAAACACATTTAGAAACTCTTTTTTTGTTTTACGTGGAATTAAGGGACTTTCTTTGTCTATTTTCTTAAAGTGTACTTAAATTGAGTCGTTTTTTTTTTTTTTAAAGACAATTGTCACCTGGAATTTTGCAGTTTTTCCTCACCTAATTTTCTTTTTTTCTTTTTCTTTTAAACGATAAGCCACTGTTCATTCACTGACTGTGAAGGGGAATGTTGAAGATTCCCATTGCACATGAAGGCACCACTGCACAACAATCAAAAAGCATCATCTTCACACTGATCAAAAAGTTGTTTATTAACTTTTTGTGTAAGAAAACAAAGGGAAATTCTAGTAAATATGCGTATAGTTATTGTAACGTCCTCATTTTGTCTCTTGATAGCGTCTCAGAACACTTTCTGGTTATGTGTATATAGTAACCTTATGTTTCTCTTCTACTTAATTCTTATATATTGCGGATTTTGCTGTTGTGTTAGATTTTTAAGGTTACTTATCTACACTTTGCTTAGCTTTTCACTCTTCCTGTTTGCTGCTGTGACACTTCAATTTTCCCCGCGCGGGATCAATAAAGTTTATTTCATCTTCCATTGATTTCTTCAACTTCAGGTCTTTATGGTAGGAACACAAACCATTCATCGTTTGTATTGAAACGAAAAGACCAGTTTTGACCTTTTGTACAGTAGTTTGACAAAAGTCCAACTAGTAAGGTTGGGATATTATATTTTGTATCATATTAAGACGTTACAGAGTATTGCAGCCTATTTAGCACTTAAACAAATACAAGCTTCACGTGACGAACATGAAGACTTCAGGAAGCATCTAATGTTCCTACATAGAAGGAGGACGTAAAGAGTTTCTTCGCGCCTCGGTCCGTCTTGTCTCCTCGGCTTTAACGGCGGCCGACGCCCCATGAATCATTAACAGCGGAGTAATTATGCACTATCAAACTTGGAATATTACCCCACTTAGCTAATGTTTAATGCTGTAATTAATTCTGAACCCTGCGAGCCAACATCAATTTATTTGATTAGTACTTTGCAAAGTCACACAGAGGTTTTTTACTGTTTTGAGGTGTGTGTGCGCGCGCGTGTGTGTGCGCATGTCTGTGTGGCACTAAAAATGTTTCCATATTAATTAAAGTGTGATCCAGAGAGTGAGAAGCTGATTAATGGAAATTCAACGCTCCAGTTTTCATGTCTTTTATTTGCTGTTTTGTTTTTCAGGACTTAATTGTCCCCCCCCCCACACACACACACACAATAAAAACAAGAGAGGTTTCTGTTTTTATTGCACATATTCTGAGCGTGAGGTTTTTTCAATGCGGGAGAGAAGAAGACAGTTAGGGGGAGGCGGAGGGGGGGGAGTGTCAATACGAGTAATCTAACCTCATCCGTTGACCCACAGAGTACACTTCCTTCACAAGTAGCTTAAATGAACAAATATCCATCAATCAAGCGGAACACAAAGTATTGAAGGAGCAGGGTCGGTGGTCGGTGAAACCAACAAAAAACAATCGACAGATTGTTGGTTGGTAAACTTATTCACAGTTTTTGTATCTGTGTACTGGCTGAACAGAAAAAAAACGGATTTAACTCGAATCCCACCGAACGTACTGTCTTATGAATGATGGAAACTCTTATTGTTGATACGACCACTTCGATAATTGGATCTTTGAACTTTAGAATGGGGTAAAAAAATTAATTATTCTAGATACCACCATGAAACCTCCACAGTTGATTGCTTGCATTAAGACGATCTTTTTTTTCCCTTACAAGTGCTCTGAAATGTTATGGTTAAAAACTATGCAAATGAGGCATTATCTTATTAAATATGGTCATTATTTGCATACATATCGAAAACAGGAATTTTAACACTGGAAATTATTGTTTAATTTGTTAGGCCTGTTCCGTAAATCTCACTATGAATTATATATGAACAACTGCACAAACCTAGTAAAATGGAAAGTGTGGCGTATATAAGTGCTGCTGAAGTTGAAATCTCTGGACTATGAGAAACGAACACATTTTGCAACACACTACAGGTGAATATGGGAGAAATAATGTAACTGATAGATATCCCCATGTAACCTCCCCGGTCCGTTCCTTACATTGAGACAATTATTATCAGTTTTCTGAAGCGTTATGTTAAAATCTGCAAATGAGGCCTTATCTAACGCTGACATTTACTTCATTTTGGACACACCTACAGACACAAATAGACAACGTGTATACAGCATTCTGGATCTTTACGGTTGTTTATCTGTACTTTGCATGTGTGAAGTGTAATTTCCACTTTCCACCATTTGTTAT
Organism: Bovichtus variegatus; assembly: GCA_943593645.1. Classification (NCBI taxonomy): domain Eukaryota; kingdom Metazoa; phylum Chordata; class Actinopteri; order Perciformes; family Bovichtidae; genus Bovichtus; species Bovichtus variegatus. The sequence goes on along the minus strand of CALSCE010009695.1, from coordinate 773,196 downwards.
TTAAGGCAGATCGAGGAGGAAGAGTATAGGAGGGAAACCGAGAGTGACTCTTTGACTTTATATTGGTATTTCTTTTCTCTTTTTGTCTTTATGACTGGGCTCCACATTTCAGACTCCGTTTGTGTGTCGTATGTAACTCTCGCACTGCAGTTATTACAGCCGGCAGCGGCCTCCTCCATCGCATGCGTCCTAAAAACATGGAGAAGGAGACGAGATAAGAGAGGAAGGACGGATCTGAACGCTCGGCACATTTTGCACAAACACGTTCGCCAAACACTTTGTCACGTCCACAAAACTCTCTTGTTGGTTCAGACATGGTTATCGCCATCATTCTTATTGTCTTCTGTCACTTGATGTCCTTGTCTCGGAGGGCGAGCGAAGCGATAAAGCCGGCCAGCGTCTCCGTCGTGTTTTTAATAACTTTTATCTGAAGACTCCAAACAGACACACAATGTCAAAACCCGACGGGAGTGTTGAGTTCTCCCCATCGAGGTCGCCGGGACACCGACGTGTCACTCCGGCTGTTCAGCTGCAGACACCAACACTGTGTTAACGCTTGAACGCTCGTTCCTTTATCAATCGTTTCGATTGGCTGTCGTTTCGGTAAAAGGGAAGGTTCAACGCACACGTCAGTTGGTGTCCTCTGAGCGCAACAGCGGTGCCTTGCTCAAGGGGATTTTGAGCTACACTATATGGTCAAAAGTTGCCATTCCCCCTTTATTTTTCAGTTCGGTGTGGACGAACTTGACTGTTCTGCACAGAGGCCTGACCCCAACCCCATCTGACCTTCACTGTTATTTACTCTGTGCTTTCCTTTGCACTATTGTTCAGAGGGAAACAAGCCGCTTACAACACATGACGCATTGTTGAAAATGAATCTGTCCAACAGTGTAGTAGTGTAGTAACTATTTCCTTAGTTAAAAAGCTTCACTTCAGGGACTTGCAAGAGACAGATTTTGAAAATAATTGTCAAAATGAATCCTGACTTTTATCACCTAGTATGGGTCAAGCTCTATAAACACTACAACTCCTATAATGCGACTTAATAGCTCGGCTTTCATTACACCCTCCCTCCCTGGTAAATACCCACATCTTTCACACTATCTGCACCTCCAGTTTAAAATCAGTTCTGTTCTAAATCAGCAGTCTCCAATCCCAAAATGGGCTTTAACCACTTATTGACCAATGTTGACTGAAATAATAGATTACTGGGTAAATTTGTGCCTTGATCCAATTTGTCTCCAAACACACTAAATGTTCAATGTGTAATTGAGTTAATCCGCCAAAAGTGTGTCCTTTCTCTCTCTCTAATTTGACTCGTAGAGGTGAATGTTTATGGCTGTACACGGTGTTCACAATTTAGAAAACTGTGATCCAGATCCCCATCAAGTTCAAACAATATGTGTCCTTCCAGCATCTTCAGAAGATTTGCCAATGTTTGACATGGCTTTGAAGGCTGTCGCCTCCTTTCTGTGCATCCTGTATTTCGTGTTGCTCCACTCTCTGATGTCCCATATAGAGACAAAAAAAACAAACATTATAATAGTATTAAATCACTTGGCCAACCTCTGTGTAAAAGGCTGGAAGGATGAGATGATATATAGTGGTTGTGGTTGCCAAGGTTTTTGGGGCTGATTGATAATCTCAGGTTGCCATACATCTTCAACACGTGTTTTGGTGAAAAAAAAGAGACTCTGGCACAAACCCTGTGTGTTCAATCAGAGTCACTTTATTTGCCAAGTAAACATATTGCAGTTTGCCATTGAGGCATCGAAGCAGGGATGAATGTCAGTTTGTGTCCTTTCACACAAGTGTTTTCATCGGCGTAGATGCGCACTTCACCGTCAAATCAAAGGACGTTTGAAAAGTCCAATATTTGACAGTTCAACTACTTTTAAGATTTCACAGTTGCAGAGCACACACTTGAACTTCAGCGCATCTTCAGCGCTTCCACTTGAATGGCTTGAACATCATCTGACAGTTCAACTGCTTACAGAGAACAACTAACTTTTATTTGCCTGAATTTCAACCGCATTCATCTTTCACTGTTCATCTGAAGATTGAAAAACTTTCATCTTTTAATCTTAACTCGCGTTTCATTCGCTCTCAGTGATTACGCTCCAACTGACACTTCACTCCCACTTCGATTTCAACAATTTCTTTAATGCTTGAACTTTAATTAATGCTTTGACTTCACCTCGTGCTTACACAATGATGCAATGCATAAACTAAGGGTGCGACACATGTGGGCGGCGTATTACACTGATCATTTGTTTTGTGTTGTTGAAAGTTCAACTTTATTTTGGTAATATCCTGTGACATTCGTCCTAATGGCAGTTGTGTCTCGGTTGGACTGTACACTTCAGACTGGTACATACTGTATTAGCCTACAGTTATGTGCTCTTTGTCAGTGTATTGTATGATAATTCTCCTAAAGTGTTGCTGCAGTTACCGTCTGAATGTCTAATTCCATCTCTGCGTTGTTCCCTCTGTGTAATTAGCTCCACCAGTGGCTTTATGTAAAATAGTTGTGCCAAGTTTTAATTGATTAAAAGTCGGCGTGTTATTGCGAGGAAGAACAATGTAGATCCAATTAGCACTGTAACGTGTAAACATGAACACTAACTCCCATGGTGCACCAGGGTCTGCGTGCATGCGTGTGTGTGTGTGTGTGTGTAGGTGTGTGATTCAGTGATCAGTCTCATTTCTTAATCATCACTTTCTGCTCCAGATGAGACTTTATGAGGGGACTAAATTGCCTTAAAGGGATTTCCTATTAAAGGGATTACACCCATGTAATCCCTTTTGTCCCAGTGGACCTCCAAAAACCTGAACACACACACACACACACGCGCGCACACACACACACACTCACACGTATACTGTGCATAACCAGATTAGCGTGTGGAAATAAATGTGCACACTGTTTTTGATATGCTACAAATGAAAACACACATGTTAAGCGACGAGCTCATCCGTCACCTGATCCCGTTGAAAATTGTGCACTTAATTGTGAGTGTGTATGTTAATTACCCCAAAAGTAAAAGTGTGTGTGTGTGTGTGTGTGTGTGTGTATAACCTTGACATGCATCTGTTTGTGCATGGTGTGTGTGTGTGTTTTATTCTGCAAGTGTGACTGTGTGTGTAATGTGTGTGCGTGCGTTTGTATAGCGTAACGCTATGGTTTTGGCGGCGCTCCCTCGTCTCATCCCCAATTAACGAAGACAAATCCGCTTCTATCGCCGCTAATGAGAGTCTTTAAGGTGAAGGGACTCTGTATTTATTTAATAAGAAGAAGCTTATTTATTCCATTTCCATGAGAATGGGAAAAAAACGCCACTGATTCGCTGAGGGACGGATTAGAGAAGGAGGAGGAGGAGGAAAGACAGGATGAGAACAAGCTGGATGGAGATGGGGAAAGACGCATGAAGGAAGAAGGCAAAGAAAGAATGGATTAGAGGAGAAGGAAAAGGGAGGAGGAAGGTGGCATGAAAGAGGAGGTGTAAGGCAAAGAACCAGTGAGAAAGCAGGGGCTACAAACAAGGAAAAGGAGTAACATGGGAACATGTTAGGAAAGATAACGTATTAGGGTGGAGGAGAAAGACAGGGTACATTTTATGGGATGTGAAAGAATTTGATGAGGTAGAAGATGAGGAGGGAGGAGTAAGGAAAAAGCAGTGACAGAAAAAGAGGGAGGAAGAAATGGAAGACGGTAATCTCCTGGCAAGTTTGTAGAAAAACAGAAAAGGAGATGAAGTGGTAGAGAAGAAGAAATTGAAGGGGGGGGGAGTGAGAGGGAAGACATTTAGAAGAGGAGGAAGAAGAGGTTTAAGATGAGAAGGATGAGCAGGTTGTAAATGAAAACCCCGCTAATAGGGCTGCTAAACTTTGACTTGAAAATGTTGCTGGTGAACATACCGTAATCCAGGAAGGAATTACACTTCCTCCAAAACTAATTTAGCTACAACCATATTTGGTAGGACACAGCACTGAAGAGGAGTATGAGGAATAACAAAAAGAAAGGGGAGCAAAGGTTAAGGAAGAAAGGAAGGAGGAGGTGGTGGTAGAGGACAACAAGGGACCAAAGCAGGGATACGGGGATGAGTAACATTTGTCAACTCTGTCTTTGTTTGTGCAGGTGGAGTTGACCGGCAGCAGTGTCTTTGACTACATCCACCCCGGCGATCACGTGGAGACGGCAGAGCAGCTTGGCATGAAGCTCCCTCCGGGCCGAGGGATGTCTCTGTCCCAGGGAGCCGTCAATGAAGATGGGGCGTCCTCGGGTTCATCGTCGTCGCACTCTGAGACGCCCGAACCAGGTAGGGAAGGAGGGAAGGCTGGAGTACACCTTTGTTTATAGTCACTTTTAAGAGTTAAAGTCCAAGAAGACAAGAGAAAGAGAAGAAGAAAGAGCAACATGGGGGAGAAATGGTCTCGGGACAGATTGAAATGTGGAAGAGGAAGAAGAAAGGAGGAAATGAAAGGTCATGGAAGTAAAGGAAGGATGAAAGGTCAGGAGGGAGCGAAAGGAGCAGGATGACGTTGAAGAGTGGGTTAGTCTGCACAGAAACACATCTATAGATACTTAGAAACAGAAGTCCATCACTGGATGTGCAATGACTCCCTACACTGGAATACTTGCAAGACCAAAATGTTGCTTGTTGGTCCACCCAGCCATACAGGCAATCATTTGGGAATAGTTTCTGATCCCCGACGTACGTTTGAGCCACATATCAAGTATTTCACGAGAGCTAGTTTCTTTCATCGACGTCGTTTTGGCAAAATAAAACTGTAGTTTTTGTTTTGGAAAGTTTGCTTGTTCTCCGAGGAGATCCACGTCACTATCTGTTTGTTAAATACGAGGCTATGAGACTAGTTGTTTTACACACAAATGAGATTTATGGGAATTAAGGGAGTTTCAGAGATGTTTGTTTGCAGATTTTCTTGTTTTTGTTTGGCGAGCTGATTACCCCCCCGTTTCAAGTCATCATGCTAAGCTATGCTAACTGGCTGTTGGCTCTCGCGTGGTGTGGATCTTTTCATCCAGCCACTGGCAAAGAAAGACTGTGAAGCATATTTCCCAAAACTTCTTCAAATTAAATCCACATGAAGTTAGATGTTTCTGGTCAATATCCCAGCGTTCCCCGCTGTAAGTTTGAATATAATTAAGCGTCACATTGTAAAGCCATCACTGCTGTAAACTGGGAAAGGACACATCCCTCATTTGGATTCTTTGCATTGCCTTCTTCTATCCCTCCATCCTTTTATCCCTCCGTCCTCTCCTGCACCACATGTTCAACACGTTTTTTTTTTACCTCCCAAATGCTTTTCATTGTGCCTCTCTCTCTCTCTCTCTCTCTCTCGCTCTCTCTTTCTCTCTCTCTCTCTCTCGCTCTCTCTCATGCTGATGATAATTTAAGTATTAGGGGAAAATCCATTTATAAATTAAACAAAATGACTTGATATCCATCGAGTCCCTTAGTTCATCAGCCTGTTCAAACAAGGAGGGGAAGATTGGCTTCGCGGCGGCCGGGGTCTTCGGAGACGGCACGGTAATTAGATCTGCCGCGGATTTATTCTTGGCTGATTGGTGCTGGTGATGGGTAAGGGGCGGCTTTAAATTAATTGGAGTTCTACATTTGAGGTTTTTTTTATTTGACTTTCTGCAAACCTCCAAGCGAGCCTCCCCATGCTCCAAACTGGAGATGGAAAGAGAGACAGAAGATGAGAAGACATACAGTATATGTGGCTGTCAATGTCAATAATTCTGGAGAGAAAAGATAAGGAGAAGATCTAAAACAGGGATGGGTGTTTCCCATTGCTAATTTGCCCTAAAGATAGAAAAGATGTGAAGACATTGAATTAGAATAAAGGGGGACAGGGGTTTGTATGAATGTCTCAGTGATTCCCAAAGTTAATTTGACCAGAGTGAGAAAAAAGAGCAAAAGAAAGAAGGAGGGGATGAGGACAAAGGTGTTTGTTCTACCATGTTAATTTGTCTAGAGAGAGAGAGCGATGGAAAGAAAGAGAGGCAGGGGATGTAGGGACGTGTTTGAATGTGCATGAGTGCTTAGCAATGTTAATTTGTCCGAAGAAAAAGAGAGAGACGGGAGGGAGAGGTTTCAGACAGACATGTATGGATGTGAAAGAGTGATCCCCAATGATAATGTGGCCAGAGAGAGAGAGAGAAAAAGGGAGGATTAGGATTCATGTATGTGTTCTTTAATGTTAATTTGTCCGTAGAAAGAGAGAGGTGGGACAAAAAGAAGGGAAGAGTAGGAGGGCTGGTATGAATCTGTATGAGTGTCTCCCAGGAAGAGGTGGGGCTTATATCAGGCGTCCAGGGTAATCGGCCTGTTCATTTCTCCCACAGACGATGTGAGGTGGCTTTCTGTCTGAGTGGTTAAACTCTCGGACGGACGTGAAAACTCTTTTGGATTGTATCATCAATACAAGGAGATGCTCGAGAACCACTGGTGCCGTGTTTTCCTCTGGTCGACTCCAGAGGTCGTGGTCTTTTTTGTCGGTTATAGAGTCGAACGTTCTTGCAGTGACTCGGCCGAGAGACGCGACAAGACAACGCGTTGGTCCCCGGCGAAGCAAAGACTGCATGAAAGAGGCGCTGCCAACCGACTTTCTGGAAGAAGAACACAAACAAACTATGGCGCCGTGTTTGATGCTGGCTGTCTTGTCTTCGACAAAGCCTAAAAAAGAAAAGAAAAGCGAAAAAAAAAAACAAACGACTGACCTTTCCTCTGTTTCACAGTTCCACCAAAGCAGCACCAACGACATAGTTCCTCTCTCGCTTCGCCATGTTTCCGCTGGGAGAGCGCTCTGTGCTTGTCGGTGAGGCGTGGCTTGTCGTTCACCATGACACACTACATAAACCGGGTGAAAGCGATCGATCGTCGCGCCAGATAATCCGAGCTGACACCCTGACCCCAGGAAAGTTATCCCGGCAGTAAAAATCTGATCTTTTGTTGCAACAGTGGCAAAGTCGGCAGAATAATTGTGGCGTTCATGTTACAAATGTTTTGCTTGGCCGTATCGGATGGACCACCATGGCGACTTGTCCAATGTATTATGTTGTAGCATAAGTTGAGCCTTTTTTACTGGGAAACCGGGTAACGTGTTGCACCCCTGCAGCATCACCACAGCGGGCCCATTCCCAAAGGATTTCCATTTTTCACACAGTGCTGTTGTCGGTCTGAACGCAGACTTATGCTTCTCTTCAAGCCGTAGAATTACGATTTGCCGACAAACAGCTAAAAACATCAAAGATTTGCTGAAGCGCTTCGCCCAGTTTAACACCTTCAAAGTTTTGTCTCTTTGGTCGTCCCTCGAGATCCAGGAACTTGTCTGAAAAATTTGGAGACAAAAAGCAAGAGGGAATTTCTCAATCTTGAAAAAAAACTGTAGAATGTGAGTTTGTTAATTCTGCTCCATACAGTTTTTATATAGCTGATAAAGCAGATTGAGTAACTTGCAATTTCTAGTCAAATCAGTCAAGTTATGTCTTGTCTATGAGTTGCCATAAATTCCTCAATTCCTGGACAGTTTTTTATAAAATTTGCTAATGGGAATGTTGGGGACAAAAAACGGCAAACCACCAGCGTCATTTAGCTTCCAACATTTCATTAAAACGACACATTAAAAGAATTTAAGTTCACTAGTGTTCCAAAATATGCAATAAACTTGTCTTAAAATCTTCTCCCTTCGGAGTGGATTGGAGCAAAAAATAAATATAGAAACAAAAAATATGTGATGCTTTACTTCTGCTCATGCTTAAATAAAAAAAACTAAAACTACTAAAGGAAAATAGTTTCAATTCTGTTGTTATAAAAGACATGTGTCTATGAGGGGTTTTGTTAGTTAGTTTTTTCTTTGTTTTTTTTTTCTTTAACATTAAATGCACAGCATCTTCCCCTCCAGACGATGAGTAATGCATTTCCACAGGCGCCTTTGTCATTAGTTTTCATTCCAGTCGATACCTGCCGAACACCACGCCTGCTAACGTGTCCGGCTGAGCTTTTCCATTTGTTTACATCGGTGTTTTTTTTCTCTCTCCCTCCTTGGCCTCCTGCTCGAGGTGTCTTTGTTTCTCTCGTCCGCCCTCACCAGCATTCTCTCCGTTCATCACCCGCCTCTTCCTCTGTGCACGGGGGAGTCTCCGATCGATCGCTGCTGACTTTGTTTTCCGTGTGAAGTTTCGCACTCCGGGCACCACTTCATCCTTCCATATGCTAAACGGTTTATAGTGGAGGGGATTTTTCTGGGTGTTTGGTTGTGTTTCTCAACCTGGTAACTGTATCTGGAGGACATAGAGTCATTCACTGGGTTGGATGTTTATTATTTCGGACAGTCTTGAAAAGCCAAGTGTCAAACGGCCTGTTGACCAAAATGTTCGACGTCTCTGCAGAGCCAGGGATTACGTGCAGTGTTGGCAGTTTTTAATTAATTACTCCTGCAGTATCCCCCAATGGCATCTAAGATTAGGCAACCAACATTTCTCTGTTAGTTAGCTCCCAATCTGGGTTCGGATGGGAGGATGGGAAATCCAGCTTCTGGTGTGGGTGTGGTCCCAATGCATGAAGTGAAAGGAAGTGAAGCGATGCGTACAGACTTTATATGGTCCTGTAAATAGATATATTCATGTGTATTTTCTGCGGTAAGGACTCAGCGTTAGTAACTTAATTAGTGTCAATCTCTTCTCTTCTCTTCCTTCTAGAGCTGCATGTTTAGGCTACAGTTTACAATGGCAAAATTTACCATAGAGTTTTGTGGTAAGTGCCTTTTTTTAGCTTCCCAATTTTATATTGGTAGCCATCAGTTTTAGCCCACTGAATTGACAGCTGTAGGAAAATATAGATGATTAAATGTCCTTCAGAATTTCACTTACTTGAGTTACTTGAATTTCCAAACATGTTCTACTTTAGCAGGAGAAAAGGCTTCGAGGATGAGGATGAAAAGAGGCATTTTGTAACCCAAATCCAATGAAAAGTGGCAGTGCTGCTGTTACTGTGATTTCTTTCTTTCTTTCTTTCTTTCTTTCTTTCTTTCTTTCTGTCTTTCTTTCTTTCTTTCTTTCTTTCTTTCTTTCTGTCTTTCACGCACATTAAAACATTAAATACAAGTCACATCAGAAATCACAAAGACATCCAAAGCAGAACTACGTGTGAAGGTAAAAACAACCCGTAAGCTTAATGACTTAACAACACACACCCAAAAAGGTCAAATATAAACACACCAAAATCATGATTACTTTTGAAATATCAGTGTTACTCTGGCTCAATGCAGTTACTCGTCAGTCGTCATTATTCTGAGTTGTTTGAATGTGATTTTCCCATGTGGCACTTTATGAATCTGTTTGAAGTCCTCAGATGTTCTGATTTTCTTGAATGGGGCTTTTATTGCAACTTAACTTGTAGTCCCACAACATAATGTAGCTATGCCGTGTTCATGTCATAGTGTTCACACTGTAATTATCAACAGCCAGGTTGGAAAATCCGTCAGGGTCAGACATTTTGGACGTTTCCACTTGGCGGAAAGACAGAAGATCATCAAATCATTGCAAAAGGTGTTAGAAATGACGCACAGTCCTCAGAACTCCTTTGACATTGACTATAACCCTAACCAGCGCCCCACGCACCCTGCTTCAACAAGTTCAGAAATCCAAAGCTTGACAGACCTGCGGCTTCTACCATCGTAATTTAGTTGATTCACAATCGTCATAAACGTCCTAGAACTTATTGTCTCGTATGAAACTATAAACCCCGCCCGTCAGGGACTTGGAATGTGCACAAAGTTGCTCCATTCTCACATAAAGTTCATCAGTCTGATGATTTTTTATTTTATTTTTTTTTTTAAGTTAATAACTGGGCTTACCTTGCTGGCTGCTCTTTCATAATATATCAGACAGCTGACCCCATCGTTTTAATTACAGTCACGCTCATAAAGTATTGAAATTGGAGTTAAAATATGAGATGACCTTGAAGCAGAGAGATCTTCCTTTGAAGCTCAGCGCTGCTTTCAACACCCTCTTGCACTTAAAGAGAGTCATCTTTAAAAGCACATGACGCAATTTGACTAATATCAGTCAAACTGAGGCTGAGAGGCTCCGCGTCTCTCACGCTTCTGAAGGGTGAGTGGTTGAAAATTATTGCTCATAAGTGTAATTCAGAGTCTCAGCGAGAGAAATCTCCCTGCAGCTCTTATTTTCTCTCACTTCAGTGTCTTCATTACATATCATCAGTTGAGGGTCATAAGAACATTTTATATTCTGCCTCATGTCGGCTGGCTGTTGACTTTGACCTTTGAACCTCCTCACCGGAGGTGACTTGTAATTGCGGTCGTGAAGGAACTGATGCGTACATGCTCTGAGTAAGAGAATTACTGACATGGAAACAGCTTCACGTTATAATTTTACCTCAAACAAACTACCGGCCACTGAAACGCAACTTCCTCTTGTAACCTCGCTTGTACGGGCTGAACCCAAAAACGTTCCTTCCTTTTGTTTACGAAGGATGAAAAGCGAAATATCGTTGTGTCTCGAGCCTGATAGATTTCTGAAGCGGTTGCAGCAGAAAATTTTGTATGAAAAAGATGCACTGTATCTAAAACTCCTCAACGCCATGTTTGGCTTCTTCGCGCCAGGATTTCAGTTTGGACCCGAGCAACAGTTGTCACATCAATTTCCCGTCCTTAATGTTTAGTCGAGTTTCGTTTTTGTCAAAGACGTGCCATCGTGTTGAGAGCAAGACCGTTTGAAAAAGAAGTCCTACAACAGATACGGTACAACAAAAACACAGACACCTGATATTAAGCAACATCTACATTTCTCACAAAGGATAAGTTACACCAATGTAAACAAAGGCTTACACGAACATGACCTGATCTCATAACCCATGCAGTGAAAAGAAAGAAAAATCTCTTTTTATTTTCCCCTTTTTAATATTGTAATTATTCTTCTCATTCCGCAAATATACTACGAAAGCACAATCCACCATTGTTTTATGTTCAAAATATCAGTCAGTCGCTGAACAACCACGTTTAACAATCAAATATTTTGTTTACTTGTTTGTCTCAATGGTTTGATGTTCCCAAAAATGACAGCTCGTCAACGCAGAAGTTTTCACCCAAAGTTCTCGAATGTCGGAGGCTCCTTGAATGCGTCATTGAGATAATTTGGTCTTTTCTTGTATTTAGAAGTGTAAGGTCTCTGATGTCAAAGTGACTTTTGAACACACCAAGAGGGCGAGATTTCAAAAACCTTCCTTCCTCAAAACTGCATGACCACATGATGATGACACCTCTGACAGAAAACTGACAGTGGATATTGTGAGTTTTCATTCTTTATGTCCTTTGTCCCTCATCGTCTAGACTCGAGCTTTGTTCTTTGCTGCTCTAATGTGTGACTTTGGGCTCCAATACAGTTAAGACTTTCTGCATAAACACTCACGTTCAGAATACCCCAGAATAAAAGCCATTAATACACATTTACAACGGCATTCTGTCCTAAAGATCCACGGAACAACCTCGATTCTTAACTTTTCACAAGTTAAACCTCAGTTGTAATATTTGACTTAAAGGACCAAACGGCACCTGCAGCACTTGGCCGACACTTCATTTCATTAACGTTGACGCCATCCAACAGAAAAAGCGTGCCGTTAATTGAGTATTTATTTCAATTTTCTCTCATCAGAGAGAAAAATTAGTTAGAAAAACACCCACATTTCAAAGTCCTTGTGGAAGTAACAGTATTTCTGCCCTCCAGGAAAACACCATAAGTTCTCCATTATTAGCTCCTTGCGGTCTAATTGTCCGCGGCATCGCCTTATTTCAACATCATAAGTCTTTGATTATTGTTGCTAATTACGCTATTAGCACAATGGAGGGGAATAATTCGTCATAATCACTCACATTTATCATAATTACCCAAGTTTACAGTCACCTACGTTTAATGTCATTTAGAGCGGCCATCGGCAGCGGCTGCTGCCCAAGGACAAACTCGCTGAGGGTGTGCGTGTGTGTGTGCGTGTGTGTGTGGGTGTGTGTGTGCGTGTGAGAGATTGTGTGTGTGAGATTGTGTGTGTGTGTTCGGTGGTGAAGCGTGTTTGTATTTGCATTTGAAATGTCACTTGGACTCCAGGACAGAAGGCAAAGGCCAAATCGGGCGGGATACGTATACACACATACACACGTACACACATACAATCATACACACGTACACACATACAATCATACACACGTACACACATACAATCATACACACGTACACACATACAATCATACACACGGACACAAATACACACGTACACACATACAATCATACACACGTACACACGTACACACATACAATCATACACACGTACACACGTACACACATACAAACGTACACACGTACACACGTACACACATACAATCATACACACGTACACACGTACACACATACAAACGTACACACGTACACACGTACACACGTACACACATACAATCATACACACGTACACACGTACACACATACAAACGTACACACGTACACACATACAATCATACACACGGACACAAATACACACGTACACACATACAATCATACACACGTACACACGTACACACATACAATCATACACACGTACACAC
>CALSCE010009695.1:748398-760547 GCA_943593645.1 Bovichtus variegatus | reverse complement strand
TACACACGTACACACATACAATCATACACACGTACACACGTACACACATACAAACGTACACACGTACACCAATCCCATGTCTTCGTTCACCTTTTCTTTCTTTGATCCTCCATTCATCAAATAATTCTGTTTGCCGCAAATATATATATTTTTTCGATTTTGAATGTAATACCACCAGTCTAGTTTGAAGTCCTCCAAACTAAACAAAAAAAATTAAGCATTCAGTTACTCATACCCTTCGAAAATCATGCGTACTGCATCTGCAGGATTCAAGACCATAACAATTCCTGCCACCCGTCATCTGTAATCGAGAGGTGGGGCTACACCCTGGACAGGTCTCCAACAATCGCGGAGCTGACTCATGCACCCTTTTCCCACCAAAGTTCGCCCGTACATGCCGTTTACTGATACCGGGAAGCTTTTTTTTTTTTACATCCTCCTGGATCCATATTTTTCATATTTGATTTCTGTCACATGGATTGTCCAAGTTGTATTTTTAACTATGTTGTTTATTCTGCACACACGTCATCTATTGCACGTCTGTCCGTCCGTCCTCAGTCTCTCCCTGAAGTTTCTTCCACGTTTCCCCCTTTTAATTGTGGGGTTTCTGAGGGGGAGTTTCTCCTTGTGCGGTGCGAGGGTCTAAGGACAGAGGGGGTTGTATCCTGTACTGTCTGTAAAGCCCACTGAGAAAAATGTGTAATTTGGGATATTGGGCTATAAAAATAAACTTGATTTGATTTCCCATTGCCAGGGCGTGTCACGCTTGACGCGCCACAAGCAGGGAGAGTAAAAAGTCGAAACGTATTTTTTTGATATCTGCTAACTTACTAACTCAGTCTCCATCTTTTGAAATTCAAATTTTCAAATGTTTGGCTTATTGCTCTGAGGGAAAACTGTACGATGGTGAAATAGAGGCGCCGTGAAAAACCGCCACGTTCCTACTTTCTTCTTCCACAATGGCCATCCTGCCAAAAATACTGTAGATCCAAACCGTCCTCGCTGGAATTAAAAAAAAAAGCAACCTCATACAACCCACACTTGACCGTTTCACAATGATAAATACTGTATATGCCGTTTTGAGAGTCATCGGCAAAGAACAGAGCAATGGCAACTCCTGCACATACAAGAGCACAGCTCAAACAAGTATACACACAGTAATTGTTTCCGTGACTCTTCAATAACTTAATTAACTCCTAAGCTGTATTTCCTCTACCAAAGAAAAGAAAACGCACACGCAGAACAGTCAGCTGTGTAGGCGAGGGACAGTGACATGACCCAAGTCCTTCAGTAACATGTGGAGAGACTTTTCAGTACTGCCCCGGAAGTCTTTTTGTCGCGCGGGGGGGCCGCGCTCGATGATTTCCACGCAGCAGGATCCTCTGTACTCTCACACTCACTTGGAGAATTAGTCAGAATGGGTCTAGTAAGAAAGTACTCCAGTTAATTAAATCAGTGTCATGAGTGTGTTTTAAAGAAAGGCAATAAAACCACTTGAGGCAAACAAAGAACTTTTCAGAGACGGAGGATTATTGCTAAAACAGAATTATCCGTTTGGTTAAGTTTTTATTAAACTGCCGCCCCGCTCGCCGCCGCTCTAAATGAAATCTTTAGAGTACACAATAGCCAATCACGGGCTATTATTATTAGAGGTTTCTAATTAGGCTCCTTAACGAGGACGGGGCTGTTTACAATGGGAGCCGGAGCTGTTCAGATAACGACAGCAGAGGACAGGGCCGCTCCGGACGACAAATACAGCGCTCCTCTCTGCTATCTGTCTGCCACAGCGGCGATAACGCGGGAACTTCTCAAGGTTTAAGACTCAACTTTTAATTTGTCGACAGGCAGGGTGTGTGTGTGTGTGTGTGTGTGTGTGTGTGCTCAACCAAACTAAGTTTAAAGAGAAGGACGGCGTGTTAAACATGATGAAGAGGTGTGTGTGTGTCTTGGTGGTGTAAAGTTACAAGTGTGTGTTTAGAGAAGTTGGAAGGAAGGAAGGGAGGGAGGGAAGATGAGGAAAGTCATTTTAATAGAGAAGGAGAGATGAAGAGAAGAGAAAGGAGGCAAAATAGGAAGGTGAGGATGATAGAAAAGAAAGAAGAGAAACAAAGATAATGACACAATGAAATCAAAGAGTGATCTGCACTGGTGAAGTGTAACTAGGTGCATTTACTCAAGTACTTGTACGTTACTTGAGTATTTTCATTATGTGCTACTTCATATTTCTACTCATTCAACATTGAGGGGAATCAGATTACTAATACAGAATTTATTCAACAAGTAAATGATGATTATTATAGATTAATATGAGATTGTATTGATCCCTTGGGGATATTCAGCATTACATACAAGAATAAGATCCACCTTTACCAACATTAAACTGACGAACACATTAATCCATCAATAATTATCATCCAATAATATAACAGACATTATTCTAAAAATGGGCAATTCTGCATTATGAGTACTTTTACTGTTTGTACTTTAAGTAGCCTACATTTTTATGGTGTTATTATTCTTTTTTTTAATTTTATTTCCTATATAGGAGTTTTATTTGTTACAGAGAATGCCAACACTGTGTCACTGCTACTTTTGTGTTCGTGTACTTAATCTATCAGTGGTGAATTAAAAGGAAGAAAATGACAGAGACTGAAAGAACGGAAGAGTGAAAGAAGAAAAGAGGCAGATGGCAGGTAACTGGTGGAGGGGAAAGAAAGAAGGAAAGAGGTTGCCGGGTAAGACGAGAGAAAGTGAGAAATGGAAGGAAGGCTTAAACAACAGCAGCAGAATGAAGGGAAAAGAAAACAAAGAAAAAAGAGAAACGGTGAGAAAGAGACGGAGTGTGAATGTCCTCGGGGCTGAACTGCTGGCAGCAGACAGCACAGCAGGAGGAGGTTAAAGGTCACAGCTCTGTAGAGGCTGGCTGGGGTCACACACACACACACACACACACACACACACACTGAGCCTCGTCTGTCTCGCAGCGATCTGACTGGTCACTCGTCACTGCTGTCCTGTGAAAACCTCCCGTCGGTCCTTGTGTGAGGAAAGTAAAAAAAAATAAAAAAAGTATTTGTCAATTATCAATAATCGTTATCACGTGTGTTTGAATCCTCAATTCTGATTCATTAAAACTGAAACAAGTATTTTAAATTTATTTAAAAAAAAATTTTTTTTTTAAACCCATAGTAGAATCTACAACATTACTACAAAAATAATTTATCTTCAGTACGCCGATAACGATCTCTGATCGGCTAATGTCTCCTGCGATAACAGCGGCCACACTGATATATCAGGCAGCCTCTGATTGATTAGGGAAACCCTCAGTAGTTGCAGCTGTAATATTTTGTCAGTCAAGTTATTGATTTTCCAGCTCACCATGTCATCGCCTCCTTTGTTTAGTCGTTCACTCCACAGATTAAATGAAAGTTCAGTCACAGAAAAGTGTCCTCACACTAAGCAAATCATACCCAACATTTATTTAAGTGTATAAGTACAAGGCTGGAAGTATTCTATAGTATCCACGAACAACCCGTTTGTTTCTATAAAAACGTCCTGGATGAAACTACACATTTGTGTTTTTTAAAGACGTACGACTTCAGTTGGAACCAATGGGCTTGGAGCTGAAAGCCACGGACAGGAAGTCAGACAGTAGTGTGAGACAGATTATCGTTTGAGTCTTTTCATGAGACTTGTTGACAATAAGATAAATACAGAATAACGTCGGCTTTATCCTTGAACAATACTGACATTTGAATGTTTAGGCGCTCTTACACCAGGGGCTGTGTGCTTTAAGGTACACAGACATGTTTTTACACATACAGTCTAAAATGAGCAAACTTTTGATTGAGTTGCGGCTCCCTACAGCACGACCGAGGACTGATCTCGTCTTCTCGTCATCCTGATCAGATCTGGCAGTACCTTCTTCAAACTGTCTGCAGAAAGCATTTCATCCCATCAGAGCATCAGAGACAATACGTCGCAGTTTGTGTTCATCAGAAGCCGGGAGCGGCTCTACGCAGACGTGTTTGTAAAACCAGTTAGCAGCTCGATGAACGCGGCCGGCCGCGTCTATTCCTCCTCACGCCTTCTTCTGATTACGGATGCTAATCTGTTCAGTCCATCCATCTGTCCCCTCTCTCCGCCGCCGCCTGGATTCAATTACACCAAACGCACTCCTCACTCTTGTTATCCTCGCCCCCTCTCTGTTTCTTCTTCTTTCTTTCGTCCTCGTCCTATTCTTCTTCTCGTGTTCTTTTTTTTTTTTTTTTTTTTCTACCTCCCTTTCTTGTTTGGTCGTCTTTTATGTGGGGACGCCGCCGTCATCTGGCCAAACAGGAACAGAGGGACGAGGCGAAGGAGTGAGGAATTAAACGAGAGGAAATATAGACAGAGGGACTCGGAGACACAAAGGAAGAAAGAGACGAGTGAGTTATGGAGATGAAAATGTAATTCAACAGAGAGAGAGTGGAGGTGTTGATGAGCAGCGATACACTGTGACGCACCGATTCAAGTTTGAAAGCCAATGCAGCTATTTTGTTAAAAATCAAAGACGCTTTTTTTTTGATTATTTTTTTTTTTTATCCGAACCACTAACTCCTGTTCCATCCAAACATCCAACCATACACATTTCATATTGAAGTTAATAGTTGAGGTGTTTCTCAAAGCAGCTCCCTCCTGACTGTATTCACCCGGATGATCATTTGCGCGCTAAATTAACATTAAACTCACGCGTGAGAAGTGCGAGCCACGAGTTAACCTACACACACCAGCGATCCTCCTCCTGACCAATGGGACCATGAAGGAAACCGGATACCAAGACGGCCTCCAATTCACTCCAATGAAAGAAGATGATGAAAACTAATTCGGGCTTCATCGAGCTTCTGCATTTTGAACCGGTGACCTGCTACATTAGCGTCCTGTGTTTTGAATGTGTGGCAGCGGGCCAAACTCTCGCCGCTACGTGAACTAAACACCTACCAGTTCACCACAGAGGGCTGTGTATTTATATCAATTAAATGAGCCTACTGTAGCAGGTTTTGCCCAACTAATGTCATAATCTTGTTCAATCGTTCCACAATATTCGACTGTATTCTTTGAGCCCGAGCTCGTGTGTGGCAACATTATTTTTTCATTCGTGTTTTACGTTGAAAACAATTCGAAGCGGCAGGAAGGAGGTGACTCTGCACACTACACACACAATTCACTGATCCAGCTCTTTGACGCCGACAAATTAGTCCCTTGAGTGTTTGTGATGGTTGAACGCTTTGTAGCTTATACTACAAGTATCTCTTTTTGTAGTTGTGTGTGTGTGTGTGTGTGTGTGTGTGTGTGTGTAAAAAAAAGATAGAACCTGAAACTCTGACTGTGGCCACTCTGCAAAATTGGCCTTTGCAGCGCAGCGGGTTGAGCGAGATTTATCATCTTATGGCTGTTTGTAGTGACACCAGCAGTCGTACTTGAGTGAATAAAGTTATATACAGACACGTAGACATGTCACGTGTGGACCGAAGTGTTGGACTCATTTGAGCCTCTTCCTGACTATAGAGGGAGAGGGCGAGAGACACAGCGACGGTGTCAGGAAGCGAGAGACCAGCCTCCTGTTGTGTTTGTGTACAAACAGCCACAGAGCAGCAAATGCTGTGATGTTATGGATTCAGTGTTTGTCCTGTGATCGAGGTGATTTCAGTGCAAATGCCACATGAGGAGCCGCTGGACGCCGCGTTTAGGCAACCATACTCTCTGCGGGAAATCTGATATTTGTGATGTTTATGCTGTTTGTTTGTATCTGTTTGTTTTTATTGTTTTTTGTTTTTTTTCTCTCTGGCGTGCCGGAGACCAAGAGCTGTGGATTTATCTGCTTGTTTCATATTTATATGGGAATCAGGGAGAGAGAGAGAGAAACTGGTAGTTACTAATGTAGGTCTGTTTTGTTTTTATTTCATTATTACCTCTTTGTATCTTTTTTATTTTTGCATTCACTTCCTTCATTATGTCATTATTTACCTTCTTTTATGTCCTCCCCTTACCTTCTTTTGTTTTCCTTGTTATATATATTTTTATGTTTATTATGTTTGTTTTGCCATCTTTAGTGTTTTATCTTTCTGTGTATTTTCAGTCATCTCTATGATTTTAGTTTGTCTTGTTTTGCTTTTGTTTTTCTCATTTTGTTTCTCATTTTCTCAATAGTTTTTCTTTTTTTTATATGATAAACCTGGCGGGATAATGAATTCTGAGGCCGTCCAGCATGGAGGTTTATTAGAAACGAAGACACTGCCGAGCTGTTTGCTGTTCTAGTGAGGGAGGATTTTACAACTCTGGAAAGTTTTCACACCAGCAATAATTTTTTTGGTTTCATTGATTGCGAGATATAATTACTACAAACTATGAGCTAGAGGCTACACACTCCATGTGTGCTTGCAGGTATGTGATGCACCATTTGATTGGCGAACACATTCGTTGATGACGTGAAGCCAAGATCAACTTTTACAACTTCTGTATCCTAACCAGATCCTACATTTCCCATAATGCATCTCACTGGGGTCTTCTCACGGGAGCCTTGCTGCTTGTTAAATGTCCAAGTCTTTCCAGCTCGAGAAAGTTCGTAACACTGACTGACTGACGCAGAGTCGTAGCCTCCAACGCCAAGCCGAGATAACCCGAGGACATCGCTATGACATCGCCATGACAACTGTTTTTCGCAGTTTTTCCGCAGATAGATGATAGATGACGAGCGAAGTGATCTTTACGTAATAAATTGGTGCCGTGCTCCTTTAAAATCAAATCCCTCTCTTTTGTGCTTCCATCCTTTTCGTCTGTCTCGTTCTCTTTGTCGCCAAAACTCTCTCTCTCCTCCCAATATGTCCTCCTCACTTTTTCCCTTGTGCTCTATTTTTTTTCTCACTCCGACACCTCCCTCTCTCTCTCTCTTTTTTAAATTTTTTTTAATGCCTCCCGTCACTCTTTCTTCCATCACGTCTCCCTCTCTCTCTCTCTCTCTCTCTCTCTGGAAGTAATTATGCAGGTTGCAGATACAGACAATTACTTATTATCTCTCCAATTGTGTGTGTGTGTGTGTGTGTGTGTGTGTGTGTGCGCATGTCGTTGTGTGACCTCTGACCTCATTCAAAACAAAGACGAGCTGTCAGTCTCGTAGTCCATATCGGAGAAAACAAATTGTTCTTTCATTTACCCTCCACTTCACGCGCTCCCTCCTCCCTCCCCTCATCGTCTCCTCACTCCGTGGCCAAAAAAGTACGAGGGCATCCGCATGTGATGTGCAGCCTCTAATATGAATGCCACATCTTCCACTGTTGCTCAGACACAACCTGAACTTGTCAACATACAAAACACGACGTGGCCTTCTCTGTGTCAGGGGTAGAAACAAACAGTCAATTGCAGTGACATGTATGTAAAATATTGAACTTTTTAACCCTCTTCGCCAGGAAAGGATGTTTTTTTTTTTTTTTATAAAATATCGAGATACACATATCGCATATTGCTCATGTCGCCCTGCCCCAATAAGAAATACACTAAAATCAATGTTACCACTTAAAACAACAAACTTTAGTCTGGTTTTACGCATATTTTCTGTGCTGTAATCTGCTCAGACAATGAAATGAAATCCTCAGGACTTCCATACGCCTTTAGAACTCCTTTAAAAACCATGTGTCCACATACTTTTGGCCCATATTTCTTTCTGTCGCCTCTCTCTTTCCTCACTCTAATCTTTCTTTCTTCTTTATCCGTCTTCTTTCAACTTCCTCCCTCCTTTTTTTGTCTTCCTCATCCCTTTTCTGCCTTCCTTCCTTCCTTCCTTCCTTCCGCTCTATCACTTCCCTTCTGTCTTCATCCATTTCTGCTTTTATTCTCTTCCTCTTCCCATCTGTCTTCCTTTCATAGGTAGATCCATTCCCAAAGGAGGAAGAGGAGAGGCCAAAAGACAGCTTAGAAAAAGCCTTAAGAGTCCTGTCACAGGGAGATCACTGAGGAGGAGGAGAAGGGGGGAGGAGGGGGCGGAAGATGAGATGGAGGAGGGGGGAGATGTCTCTGTGGAGGGAAGACAGGAGAAAAGAGGAGAGAAAGAAAGACAAAGCCAGGATCAAGGCGTCTCCAGACTATTAGAGCGCTGTTTGATTTGAGCTCATTGTCCTGATAAGACTGTCAAAATAAAAGTCTTTTTTTTTCTTTTTTTTTATCACTGCAGAGAGGAGGAGGATGGGAGGGGGGTGGATGGTGAAGGATGAAAGGAGGAAGGGAAGAGAGAGAGAGGAAAGAAAGGGAATGGAGGGAAGTGAGTAAGGGAGGGAAGTGAGTAAGGGAGGGAGGGAGGGAGAGTTGAGGAGATGAGGAGATGAGGAAGAGGAGGAGGAGTGGTTTTACCTTTCTTTACCTTTGGTTCCCAGGCTTTTACATTGTGGGAAAAGGCTTTGAGGAAATCTACTATCACTCAAACACACACACACACATACACACACACACACACACACACACACACACACACTGGTACTTCACACTGTAGTGTGTGAAAAAGTACAAGACCTGTCTAAACCTAAACTCTTTTATTTTAAATGTTTTACTTTAATTGGATATTTTATTTTGTCAAATTCCGCCATATAAAGACTACACGTCTTTTCCCTCATCCTCTTCATCCTTTTCACCATATTCCTCTTCCTCTCTGTTTCCTCTCTTCTCTGTCCTGTTTTCATCCTCATCTAGCTCTTATAATCCTCCTTCCTCGTTCTTATCTTTCTCATCGTTTCTCCTCCTGTTCTTTCAGTCCTCCTCCATCTCCATCTTCCTCCTCCTCCTGCTCCTCCCGCTCTCTCTTCATCCTCCTCATTTTTATCCTCTACACTTTCCTCTTCTTTCCTT
This sequence comes from Bovichtus variegatus, assembly GCA_943593645.1. Classification (NCBI taxonomy): domain Eukaryota; kingdom Metazoa; phylum Chordata; class Actinopteri; order Perciformes; family Bovichtidae; genus Bovichtus; species Bovichtus variegatus. Next base: position 751,673 of record CALSCE010009695.1, on the reverse strand, counting down.
CCTCTTCCTCTCTTTTTTCCACCTCTCTGCACCCACCCTACTCTTCCTTCTTTTAATTTTCTTTACCCCTTCCTCCCCCTCTTTCTTCTTCTTCTCCATTCTTTTCCTCCCTTTCTTCAAACTTTCCTTTTCCTCCTCCACCTTCCTCCTCTCTGGACCTACCACCCTCTTCCTCATCAACCCTTCTTCCTCCTTTTCCTCCCCACTCTTCTCCTGTACTTCTCCATCTTTCCGATCCCTCTCTTTAATCTCTTCACCACCTCCGTTCCTCCACCTTCCTCCCTTCTGCACCTACCATCCTCTTCCTCTGCATCATCATCTTCATCCTCAGAGTCATGTCCTGTACCTGTGTCATCCTCATCTTCTCTCTTCTTCCATCTTTTCTTCTTTGTCTTCTCTTCTCTATGACCCTCCGCTTCCTCCCCCCTGCTCCTCATCCTCATCTTCTTCTCCCACTCTCCTTGCTTTTTGTTTCATCCTCCTCTTTCTCTCCCTTCCCTCTTCCTCCTCCTTTTTTCATCCACCTCTTATTTCTTCTCATCTCTCCCTCCTTCCCTTCCTTCTTCTCCTCCTCCTCCTCCTCATCTGTGCCTCCTCCATCCTTCTCCTCCCACTGTTGTTCCCCTTCCTCACTTTCCTCTCCCCACCTCCTCCACCTTCAGTAAACCAAAATAAAAAAAAAAGATCACTTGGGCTTTTCTTCCTGACACAATTTGTCAAATCCTGCCTGATAGGAAACTCATTCTATTCATAAGGCAAGTGTCGCCCCCCCCCCCCCCCCACCCCCTGACGGTAGCAATTCAATTACAGCCGTGGAGGCGATAGTGAGCCGGGGAGGCAGGAATATGACAGGACAGTTACAGAGTGTTTACACAATTAAACTTTCACTGACAATACTCTCCATCTGTGATGAATGCCTTGCACACCCGCAGTGTGTGTGTGTGTGTGTGTGTGTTTGTGTACTGTATACTTAGGTTGTTTCTGCTATATATATATACTTTTTATATATATATATATATATATATATATATGTGTGTGTGTGTGTGTGTGTGTGTATGAGCCAGCGAGCTACGGCACATTTGTCATGATTGCCTCTCGCCCGCCACCTCTCTGATGTCCCTTGGCTCCTGTTGTTGCATTGTGGGTAAGGAGAGGAGGCGAGGGAGGAAGTGATGGAGAGAGAGAGAGAGAGGGAGAAAAGGAGGAAATGATGGAATGTGTAAAAGAAGAGGAGGGAGGAAGAGGACTTATGGTAAAAATGGAAGACAGATGAGTTGGTGGGTCGTGAGGGATCATCGGGTCGTTGCTCCGTTTTAAAGGAATAGTTCAACATTTTTGGGGAACGTGATTAGTTCCGAGGTTGAGCTGAGAAGATGGATATCAATCTCCCGTCTGTGTGTTGAGAGCTGGAGTCAGGATGTGGTTAGCTTAGCTCAGTACAAAGACTGGAAGCAGAGGGAAACACTGTCCAAAGTGAAAGAAAAAAGAAAGAAATATTGTTCTATTGGTAGTTATTGTACCTTTAAGAAGAAATTATGTCTGCAGGAGATGTCGCTGAGGTGTCTTTGCTGATATACGTATATATATATATATATTTTTTTTTATTCAAAATGGCAGCCTAGCAGACCTCATATCCGCCTCAGTTTTGTTGAGTTGAACAAAAAAAGTTGTTAGGACTTTTGCTGAGCCTATAGATATATCTTATTTCACACACATGTTAGCAAGTTTAAGCTACATTGAGAAATATAACCTCCCGTGCCAATTTTCTGGATTTTTGGAAACACTGTTCCTACCCAACGTTTTTTACCGTAGTGCAGAGAAACCAGCTCAAACTCTCACACTTTGTTTTTTTTTTTTTTTTTTTTGGGATACAGAGCTAAATGTAGCGGCAATCTTGACCTTTGCAATAAATGTAATCAAATAACTTGCTTTTTTTTTGGGGGGGTGCTTCGATCACACGCGTCTCTGAAGTGAAGATTATTTCGTGTGTTATTATATGTTGGCTCTGTGTCGTCGTGCCCCTCTGAAGTCTTGTTTTCATCGTCAATTATGATGATGTTACTGCGAGCCGAGTTTCTCTCTCCTCCTTTTTGTTTTCAGCCACTTGATGTGCTACATGTGTCTGTCTTATCTGCCGTATTATTATCCCACTTGTTAAGCCAATTATATTTGTGTCTTCCTCACTCTGCCTTCACGTCGTGGCGGCGGCGGCGGCAGCGGCGGTTGGCTGGTGGAGGTTGCGCTGACCTTGCTGTAGCTGGCTTTGTCTCGCCCCGCCGTCACGTTAGCTAGTTATCAGTCGGACACAACGGGCTCTCTGAACCAGGCAGCACTATTAGACTGTCTGACAATGATACACTGTCCCGCAGAGACTTCCCGGCAATCACACACACACACACACACGCACACACACATGTGCAAAGAAACCCTCGGCACTCTGGGTATTGTCCAAAGATCACAGGCGTAGGTGAGTTGTTCTTTTTAATTAATCATTTGTCCTTCAAACGGGGGAAAAGTTTCCGTGCCGTAGATAATTAGGTCCCAGAGTCGGAGCCGGCAGCCACCTGCTGCCTTTGTAGCGCTAATCTTTGTCTTGTAGGAGCGTCGTCCCCGAAGACGCCGCGGCAACGCACGCCGAGCGAGCAGAATGAGAAAACACCTCTGAATCCCCACGTGGTCCTCCACCTCCTCCTCCTCCTCCTCCTCTTCTTCTGTTTGTCTTCTTTTCATTCCCTCTGCTCCTCCTCCTCCTCCTCTTCTTCTTCTTCTTCTTCTTCTTCTGTTTGTCATCTTTTTCTCCTCCTTTCACTTCATTCTCTGCAGAAAGTGTTTCCCCTCCTCCCTCTTCGTCTTTTTGTTCTGTCCATCTTCTTCTTTTTTTCCTTTTCCCCGTCTCCTCTCCTCTTCTTTTGTTCTTCTTCTTCTTCCTCTTCTTCTTCTTCTTCTTCTTCTCCTTAAGTGTTTTTTTCACTTTCAATTTACTCACCTTCTTCCCCTCCTCCTCTTTCTTCTTTGTCTTTTCTTCCGCTCACTCCCTCTGTTCATCCCCTCTTCTTTCTCTTTTTCTGTTCCATTCCTCCTTTTCTACATGCTCCCTCTGCTACTCTTCCTCCTTCTCAGCCTCCTCTTTCTCTTCCATTCTTCAACTTCTTTTTATGTGCATCTTTTCTTCTCTGACTTACTCCTCTCCTCATCCTCTTCATCTTCTCCTTATTACTACCCCTTTGCTTCTTCTTCTTCTTCTTCTTCTTCTTCTTCTTCTTCTTCTTCTTCTT
>CALSCE010009695.1:709148-729148 GCA_943593645.1 Bovichtus variegatus | reverse complement strand
AGAAAACCTCTGAGTCCTCAGAAACCTCCGATTCTGAGTCCGAGTCCAAAGAAAACTCCGGTAGGTGGGAAAGGAAAGACGAAAGAAACAAAAGAAGGATGGAGGAAGCAATTAAATATCATTGTTTCATGTTTTAGAGGGAAAAAAAGGGTGGATGGGAGACAAAGAAAGGAAGATGGAGAAAAAATTGTAAATTACTCTGAACTTTAAGAGGAAGAAGTATGAAAGTATGAACCACAAGCAGACTCGCGTGTCATTTTTCCACTGTTTTTATGTAATAATCGGATCTCTCTCACTCACAACATGCTTATAAAACCTGTATGATTCCTTTCAAGCACCTCTTCAAGTGTTCCCAGTATAATAACCAGCAGTAAGAAATACAGCCGGAATAAGAGAAGCCAAAGGATGTTTTATCAGTTGGTGCCAGTGTGCCGTCTGTGGCAGGCTGGATGGTGATGAACGCCAGCAGCGGCAGGGACTGAGCACTCACTGGCAGCGCCGCAAAACCGCAAAAACGACATGAAACGCGGCATAGCTCTGACACAAAGGGGCCAGAAGATACCTCCAAACTTCACACAGCTGCACAAAAAGGCCACAAAGCACCACGGAACTACCTCCAAATAATGAAGCGAAGCAAAACAAATGGCAACTAAGTCCCACGTTGTGCGGCACAACATCAATACGTGCTGCTGCTTCCCGCCGTTTTATGTGCGTGAAGCCCGACCACGGAGGTGATGTCAAGATCGTGGCCAAGTTGTTTTGGGCAGACCTTAACTGGTAGCCAGTGTCGTCTCGGGGAATGTGCTCTGCTCAGTGTGTGGAGGAGAGCAGCAGCACGTACAGTCGGCCAATCACGAGCCAGACAGAAGCCTGGGAATGCTCGTAGACCAATCACTGATCCCCGTTGTTTGCCCGGGGGAACTCCTTCGTTTGTTGTTTTTTTTTTAACCCGATTTCTGAAAAATACACGGGTTTTTACGAAATCCCCCATTAGCATTACAGTCGCCAAACTAAATGAGCGCCTTTTCTTGTCTTGTTCAAAGTGAAATAACAAACAACAAGGCACAAAACTTTTGTTTTGCTTTTTTCGAGTATGTTTTTGTATAGTTAGCCGAGCATCCAAAGCGGGGCAATCGGATCGATAGTTTTCCTTATGATAGAAACAGCAACCTGCAGTACGAGATCGATGTTCTCGGGGCAGTTTGGGTTAGCCGCCTCTGTAGGTACCTGAACAATTAACAAAACAAAAGGTCAGTTCATGTTCTGAAAAGTGACATAATTCAAAGTGTTTCAATCCAACTCATTTATCGAATCCACAACGACATTTGACACCGAATCCCGCTTTTTAAGATTCATTTTTTTGAGCTGTGTTGCTGGATTAGTTATTTTCAAAAAATAACACAAATTTCACTGGAAACATAATAAATAACACCGAAGGGGCCATGACGTTAGCACTCACACAGCACAACAACAACAACAACAACAACAACAACAAACAAAAAAACGAGATCTTAAAAATACCGAATTCAGATCCAGAAATAGAAAATCAGGGATTATTTAACTGTGTGTCACCAACATCTCAAGCAGCCAATACTAAAGAAGACAACACTCACACTGCCAGTATGGTTGAATTCAAACCAATACAGGGCCTCCACCTTGAGCAAAATATTATCAAGTCCTGCAGCCTGTGTTGGCATGATGAGAATCAATGCCAGCTGTTATTCTTGCTGGAGGAGAATGATTCTGGCACCCTGTCGGCTGTAAACTGATGCCAGCTGCTGCAGGAGGCGGCCAGCTTCAGCCGGGCTCCAACACGCCTGAGGTGCTCAGGCTCAACATATTCTAAAATGAGATATCTGCCCTTTGACCTTTGTTCTGTTAGGATGCAATCTGTGCAGAGAGGACACAAGTACAGGTGCCAAAAACAGTCTTTTTTTAAATCTTTTTTTATTTATTTTTTTTCCTCTTGGTGGAATTAAAATAATATGAGATAAGTTTTACATAGACTGTCGATTGCTGCCCCAAATACTCACTAGAGCACCACATTTAGATTATTCCACCGCTAAGAATAGTCTTTTCCTTCTGTTTGTTTGATATAAAAAAAAAACAATGTACCAGCAGGAAATTACTGAGACTTTTTTTAAACATGAATTTTTATATTTGTCAGGTGTTGGTAAAGATGTATGTCTTCAGTAGGAACCAATCATCTATTTCACTTTGTGTGTATTTATATTTATATGACAAGCCTGTTTCCATCCTGAAACCTCAGGGACAACAATGGAAACAAGTCCTTTATTGTTTAATATCTGACAAATCTTGCTATGTTATAGATACACCAAACCACAACCCTTCCTGGCTCTGGGAAACATTTAAGGCCGGAGGTCAACCTTTGATTCCAGCCTGAGAGTCATTTGTGTTTGCTTGGAAAGCACACTTAATGGAGATACAAGGTTTTCCCAAGACAAAGCAATTGAGTCGACATTTCAGGTGCCATGAGGGAGTCAGAGAGTTGCCAGCTGGGCAGCCGCTGGCCTCAGTGTGTGCTGGCAGGGTTTGAAGTGTGTGTGTGTGTGTTGTGTGTGTAATGGTCTGGACAGCACCAACATGCCTGAACAGCAGCAGCTACAGATTCTGAACAGACATCCGCGCATCAACAACACAACACATGAAAAGAGAGACTGCACGGGAACCCAAATGCACAAACTCCATCCTCAATAGTCAAGTGAAGAAAGGTTTCAAAGGAAGAGCCCGTTGCCTTTGTTTTCACGCCACAATATATTTTGTATGTTTTAAATATGCTGAAATATCGATATATAAGATTACTGCCATGGGAATTTTGTTCAAACGTTGATGTTTCTAAGAGGATAGACGCTGACGATGTTGTTGATCTCATAGAGACCCGACATCAGGGCAAAACTTTCACTTGTACACAAGAATTATCAACATGTAGTTATTGTGTTAGCATGCTAACATTTGCCAACACGCAGCTTAGGCGGTTGGGAATGTCTTACTTGCAGGCACTTTGTCGTAAATCAAAGTACTTATTAATAAAGGTTTGACCTGATGCCGTTGAGGAAAGGTTAAAGGATCACCAAAGAGAACAAATTCCATGGTAACACATCCTTATTTGTTGAGACATATCAACTGCAAATGTTATTGTGGCAATAAAGAAAAGTCAGGGGATCATAAAATAAGATTAATCCTCTGCAGAACAGGAATGTCTGTATGAAATTTCATGTCATTCCAACAAAAATATGTTGAGGTATTTAAGTCTAAACCCTGGATTTTTACCTCTTTCTTTTCAACAGACAATGAGAATGCCAAGTCAGAAGGGAAGCCGAGCCACCAATCAGAACGCGAGGACCCGGAGACAGACAGCAAGCGTCAGCAGCAGCCCGGCCAACCACATTGCTCCTCCGACCAGGAAATGAAGCGCCAGGAGGAAGGAGACAGCTCGAGTAACCCCGAGAGCCAGGACAGTGACGACAGTCTGGAACCTTCGGATGGAGAGGGGGAGGAACAGGAGGAGGCAAACGGAGGAGGGGGAGGAGGAGGAGGAGGAGGAGGAGGAGGAGGTGGAGGAGGTGGAGGAGGAAGACTTGGGAGGTTAGCGGGACTGGGAGGGTTAGAGGGACTGAGCACCATCGGAGGACTGGGTAATCTGGGTGGGCTTCATATTAAAGTAGAGCACTACGGAGAGGGAGAAGAAGTACAGCTGCACAATTCGCAAACTTCTTCATCAGAGGAGGAGGAAGAAGAAGAGGATGACGATGAGGAGGAGGAAGAAAACGGAAGCGTGCAAGATTGCGTCAATGCCAATGCCGGAAGCAAGCTCCAGAAGAGGCGGAAGAGGAGGAAAGTGCAGAAATGGGATGGATCCCGAAGCAGGAGGCTCCGTCTCTCCTCAACGACGCCCAGCCCTGTCGCCATGGGAGATACCACACCGCTAGTTGACCCCTCCCAAGCCACGTCCGCCAACTCCTCCCACCTCCTCACCTCCGCTGGCTCCCCAACTAGTGCAGGTGCAACATCCTCGGTCCTGAAAATTAAGACGGAGATGGCAGAGCCGATCAACTTCGACAACGACAGCAGCATCTGGAACTTTCCGCCCAACAGAGAGATTTCCAGAAACGAGTCGCCGTACAGCATGACCTCCAAGCCGGCCCCTCCGGGAACCCATGAGAACTTCCCCTCACCACAGGGAGGCTCTCTCCAGGTAGCCATTCCTGACTCCGTCCTCACCCCTCCAGGGACCGATGGAGGAGCAGGAGGAGTGAGAAAGCCTCCTTACAATGGAAGCTCTGCGCCGTCCTCTGCTTCTAGCGCTGCCAGTTTAGCACCTCCCTCTAGTGCCTCCTCTGCCGACCCCCTGTCCCCTCCTCTCTCCGCCTCCCCACGGGATAAGCAACAAGGCACTCCCACCACCTCCTCGTCTTCTTCCTCATCCTCCTCCTCTTCCTCATCAACCTCTTCCTCCTCACTGTTGTACTCTGGCGACCTTGAGGCGCTACAGCGTCTGCAGGCCGGTAATGTGGTGCTCCCATTAGTCCACCGGGTCACGGGGACTCTGGCCTCAAGCAGCACGACGGCTCCACGGGTCTACACAACCGGAACCATCAGGTACGCACCAGCGGACGTCACCCTGGCCATGGCGCAAGGCAACCTCCTCCCCAATGCTGCCATGAACTTTGTCGACAGCTCGGGGTTCGGCCTGGACCCTAAGACGCCCATGGAGATGCTGTACCACCACGTCCACAGGCTCAATATGTCGGCAGCGGCAGCCGCCGGCCCGTTTGTCGGATCCCCAGCAGCCACAGGTGGGAACGGCACCCTTGGAGGCCAGATGCCGACGGCAGCCAACGTTTTCACCACAGCGGAGGGACTTTTCTCAACGCTACCGTTCCCAGTGTACAGCAATGGCATCCACACCACGCAGACAACTCTGGAGAGGAAGGAGGATTAACGCAAAACGTTCGAGACCGCATTACTGTGTTTCTGAAATCAACAACTGTGTCAAAGTAAGACTACTCACTAGTAAAAAAAAAGAAAAGAAAAAAAGAGACTATTTACTTGCTATCTTTTATCAACACAGCACTGTTTTTTCCGAGAGGGGAGAAAGGAAAGGAAAGGATGACAAATGTACTCTAGCACTTTGAATCTGAGCAACTGAGCTTGTGTAATAGACATGAATGACCCTCAAACATGTCCCCCTTTTCTATCTTTTTTCTCTCTCCTCCTCATCCTCTTCTCCTCCTCTCTCAGTCTCTCTCTTTGCTCCTGTTTCTTGCGATCAGCAACGTTTTTTGCTCTTGAACAAATGAACAAAGAAACAGACTATTCTTTATTGTAAAGAATTCCTTTTTTGCCTACAGAGAATTCATATTGCCTAAGGACTCCGCTGAGCCTGACGGGGATCATTTATATTATTTCACTTGTTTCTGTTGCGTCTTTATGAAGATGCTGATTGTGTGTATTTAAAGGAGGACGGTACAGGGATTTGTAACGGACAGAAAACTCTATGCGGCGCTCCTCCATATGTATCTTGATGTGATCAAGGCTTGAAAAGAACGTTTTTAAACCGGGAAGAGGGAACTCTCTTGCGCCCAACAAAAGGTCTCAGAGATAATAATCTTTTGAAAAAAGGTTTTTGAGGACGTTTCTCATTTGAGGGAATAGTATAGAGAATTAATGCTGTTATACTTTCATTTCTTCCTTTTTTATAAAATATTCTAGCTCAGATTTAACTTACGAATCAAGCATTAAGAAGAAAAACAAAAAAAGCAATTTCAGCCGGGTAATGACCTGTGAATTATCGAATGTTACTTCTTCCTCTTTTATTCCAGGAGTTTACCTACAGGTCTCGCACCAAACATAACCTCCTCTACATCTCCTCCCATCTCAATCTGTCGTTCTCTCTCTTACCACTCTGTCTACCTGATCTTTATTCTTACCGTCTACATTTCTTCCTGTCGATCTACAGATTCATGGTGCTATCGACCGTCCAGTAACCCTGAATCAGCTGGCTGATGTGGGTGCTGTAAACGAACCCACAGCTCGTTGACAGACTGATCGTGTTTTTTTGTTTTTGGTTTTGGAGGGGGAACAGTTTTAATGTTTTTTTTCTCTTCTGACCTTCAGGAAAGTCAGAAACACAGCAAGAACCTTAGAACCTCTAAATCAGCAACATCATCTCCATGTTTCACCCTTTATGTCCCTCCTTCGTTTGTCTAAGAAAATGTTTAATCTGATTGGGCCATGAGGGGCAGCTCCACATGGCAACATGGAGGTGATTGGTTGAATTTTAGGCTACATAGTGTTGTTTTTATTTTTATGTATTTTCTAACTTAATCACTTTTAATTCTCAGTGAGACTGAGGCTAATACGCTAGTGGCGCTAACTTGAAAAATGAATGTTCAAAACCTCGACCGGCTCCTGTTTGATCACTGTTTAGTTTTTGTTTTTTGTACCTCTACAGCTATTTTCTTTGTTGTTTTTTTTCCCCTCCTCCTCTTCTTCTTCTTCTTCTTCTGCTTCTTCTTCTTCTTCTTCTTCTTCTTCTTCTTCTTCTTCTTCTTCTGCTTCTTCTTCTTCTTCCTTAAACCAGATTCACCTCCACAAGATTTTCCTAAACAATCCACTCTCTTCCATCTCATCGCCGGACCCTGTGATTAAAAAAAAAACAAAAAAAACAAAAAACACATATCAACAAGGAGATTGTAATAAAGACATGCATTTTCAATCAATCAATCTATCAAACAATCAATCCAATAACTACAAAAAAAATATGGATTTTTTGAGGAAGAGAAAAAAAAATCACATTCCTTTAAACAATGTTGTCTTTGTCGTCGTTCTTCTGTTTTGTGTTTTTTCTTCTCCAGCCTACGTTGCCAAAAAAAAAGAAATCTCACAAGTTTAGTGTTTTAAAAGCACTGTGATTCTCGTTCATTTGTATTTTTTGTTGAAAAGAGAAAAAAAAAGATGAGAACAAGTAATAATTAAAACGGTAAAAAAAAACTGTCACGACATCCATCTTTTTAAAGTCGACAGCCCCGTCTTTACCATCCTATCATACCTTATTACCCAGTGTGATTAAGCCGTAAAAACGTGTTACCGATGTGTTTAGTGTCACTGGCTGTCAAAAAGTCTTTCATGGCGACTTCTCTCTGTGTGTGTTGACTATATGCAGTATATACTGAGCTACTGTAGCTGTTTTTGTCCTTTGTCTTCTCTGTGCTCTATCTCTTGTGTGGGGGAGGGGAGGGGCGGGGCTTAGATGGAGAGGGGTGGAGTCTATGGGATGATTGACACCCCAAAAATGGCAACCCTCTTTGTCTCTTTCCCCGTCTCTTTCTCTATCTCCCTCTATCTGCAGTCTTAGTGAACCCAGTGGAGGTTTGTGGAATTTCGTGTTTGGTGGCCTTTGCAAAAAACAAAAAAAATTTGTAGAGTCCACCTTTTTTTCCGCTGCTTCCTTTTTGTCTTTGTAAAACCTCTTTTTTTTTTTTTTTTTTTTTTTCGTTTTCTAATCCTCTCTCTTTCTCTCTCTGCTATTGCTTTTTGCTGTTGTGTAGTCTTATACAAACCTCTTTATCTTGCTGTCCTTTCTCTCAGAGATGAAAAGATTCTTTAACTAGCTCAAAGGTTTATGGAGCCATGTTTTTTGCCGCTAAGGAATTCTGGGAATCGCAGTTTCCAGCTTTTGCATACAAAGTATTGAATACCTAATAAATATTTACACTATATAGAATTAAATTATGATGAGGAAAAGCCTAAAGTAGCATTTTAGATGTAGTCCTGGAAAAAAAACCCATAAAAGGCCTCAGTTGTGAAACATTTCCCAGAGTCCCTTGGGGCTTCCTGTGTGCATTGGGTGTATTTCATTGGTTCCCACCGAACTTGTTGACTTCCTGCGCAAACTTCTCTCACGGGACAAACAAAGTTACACAAGTGGTTCAAGGGGGGAGAAAACAATTCACAGTATTATTTCAGGACACGTAATAAAAAAAAAAAAAAACGATTTTAAAGATTTCTAAAGAAATTAAAAGAAGAAAAAAATATTTCGCACTATAAATCTATTTTTATAGGTGTTTTGGAAAACTGAACTGCATGTCTAGTAAGTTTGTCCGATACGTTTCCCGTGATCGATCCCTCGTTTTTGTTTTTTGTTGGTCCAGCGGTGTTTCTTTTTTTGTGTTTTTTAAGTCTGTCGAGCCCAAACGGGGACGCGATGGAGGCCTGTTGGAAGAATAAAGTCTGTATTGTCAAACCAACCCGGGCCTCTAATCCCCCCCATTCACATCAGGAAAAACAATCTGTAGCGTCTGTGCTTTCTGTGAAGAATCAATGTCTTGTTACTGCGACTAACATGTTAAACAAACTACAAAAAAACAACAACACAGGTTTATGAAGTTCATTGATGGATTTATTTATTTTTGTGTTCAGTAGGGGGAATGTGATTGGCCCACTCAATCTGTTGGTTCATTTGTGGGTCGTTTGTGGTTGAATGTTAAATTCAGTCATTTCAGGAGCATTTTGTTTTCGCGCTCCACTGGATTTTAGCGTTTTCTACTTTTTGGCGGTTTCGCGTGAAAACGGGGCAGGGCACAAATGAATGTCAAGGCCCCATTTGGTAAAGGAAAGGGGATTGGGCGGCGGGGTTGGGGGGCACATAACTCAGATGAAACCAGGAAATACACCCACATGTAACAAAAACCAAACAGCCGGTCCAAGCTGTTTCAATGTTTTTTCTGTGTTTTATGTCGAAAAATGAAAACTTTGCTGGTGATTTTAAAAACGTAAAAACCTTAATCACAGCTGCTGTCAAAAATACATAGTGTTTAAGAATTACAAATATTGAAAAATCACTTCATTTACCTGTGAAGAAACTGTGTCTGTGTTTTTAACTATTTCTTGTACAATTATACAGATTCTTTTATGAGGAACTTGGTGCCAAGTAGCTGAAATACGGGAGAGAGGGAATCTCTTATTATCAATGTTAACAGTGTTATAAAATTCTAAATACAAACAAATTAAAATATTAAAAAAGAGAAAACTATGGTACATTTCTATTTTTTGTTTGGATTTTTTTTTTCCTCGCAGAAGAGGGAAAAACACATGACTAACTGATGCTAACTTTGAGTGCCTGGCTTATTCTTTTTATTATTATTATTATTATTATTATTATTTTCGTAAGACATCTTTTTTGAGTTCATTTACCATGAATAATGCTGCAAATCCGAAAATGTACATACTTCATTTTTATAGCAGTTGTTCTTTTATAAGTTTACTAGGTTCTCATCCGTTCAGAGGAACATGTCACATACATTGTTGTCTTTCTGTAACCCGGTTTTGACCATCTTACAGGTGCCATATTCATAATAAAAATGTCTCTCGAATTTGTTACCAGATTGCATCATTTCTTCTGTTTGACACCTTCAGCCATCCCGCCCCCGCCAAAATGTTACAAATGCTGCCACGTCTCAGTGAAGCGCTTTCTTCTTTCTTCTGTCCTTTTCTTTCCTCCTTTTTATTTTGAAAGGCAGGAAGGATTCCGCTTGTTTTGTTTTGTGGTTCCTGTTAAGAACATTTTTGCTGCATATTGTAAAGATTGACAGGAGAGAAGATCGAAGCCTTGTGGATAAATTGGGCGTTGTGAGATGAAATAATGTTTTTACGTGGCAATTTGAAGAAAAAGAAAATCTTAGAATTTGTGGATTTTCAAAGTAAGAGGACAACAAAAATACTGAAGTGAAAGACAGAGAAAAGTATTTCCTCTAAAATATGTATTTTTTTTTTCTCTTTCGCTCCGTCCCCTTGACCTTCCTCTCAGCGTTTAGTTAGACAGATCAGAGGAGACGCTGCAGAATGAAGGAGGCCCTGAGGCGTTTTTAAAACCAGGCTCCTGTCCTGCCTGGAGACCTTCGCACCTCCAGACAGCCAATCAGGTACGTGTATCTGCAGCAGAGAGGTGGAGGTGCGCACGTCACCGGACACACTGGTCACTTGGGGATCGCTTCACTGGTGAAATCAATGATGTTATGGTGCCGCGCTATTCTCCCTTTATTAGCCACCACGTGGTCCAGAGTGCGTTCAGCTTGCTACGGGAATTCCCTAAAAACTTGGTATTTCACTCGTCTTGCTCGCCACTTTTTATCCTCATCTTTGCTTTAACCCCAAGATTAAACCTACAGAAGACGTCAGACTTCATTTGAACTTCAAACGGATTATTTTTTCCCAATTTGACCGCCATGACGTTATATTTTAGAGTACGAACAACTAAACAGTGCTCTAATATATTGACATTTAGATGGACTAAACTATGTCCAGTGACAAAGATCTTCTCAGATTGGTGGTCTGTATTCTGATGGATGGCCAACCCATTCAGGCTCACAAGGCAGACTATCAATTTCCATGTACGTAGGGGTAAGACCAAGTATACAAATGATAGGAAACATGAATAGCGTATTGTATGTGTGTGTTATTAACCTGAATGTGCACTGATGGTCACGGCTACGCCCTGCAAAACCCTGGCCATCGAGGTGAAACACGTTTTCAAGGAGTCCCAGCTTGATACTGAACCATTAGTTCCCCGCAAGATTTGGTCCTGGAAGCAACATGAGCCCCAAAAACATTAATAATTATTATTTTTTTAACATTAATAACCAACGAGAGGCAACCTCCGAGGTTGTTCTATCGGCTGTTCTATCAACTAAAGGCAAAACAACTAAAATAGCCCAACAAAAAAAACCCAACAAGACATGTCCAACCCTTGTCCTGATGTCACTATAGTGCGTCCTTCTCTTATGAATTAGGTGGTGCACAGGTTGTAGTTGCAGCGGTGTCTGTGTTTTTACCAGGAACCTAAAGTTCCTGAACACCTCCCGCAGAGCAGGGACATATTTAGCACGTAAAATCTATCATACGGGAACTGATCCCTCTGTTGAGTTGCTGAGACCCTCAAAAGGTTCTTGCTCGCCTGGTAAATGTCCTGCGGTGGAAGTGCCCTTTCAGTGTCACCGTGTGAGTTCACTTCAGCGATGGCAGGAAGACGAAGTAAAAAGCCGGTGCACACAAGAGATGTTTCAGGTGCGTTAAACCAACGACGCGAAGAATGGCGCGAAGTCTGTGCAATGTCCGACACACCCGTGTGAATAGTCCGGTGTGGAGAGGAAAAAGGTCAATCACGAAAAAATGTCCCAACTGGAGAGGCGGCGAGATTCAGAAACTTCTGTTTGTGAGGGCCGACGGGGAAAATCAGAGACGCGGTCGTTTTCTGACCACGTGGGTGAGTGAGGACGAGACTGCAGGTTGTCAGAAGTCGTCTTCAATCAACACAAGTAAAAAAAATTGGAATAGAAAAAAACGTAAAGGCGACTATCACCGCTCCTGTGTTGAGGGAAGATGACGCCCTCCTCACCCAAACAAAGAAACCAGCCAACAGGAACACGAACACTGAATAACAAAGTGATTTAAAATGTCATTTCGGTCTGATTGTTAGGCTTCCATTGGCTCATGAAGCCTATATCCATATATGCATCCACCTCGCCATTCTTGTATCCAGTCCTCCTTGTCTCTCTCACTTTTATTACCTTCCTCCCTCCCTCTTTCTGGCCTGTATCATCTGTCCTCCCCCTTCCTCCTCATGCAGTAATAAGAGCGGAGAGGTCAGTCAGTCGACCCTCTGAGGCCGACCAGCCAACTTTAAATATTTCACACTATTTTAAATGAGCACACATGAATCATAGATCACAGGCAGCGTTGGTGTGTGTGTGTGTGTGTGAGACGAGGTGCTCGAACCTGAAGCTCCTTTTAATAACCTCTGGCTGTCCGTCTCAGTGAGGAGGTCTGATGTGGAATTTAGATCCGACAGCGTCAGTCGTTCACCGGAGGCGTAACGAGCGGCCTTTCATCATCGACCCGTGATGGACGGATGATGAAACAAAGCGTTAGAGATGAAAAATCACCGGGTTTTTTTTTTTTTTTTTTTTTTTCCCTCATCTGTGCTCTTGCAGGGGCTGATCTCCCTAATTCCCAACATGCATCAGAAGTCAAAACATCACAAAAATCCGTGCAAGTATTTTTGGAGACACGCCGTGGCTACTGGAGACACGATGTGACGTTTAAGTTCCTGAAGAAAAGAATCAGCCCTGTAATGTTCCTGCAGGGAGTTTGACTGTCTGCGCTGCTTGAAAGAGAATTTATATGGAATTTGTTCAAATGTATCTACGACCAGTGCGCATTCTCTGCATTTCATGTTGCATTGTGGGATCATTTAAGTCTTTTACGGTCGAGAGAGAAATAATTCTCATCTGTGGAGCTGCCAGATGACTTACAGGATAAGAAAGAAAAAAATATTCATCTATTATAGGCCTACACAATTATGTTTGTTTTTTTTTCTTTTATTCTTTGTTTTTATTTATGATATACTGAGAAGTCTTACTTCTTTAGGCCGTTGTTTAGTTATTCAAATGATTAGGCGTCAGAAAAGAAAAGCAGTTTTAGGGTTAGTGCACGAGAACTTCAGAAATTCAAAATAATGTGCAGGCTGTTGAATGCATTTGGAGTACTCTTCATGCTATTGAAAGGACAATACAAAACGTAATTCCTCTTAAATTGCAGGAGTAATTAAAATTTTGGAGCCAAACAAATTTGGTCGGATAAAGTTTCGAATCTATTTTTGACTGAATGATGAAAAATTACCTGTTGAACGCAACATCAGGAAAGCTGAAGAACATCGTAACGCCCCGTTTTGGCTTCAACATGCCCCCTTTACCTTAAAAAAGTGCACTCAAACCTAAAAAAAAAAAACACCGCCTTGCCCAATAACTCGTTGCCCCACTATCCCCATCTTTAAATTCTCATAAAGTGATATTCCGCCTGTTTCCTTTTTGCACCTGATGAAGACCTTCCAGGCTGAAAGGCTGCATTGATGGAAACATAATAATGTCAGTGTGCAGACGGCCTTTCCCTTTGAGAAAGAGTCTAAGATTAAAGTTGAAGTATCCTCATGAAACAGTTTGTATGATTCCTAAGAGAAAGGTCCTCCTCCTTTTTTTTTATGCGTTTTCCTACGAATGTCCAACAACAGGTGCTAATATCTGCTGGATAAATGCGTATGGCCTTTTTCAAAAGAGACTTCCGTGCTAAGAGGAAGCAACTCGGTTAGGTAACTCTCTCTCTCTCTCTCTCTCTCTCTCTCTCTCTCTCTCTCTCTCTCTCTCTCTCTGTCTCTCTCTTTCTCTCCGTCTCTCTCTGTCTCTCTTTCTCTCCGTCTCTCTCTCTCTCTCTCTCTCTCTCTCTCTCTCTCTGCGAATGTCTTTGTGTTTAATGGTTTGTTCCATTAGCTGTTTGAAGTCTTCTGCAGGTAATCGACTATCGCAGCACTAACGAACGTCAGGCTGAACGTTGATCCCGTCACTCATTAGTTTTAATGAGCACCTCTGCTCAACGTGTTCAGGTCGGTTTTAACTTGGAATAACAAACCCGAGGTGAATTTAGTCTACATGAAATGTGGATTTTTTCTTTACATTTAATTTAATGGGACATTATTTTATTATTTTATATAACATATACTGTTTTTTATTAGCTTGTTTTTTTTTTTTGGCTTTCACCCACATCTCACAGTCTTTTCCAGCAAATGGAGCGTACTTGAGTTTCATCATGTCACCTAAGCCAGGGGTCCCCAACAACCGGGTTTGAGTTGGTAATATTCAGTGTAAACATTTTATTTACATTAGTCTGCAGGGTATTTTATTTAGAAAAATTACCACTTCTAACATAAGCCCACTATAAGCCCACGAGCTAACAAAAATGAGTAAAAAAAACAGGTCTGTAGAGATGCGTCTTACAAATACTCTTTAAAAAAAGAAAAATATTCCTTTAAGTTGCCACATTTTTGAATGGGGTTTGGTGTAGAAGCAGGAGTGATTACCAGTCATAACCTGGTGGTGCAGAAAAAACGTTGCCCCTCCAGCAGGTTCATTTGACAAATTCTGTGTTTTGTTAATCCCACTTTTTTTTTTTGCTTGGCCTGTGACGCAGCGCAGATCACGTGTTCATGAAGTGACAGCAGGTTGTACCATGTGTGCATCGTTAGGCTGTGAGTGGACTCTGAGGGGAATAGTGTCCAGAAGGAACAGTCACTCTGTTAAAGTCGGTGCACTCACAGGAGTGTGTGTGTGTCTGTGTGGGTCCATAAACACATTGTAACATATGCAGTAATTGACAAATTAATGCTTTGTTTGTTATTCTTTATGTTTTGTATCTGTCTAGTTGCCCTCTGTGCTACCTGAGCAGGTGATATGTTCCAGTCAGCCTGCAGGTGTTTATCTGTGAATGTGATCCTTTAGGCTCTTTGTCCGTTATGTTGGGGGGGGGTTGCTTTGCTTTACCCCTTTTCAGTGTTTAATTAATATGTTTGTCGTGCTGCTTACTTTACATTGTTTGCAGATGAAGAATCTGATCTGACAGGACTCGACAGTGGCCGAATTAAAACTGAAACGTTAGATCGTCTTCACCTGACGCTGAGTTAAAAACCCGTCCACATGTCATCACACAGAAGTGGAGGTGAGGTGGAGGTGAGGTGGAGCTGCAGAGACATCCAGAGGATCAACACGGGAACTGCAGGTGAGTTCACATAACTTCTTATTTATGTTCAGTTTTGGTTGCTGATTTCCGTGACAACCAGTTTTATACATGTAAAGTCTTATAAAAATGTATTAAATTAAATTCTAAATTAAATTATTAAATAATTAAATTAAATTTATTTTATTTTTTCCTGGAGCACAACAGCATGTTAAATTGAAAACATTTAATTTATTTAAACAGTTAATTTCTTCTTTTTTTTTTTTTTTTTTTACATGAGCAGCATTTGGATATACAACATATTTCTGCAGCATTTCCTTAAAGTGTGTGTGTGTGTGTGTGTGTGTGTGATTTACCTTCAATTTATTCAGCGCAAACTGATATGTTCACAAATGTCTCCTTAGTGTTTGTTTTATTCAAACTGAAGCAACATGGGTGGATACTGCAGTCATTCATGTCAAAGAAAAGATTGTTCCCTGTGTTCGTAACTTCCTTTGAATTTATTTTCTATGGTTAAGTGTTTGTTTTTCTAAAGTTCAGTGTGATTGACTCCACTCGTCTCCTACTCCAAAGCAGGTCAAAACAAACTCGCCCGTGAAGAATGATTTGCTCATGATGACTTTTCTTTGCAGCTTGAACCGAGTGACGGCTGCAGGCGGTGAAACGCTGAAGGAAGTTTTCTGCAGCTGGAAACTGAACAAAACTCTTTCAGGTAAGAAACGTGTTAAAGTCAGTATAGTGTCATGAAATAACAAGTCATTGTAGGTCATAAAAAAATCATAGTATCGCATATCAACATTTTTATAAAAAAAAGGTCAGTGTAGTATGTCATAAAAATGTCTTTTAAAAAAAATCATAAAATGAAAATGTTATAAAGTCATAGTATAGTATGTCATTAAAAAAGTCATAGTAAAGTATGTCATGAAAATTTCTGTAAAAAATAATAGTATAGTATGTCGGAAAAATGTCATATTATAGCTTTTATAAAAGTCGTAAAAAAAAATCATGAAAATGTTATAAAGTCATAGTATAGTATGTCATTAAAAAGGTCATACAAATGTAATTAAAGACCAAGTATAGTATAACATACTGTCGTAAATGTCGCCTCATCAGATCAAGCTGATTGAGAAAAGGACTTTTCAGGTCAATTCAGATATGAGACTGATGTTATTATTTTTGTACATTTAAAAAAAAACAAAAAAAAAACAGAATCCATTCTTAAAATAGTTTTATTCAACACATTTGTAAATATCATGTGACAGTTTACAGAGCATTTAGACTGACACAATGTTTCTCTTCCACCAGTTACACCAACACGTTGTATTAAAGTATCTCAGCTAGTCCCGAAAGGCTGCAGTGAAAAAAAGCTGGTCGAAGTTGGCAAACGTTTTTTCTTTCAGGGCGGCGACACGGGCGCAATAACATCTCTGAAGAGCCGGTTGAACGGAGCATCAATTATTTATCCACACACACACACTTAAGATTCAGAAACAAAGTGAGGGGAGTGTAGTGTTCCTCCAAAGTGATCAGATCAGTGAAAATACAAAAACTACTTTTTTTGTTCTTTCCCACTTTATTTCATGCGTCTGTAATTTTCTTAATTTGAGGAATTTTGTTGACTTTAGAAATAGTAATCTACTACGCTAAAAGGTCCACTTACTAGCGTTTTTGGATCTTTCAACCTCAGCCTTCCTCAGCAGAGTTTTCTCAATGCAAAGATACTGTTGAAAGTTTCCGAAAAACTAGTAAGTAGACGTCAAGTCAAGATCGTTTTTCGTGAAAACTTTGCAGGAAAGAACAGTAGGAATTGTAGATAAAAATGTCATTTTTAGTTCAGTGCTAAACATGCAAAAAATGCATGAAAGTTGCCTACAGTCATGCATATATATTCAGCATTTCACAATAACGTTAAGACAAAAGCCCTGATATTTAGAATCTAGTGTGCAATAGATACATTTATGTTTTTGCTCAAGTTCTAAAAATATCTTTGGGGACTTGAGGGCTCTGTATGTGAATGAACAAAATTGAGATTTTCTTTTATTAATTATCGCAAAATGTATCTTACAGATGGTTTTAAATTTCTCTCCTGATCTCTTGACTCCGCCTCCCTCCATTGTTATTTAATCACTATTTGTTAGTGTCTTCCACAAAAGTATGAGCTGTTGCTCAAATACATTTGCAGAATCAGCGCATGTTTTCACCTTTTTAAATCCTCGACGTTAAGACTGCCGGCCCAAATTTAGATGTTATTTACTAGTAAACAATGACTAAACCCACAACACTCTCGTGTGTCTTCAGCTTATTCCCAAGATTTCTAAAGAGCATGTTAAAGTATCACACAGGTTTGTAAGCATCATGACTCTGTAAACCTCAAAGACTGTTTGTCATCTCTCCTCCTCTAGGTTGTAGCGAGCCGAAGGCGGAGCGTCGCGTGAAGCAGGAGAAGTACAGAGCAGCTGCAGGGCACCTGAACTCCTCATGAGGGCTGCAGCACTCGTGCAGGCTGCTTTGTTCTCTGAGAGTTGAGGGTACGCAGATTTATCGGCTGAAGAGTGAAAAAATCTTCTCTTTTTTTCAGCTTGTCCAGAAGCTTCGAGAGTCCGGAGGAATCCTGATCAGGGTGTCGAACACCAGGTGACGACATCTCCAGACAATCAGCTGGAGCTGCTGCACTGCTGCAGAGGGGAGGCTGGAACATGTGACAGAAGAATTTTGAACAGAAATTCAGACACAGGGAATATAATGCATGTATCAAGGTATATGACATGTTGCCCCTAGAACAGTAAATCATAAACATGTTTAGTGTGTCAGAAAAAAAGGTCATGATGTGTAATAAAAAGTAACTCTCTTGTATGTTGATACTTTGTTGTTTTGTTTGACGCATTGCTGACAGACAAAACAACATTCATTTACTGCGAGTACTTTTCAATGTGGAATTGCAGATTGCAGAGTATCTGTTGACAAATAAACAATTTTCCTGTGTGTGTGTGTGTGTGTGTGTGTGTGTGTACCTGTGTGTGTGTGTGTGTGTGTGTACCTGTCAAGTCTCTGAAGCGTCTCTTAGCCTCGGCTCTCTCCTCCGAGTCGAAATACCAAACTGTGACGGCGTACCTGAAACAGAAACCACAACGATGGTGTTTACTGCAACTCCAGCTTTTACTTTTCTGTGTAGGTCGTGATAAACTCTGCTCTCAGTCAAGGGTTTGGATTTGTTTCACTGCACGTAAGTTCTGGATTTCCTTTTAGTAGTTGTAGTCTTAAATATCTGTTAAGCAAATACACACGCCACCTTTTTTTTTGTGTGTTTTTTACTTAAACTCATGCCAACTCTGCTGGGACAGAATGTGATCGGGTTTATTTGAAAAGGCTTTACATTTCTATATTCACTGAGGAGAGAAATTTAAATAAACACCATATGAGCTTCAATATAGGATCCAGTTTCCTCTAGAAATGAATTGTTACAATTGTTTGTAATTGCACATTTCACACCAGCAGGTGGAGCCAGTTATCTGTGGCTGAACTCTTTCTGTTCTCAGTGAAAATAAAAACATGTATTTATGTGACATCACTGCAGAGGTGAAAACTTAATGTTTAGACACTTTACTGATAATAAAATGCACACCTCTGTTCCTGCTGTGTTTACAAGGTTTGCTGATAACAAACTTAACAGTTTTAGAAAACATTTAATTAACTTTAGTTTAGTTAGTCCCTTTAACGAGACCTGTCGATCAATTTATGAGGGACGGAGTTAAACTGTATAAGTGCAGTTTTGGGGTTCTGATACTTTACTTTGAATTCTGCTACATTTATCTGACAGCTGAAGGATCAACTCCTCAAATAAGATTGATATGGAATTTGAAAATATATTAAACCACTTGTGTAGTATTTTGAATGCAATTAATTTTTTTTTTTCTCCAATACTTTACATTATCATGCTTCTTTTGAATCTGAATGCTTTTTTCAAAACTGAAATATTGGTAAAAACATTGTATATTTAAATGTTGTCTTATAGAGAGAGGGGCAGAAGGGTTGTGCAGGATTCATTAACTTTACATCGAAAGATAAATCCTCTGGATTAAACTAAAAATCTATCAAATCATCACAAATGGGAGATAAAACAATGTAAAAAATTATACCAAATGAGAACTTCAGGTGTAAGTTCCTAAAGATTTGAAGAGAAAAGCTTTCCTTCCTCCTGCTGTGGGGATCAGTGATTGATTATCTGATTGATTATCTGATTGATGGGTTACCTGGTATTGTAGGAGGGCTGCACCTCGTGTGGGTTCCTGCGGTCGGACCAGAAGAAGAGCAGCCGGTCGAACAGCGGCTTGATGTCGGCAACGAAGGATTTCCCCTCCGGAAAGATCCTGAGAACGCCGCCGTGCTCCTGATCAGAAACCAAAGAGCACAAACGAGGAAGAGGAGGTTAGTTTACGATTGTTAAACATTGAATCGAAACACAAGTCGTTGATGTTTTACTTGTTCCCACAATATCATAAATAATATTTTATTTGTTTATTATATCCATCAGTAATAACTTAGCAAATTCTAAAAATCAGTCCTGATCTCTTCTTCTGATTTCGTCAAGCAGTGGTGGAATGTAACTAAGTACAATTTCAAGGGGATTCAATTTAAAACCCTCTGGGATCAGCGGGGCCGTTTTTCTGAGTTCCTGAAAAGTTGACTTTTACTCGTTACATCATCACAACGCGTCTTACACAAAATGTTGCTACTTCCTCGTCAGAGAGGAAACATGTGACCTATAATAACAGTCATTTAATAACATTTTCTGATCTCAATTACTAAAAAGGACTAATCATAAAGAGATCAAAAAGGTCAGAGGTCAAACCAAGAAGACGGAATTAAGTAATGAGCAGAGGTCCCTGAACGCACCTTGGCGCTCCAGTCCTTGTTGAGGTAGTAGATGCAGGTGATGCAGCGTCCGTCGCGGTTCGGGTTGTCCACGTGTTTGACGTAACCCGCCCCGTTTCCTGGGTAACACGCCACCATGGCCTGAAGACGCACACAAAGACAGTAACAATGCAGTTTATTAAAAACATACAGTATATTACAACTTTCATTTCAGGGAGACACTACAGCAAATGGAAGGTCAGATGTATATAAAAAAAAAAAGGGTATTAAAAACATGAACATGTATTTTAAGAAGATATCAGAATCTTGTTCTGGCTTGTAAGGGACCAAAATGACGACCGTAAACTTATCATTGACAAAGACAGAGAGGGAACTGAAAAGATGTTTCACAAACCGATGCTGCTGTATTTTTTATTTATTTATCTTATTTAGATAAAGTTCTTGTACAGCTGCTGATATTTGGACAACATGATATCTTTCACAACTTTTGTTAAATAGAGAAAGAATCAAAATGATGATAATAATAATTTTATATATAAAAAAAA
>CALSCE010009695.1:691559-704148 GCA_943593645.1 Bovichtus variegatus | reverse complement strand
TTTCCTGGAAGGAAATTCTCAGTTTGAGACTCGACTCTGACAGTCTCATGTCTGATGATCGTGTGCTGCTCTCAGCCTATCAGCATCCGCTTCCTGATCGGGACTAAAGGTCGCAGCGCTGCAGGGAGGGGGCATAGCTGGGAGGGGAAGCCCTTGAATCGTTTTTTTTTTTTTTTGTATTTATGCTTCTTGAAGGGTTGGTCAAGAGGAGTCGGTGTTTCACTTAATGCCTGACAATAAAAGCAGGTGTCAGCTGCATCACCTGCTGCAACCACGTCATCATCGACGCCCTCCTTTCTGCTATTGTGCAAGGATCTCTACACTCCACCAGATCTCACATGATGTTCCCTTTCTTTACGACACACACGCACGCACGAACGCACGCACGCACACTATCATCATCATCATCATCATCATGCAACTGAGCTGCTATGGAGGGGAAATATGTGGGAAAACATTGAAGGGCCGGGCAGAGAGGAAATGACACACAGTGGGTGGAAAAAAATAATTTAAAAAAAAGGGTTCAAAACCAGATGCCTTTCGATCGGCGTTTCGAATCCAACTTTATCTTATCTTCCTGGTAAAGAGAAGGGAGGGAGGGATGGCCCGTGGGAGTGTGCTGAGGTCTGTGCAGTTGTCTGTGCAGTTGTCTGGCAGGTTTCCAGCCTGCTGAAGGTTTAATGACGAGAGCTACGTGTGGAGCGTGAGCGAGACTCTGGAGCCACTTCACAGCGTCAATGTCAACACAGTCCAATCAGGACTGAAGCCAACAATGACACTGTGTTGTGGTGCCAATGTTGATAAAAATGTTTAAAGAATCTGAACATTCGCCCCTTATGTTTAGACCACAGTGTCAATAATTCTGGGATTGCTCGATAAGGGATTTTATGCATCTTTCACTGCAAAGTATTCCTCAAGTCCATACTGGCAATTTTCCCCAATTAATCGAATAATCACTTGGTTTAAAAAGAAGAAAAATGTCCAAATCAACAGTCCAAAATCTAGATTAAAAAAAATAAATAAATAAATAAAAAATAAAAAAAAAGGTCAAATGAAGATCAGATTAGAGAAGGAAAAAAAAAAAAAGAAAGAAAAAAAGCTGCAAATCCAAGAAACTAGAATTAGCGGTTTATTAATCAGTTTATAAATAATGTATTTATTGAGGGGAAAAAGAGATTGTATTATCAAAAAAATGTTTTGATTTATTGTTGCAGCTGTAGTAAAGATGTAAAAAGTATTTCCTTTCCTGTTTACATTAAGTCTTTTTGATTGATTATAAAAAGGTTCAACCTTTTCTTCAGTGTTGTTAGCAACAGTTTTTTTTTTAAAGACTGGCATGTATTGTGTTAGGAAGGACCGTTATAAAAAAAATAATAAATAATAATAGTAATAATAATAATAAAAAAACGGTCTCTTTGTCCATGTGACCAAGAATATCTACAGAGCGAGACATTCTACAGCTGAAACATACATTTGGCAGTGCTCTCCACAACGGACAACGGCTGAAAGTTATCATCTGGTCAGCTTAATAATATTCTTTGATTACATAGTTCCTGGTTTGAGTCTCATTTAGCCGGTTATAGAAAAGTTCTCAAATACGTGACAAAAATCACAAACAAAAAAAGAAAGAAAGAAGAACTGGGTAAACGCAGATCTCGCCTGAAGGCTACATGACAAACTAATTATGTTGCAGGGCTTTAAACTTTATATCTATTAAAAGTTTTGTTTTTTTAACTGTAGGATGATAAAAACTTCTTATCCTGTTGATCTTTGCAATGTTTATTTTCCTGCAGCATCTCCAGATACCTATGTGTGTGTGTGTGTTTATATTCCTATTGTAACTAGGCTGACCTGTTTTCTTAAGAAGTAATATCTGATATCACACACACGCGCACACACACACAGTTTGTGATAAGGGCTCCCTTATCACAAAGTGCTGCTGCACGTGAAGACGGGCGGATATGCTGGGATATGTGTGTGTGTATGTGTGTGTAAGGGAAGTAAGGATACTGTAAATCAGTGGGTGTGTATACGTGTGTAAGTGCATGCTGAGAGGAAGTGAGGGAGTGAATAATTAGTGGCCGCCTGAGTTGTAGATACTGTATACTCCACTACAAGTAAAAGTGCTGCATTCAAAACCTTACTTAGGAAAAAGTATTTAATAATAAAAATCAACAAAATGTACTTCAAAAGTTGATTCATTGTGCAGTAACATCCCCCCGTCAGTGTTTTTCTTTGATATGATATATCATGATGATATTCTGGATTAATATTACTGCTGCATGTTTACAGTCGTGCTCATTTTTAACTCCTTTATACACCGTTGGGTAGTTTAATCTACGACGACGCGTCATATCCTAGAAGATCATCATGTTTGCAGCCCTCTACGTGTTCTAACACTCCCAGGTTGATTCCTGGAGAAATGTTCCCCCCCGACAGAAAGGTTTGCACATTTTAAAAAGGAACATTCCCAGTGTTCAGCCGGGTGGACACATCAGCACGTCTGCCTGTGCGATTAATCTGCACGCCGCGGAGGACCTGTACTGGTCCAGTACACTTCCTGTCCTTCCCGAAAGCGTGTTCTGGTTTCTGAAGTCTTGGCTCAGGGCCCAGAGGGGGTCGCTAGACTGCTGCCAAAAAGGGGCTTACACATAAAAAAACCCACAAAAAAACAAAACGAAGGGACTCTCCAATGACACCGGACATTTCAACAAGTACGAAGCAGAAAACTTCAGATCAATGCGTTTTTGTGACCTAAATTCAGCCAGAAATATTATATTTTGTGTAAATTCACTAAACACATTTAGTGTAATAGTGCTCTTATGAATAGTTTGTTTCACTGCTGTTGACACTGTGTGCAGAGGAGGTATGGAGGAGGAAATGATCGGTCATGAGATAAGCTCTTTAAAAAAAACCACACAAACATGGAGCATCTCGATTGGTTGAACGGAGAAGCCCTCACATGAGGAGCATCTCGTGTGCGGCATCACCTGCCTGAGTCCAGTCCAGTACGCAGCCTCGGTATTACTGAAACAACCGAAGTGCAAAAGTTTGACGATCGGTTGGGAAGCCAAAAAAAATGTAAAAAGTTCCTAAAAACGATAGACTGATCATGTAGGCTGCAATACAGACGTGTCGCAGCGGTGATATCAACGGGAGAAATCTTGATACTAAACCATAAATCAAAAGCTACACTTTGGGGATCTACATTGAACCCTTACAACAAGTAGAAAGTTTGTATTTTTTTAAAGGCTTTGCGCCCACACATGTGATTTTCATTATGTTCTGGCTGATTATAGCGGTCCGTTAGCTTTGTTGGACCTGCTGGGGCGTGACAAAGAACATGTGTATGGTTTTATGAGTACATAAAGACCAATGACATCACATCATCTCCCATATAGCTGTGCAGAGATCTAATAAACCAGAAGAAGTGAAAACACCTGTGTGGGTTTTATGATACTCTATACTAACATCGCTGGCCTTCATATAAATCTACATCGTGATTTGCAGACTTGAACCGGATCAATCTACAGTTTGACATATTAAAGGGAAGTGAAATTTACCAGAAAAAAAACATGAGCTGTTAAAAAACATTATTTACACGTAATCTGGAGCTTTTCTTTCTTAATAAGAAATCAAATAAAACGTTAAATATATATAGGCCTACACCAATTAATTAACGTATTAAAAACATATTCCTGAAAAGTATAGGTCGAGATAAAATCAATTCAGATCCATGCTACATGCCACAAAGTGTCACTACTTAATCTGCATTGTTGTTTACCTGACTGTATACACTTTCCCTTTGATATTAAAGCTTTTCTGTGTCCCCCCCCCCCCCCCCCCGATGCAATCTTACTTCATACGTGTGTGGCTGTAATGACAAATTTCATTATTTCCATTTCTTATCCGACTTTTAGGCTACTTGACAGATGAAAAAAAAAACAATAAAACATTCCGTGCGTAAAGTGCGTTTTGGCCACTTCGTTTATTTTGGCTAATGATGGGTTATTTTGTATTAGAATATTAGTCTTTTTAAAATAGATCTACATCTTGATTCTTCACGACTTCCATTATTGAACTTCATTGAACAGGTCGCGCTCTTACCTTGGACCTCTCCCGGATCTTCTTGCTCCCGAGCCGGCTCGCGCACACGGAGATGAGCTTATCGATCAGGTTGAGCAGGAAGTTTATCGCCTCGCAGCCGCGCTCCGACCCGCTCACCCAGGCGATTTTATCCCCGCGGATGCTGCTCCGGTGGACGCCCGGGACGGAGCCGGCCAGCCGGCCGTCCTGCAGCACGCCGGAGCGGTGCATCTCCTTCACCTGCTCCAGCACTGCGTCCCCGGCCAGCTCCCCGAGGACACCGTCCACATAGCAGAAGCCGCAAGCCAGCAGGGCCGGGACGACCCGCTCCAACGCCAAACACTCCAGATCCGCGTCCGATACGTGCTCGATAAAAGGCATTTCGACGGCTGTTGCAATCTTGGAACGGATTCAGAATGATAATGGGAGCGTCCCAAGTTATGCCAGGGCGACAATAACTTTATGTGTATAGAATAATTTGATATGCACACTGAGATAGAGTCGCCTACTGTTTCTACAGGAACGGAGTATTTCTCACTGTGATATTTCATTGACAGCTGAAATTCAACAGTAAAAACAGTAGATGAGTATTTTACTAAATGGTGCAGGACTGATCCTGCAAGGTCTTATTGAGGCTGCAACGCTGTCAAAGTCAGCAAGTATGCAAATACACTACATCCGGTTGTCGATTACAAAATAAATGCTTTACTGCCTGGGATCAGCAGTCTAATCCTGTCCTGCATAGACCTATTCTTTTTTTATTCTTTATCTACTCAGTATGGATCTGTTATTATGGTGCGCGGACAACAGATACAAAACAAACAAAGCAAGAAGCTTGCCTACTTTTATTTATTTATTAATTCTTAAGTATCTTATTTATTGCTATAGACAAATAACTGATCAGCTGTTTGACAGAAAATGTATCTACAACCAATTATTAAATATAAAAGTAATTTATCAAATCATGAATACCAAACCTTCCTTCTGCGTTACATATAACGTTAAACTGGATATCTTTGGGTTTTCATTTGAATTGTTGTTCGGGGAAAAACATGCGATTTGAAGACGTCACCGTTGGTCAACATTTTGCACATTCTTGCAAAATAACTGTACTGCTCTTTCATTTGAAACACATTTATATTGTACATATTTTTTAATGACATTTTTATTGTATCTTATTTTTCTTTTTTCTATTTTCTATTTACTATTCTTGACTGTTGCAGTACTTTATTTATTTTCTGTCACTGTGTTTGTTATGCTGATTCTGATTGCTCTGAGAATTGTAACGGGCATTTCTCACCATGTAGTGACATCCTATAAGCATTTGCCTAAATTAGGTAATAATTCAAATATAAACTCATGATGAAAATCATTGTTGGTTGACTCTTTCATTATTAGAAATCTATTCTTCGCTAAAAAAAAAAAAAACTAAACATATAGTTCTCATTAGGCCACCACCCAACTTTTAACAACGTTGGCAACTCAAGCGTTTATTTTGAAGGCATACTTTTTAAACTTCCGGTTACATTCCGGCTGGTTTTACAGTGAGTATGACGAGAGAGAAAAGCGAGACGTGCTGGATGTAATGTTTACTATGAGAGGGAGGAGGGATCCCTCCTCACTGTTTTATACAAACCCAGTTTTATTATTACCTCCATTATCAAAAGGCATATTGTTTATAAGCACGTCAAACATTTTATCTTGATTTCTGGGGAAATATAGTGGATATTATCTTTACATTTTTAAAAACACGTAAAATGTAGACCTACACGATCAAATGTTTCAAGGAAAAATATTTAGCAATAATTTAAAACAAACCCTTGTTTTTTTATTAATAAACTGTAAAAGAATAAGATAAAAATCCCTCCACTCT
Organism: Bovichtus variegatus; assembly: GCA_943593645.1. Classification (NCBI taxonomy): domain Eukaryota; kingdom Metazoa; phylum Chordata; class Actinopteri; order Perciformes; family Bovichtidae; genus Bovichtus; species Bovichtus variegatus. The sequence continues at coordinate 698,189 of CALSCE010009695.1, read as the reverse complement.
GCTACGTGCCGTGACCGCGCACTGGGCGTGCCCACCGCCATTGAGGACACCGCGTGCCGCATGTAGCCCTCGTGCTCCCTCCCTCCTGTCCGCGAGGAAGTAAACAGTGAACGTGAACTTCACCACGTGCAATAAAAAGACAGAGGGCAGCCCATGGAACAGCTGGGCAGAGCGGATAGCCCATACAGGATACTAATAATAATGATGATAATAATAATAATAATAACAACAACAACAACATTATTAAAACGTTCCTGTCCTTATCTTGCTATATGAATGCCATTTACTTTATTTTAATATACAAAGCAATCAAAACTCATGTTTATCTCCTCAGTGCAGTCATTAAAACCTGCAACAGAACATATTAAAACTGCAATTATATGTCAATTCATTGATAAGTCAATGTATGGAAAAATAATAAAAGTACATTTTAAGTAAGATTAAATAAATCGTATGGTTCCAGCTGCTCAAATGTTGGGCTAATATTTTGAGATTTTTCTGATAGTAAAGTTAATATCTTTGGATTATTGGAGTTGAGTTTCATTCCAGTTTCTCAGATTTGCTGTTCAGACAAAACGAGACGTCCGGAAGTGTCAGTTTCTGGGTAACTGGGATTTTTACTTTCAGAGAATAAATCAAGAAAAGATTAAAATAATAAAAATAAATCGGTAGTTACAGCCCTACTGTAATTATGGCTTCAATTATTACTGTAAATATTATTGTCAGCTTGTGTATCAGTATTATTATCAGTATTATTGTCAGTGTTTATCAGTATTATTGTCAGTAGCTCTCTGCAGCCAAGATACTCTTGACCCTGCCTGTTGCGTTCAAAACATCGGGAAAAGAAACAACCCTGCGTCTGATTACTAAATACTTAAGGAAAGTGTATAGGTCATTACTAGATAAATATAGTTATATATCAAACGTGTCAAATCTTGCCCTGTTACCGGCGCTGCTCGCTCTCCGGAGGAATGAGAGTATATGTCATGCTCGTATACAATATAAAATACATTCATATAGTTCATTTTTATAGATAGTTTCATATTTGCACTCTTTCCTACTTGCAACTGCTACACAACTATTTCCTTTGGAATGAAAGTTATAAGTAATCTTATTTAAATTATGTTTTAAAAGAAAGATTAAGATTTTTTTTCAACATAAGGAAATGTTTTTATTGAACGTTCAATGGTTTATGGTTTATTTAAAAAACAATTATCAATAACCACTTGTGGCAACTAAAGCATGATTAATGTTTTCATGGTTATGTTTAGGCAACTCACTTAGTTAAAGCTGCACTAAACAATATTTTTATATAAACAATGGAAAAATATATATTTTTTGTATCGTGAAAGAGCACTCATGGTGACAAACCTCCAGATAATAGTTACCCAACTTAAAATACCAAATACCAAAGTTAAATGTTTTTTTTTTTTGTTGAACTGACCCTTTATGGCTATAATATCCTCAGGAGAAGTTCAGTGAGGATGTTGAGAACTACTTATAAAGTGCAAAAGAAGAAATTGAAACATTGACTATATCTTCTCAGATCGGCCAGATGTGGAAATGAAGTGTCTAAAACTGCCAAGAGAACAATGCAAACTACACTGCCAACTAAAATGTCAAAAAAAAAAAAAAAAAAAAAAAAAAAAAACACCATCTGCAACACCACCATCAAAAATAGCCACAGAGATGAATAAACTCTGACGGTCGCAACAGATCTGAACTTTCACATTTCAAGTAAATGTGAACGTAGTGCTGAGCCAGTAGAGTTGATTCTGGCTCTGCTCAATAAGCCAAAAGGTTTGGAAACAATTATCTTAACCAAAATGCACAGAGAGCCTGAAAAGTCTATGTAAAAATCAAGAGGATATTTAGTCAATAGGACTGTATTGTACATGTATTTTTGTACTTGATATGATGGCGGTTCAAACTCCAGCAGCAGCAGCTCGTTACGAGTTAACCAGTAACCAGCCCTCTTGTGTCCGTTCTGATCTGCTGCCAGAGGAAGGAAAGAATTATCCCTTGGAAGCATGTTGTTATCAAATAGAGGATGCCTGAGGTTGACTTTAGCGGTATGTTTTTAAAGAGTGTGGTGATTAAAGCTGCTGATACCTGCTGATCAGTACATATCAATGTTGTGACGCCCATGATGTGAGATGCCCGGTGATGTTATTCAAGTTCATGCATACAGGGTGAGGTCAAACAAAACAAAACGCGAACACCTGGCAATCTGCTGCCAAGGCAAAACATAAAAACATCTCGCAACAAATCACACATTTGTGAACTCAATAGTGCACTTTTTGTTTAACGATTAGTCGTTTAAGGCATCAGAATCAGAAACTGCCGTTTTTGTGCATAACAATGAACATAGGAAGAGAAAAATTAAACAAAAAAAACAAGAACTGCAAAAGTCAACATTCATACATTTAACATAGAAAAATGTACAGTAAAATTTTTTTTACAAAATATTGGCTATTTATATATGTAATTTACTAAATAAATAAATAGAGCTGCTCGTGGATGTACGCTATAACTTTTCCTTTTGGTACATTTTTAAGTTATTAAAACATGCTATAAAGAAAAAACGTTGCACATGAGTACTCTAACCTATTTTTGAAAAGTTCTATATACATTAATTTGCTTTTATTACCTTATTATGTTGATATGTTCAGTTGAATAAGATTCTAAAAAAATAAAATATGGGCCACAGCGTTTTTGATTGTTTTCCAAAATGTTTTGTATACTGTATGTATAGGATTCAGACAGCTCTCCCAGTGTGCATCCTGATAAATAAAGTACATTTCTTAACATGGGAGTTTTAATATTGTCATATTGTTTGGCCGACATTATTGGCATGTCTATTATATAAAATCAGATTATCAGTCTGCTGAGATATGGTGCTAAAGGTGTTTCTAAATGTATAGTGAAGAAACACGATGGTTTGAAATCTATATTAAGATTTGTGAAACCTTTATTTTTATTCTATTGTAAGAGTAAAGCACAAAAAAGTTTTAAAAAAGTTAACCGTGAAACACGTGTATTGTTTTATTTATTTAATTTCCTATTGTCCCTGCTATATTATTATTTTTAATAGTTTTGTTCAAACGACCACACTGAAACTAGGTTCATAAGCCAATAGGAGAGGACCTGGAAAGGGGGTTTGACCAATAGTAGCGCAGACCAGAGCTGACTAGCCAATAGGAATTCGACAAGGAAAGAGGCGGGGAATGTGGGAGGCAAGTCGTATCCAGACTTTCTACTGTATTATCTGGTGAAAAAAATTAAACCGGATACGTGCGGATTAGTAGATAAAATAAACTTTAGGACGATATAAAGTTTCCTGTTTTGACAGTTCGACACCTACCGTTATATGTGCAGTCCATCCTGCTAGCTAAATTAACGATAAGCTAGCAGGACATATTCAGAGCCCTAAATAAAAGTTTCCTGCCGAATAACTATTGTAAGTGACATTAAATTACGAACCCATCTGAAGGCAGGGAGAACTTCTCCGCCAAACTTCGTCAGAATCCTCCTCGATATCAGGCGAGTTTAAAGGAATATAACTGCAATGTACGACAACAAAGTCCAGAGGAATTACACTAAAATCAGAACCAGCCGTGTAAAAGCCAATTCGCGTAGTTTCTTCCTCGCTCTCCGCCGGGAGTTGAGTTCAGCAGCGGCTCGCTCGGTGCTGCCCCTGGTGGCGGAGTGAAGCACCCCCAGTGGCACCTGTCGCTATGTAGCTCCAGCAAGCAGTGGTGAAATTGAATAAGTATTGTACACTTTTTGAAGTTTTTGTACTTTACTTGAGTATTTCTATTTAATGCTATTTTATACTTCCACTAATTATTACATTTGGAATCATAGTAGAGGGTAAGACAACTTCTTTTCTGTTGAATGTTTTAATTATTTTTGGTACATTTATCTATAAATGTAAATGTATTAAGACACAACCCTTATTTGTTTTTATTAGAGAACTAGTACTGTACTGCATATCCCTGAAATATGTAAAAAAGAAGAGCAACAAAAAAAGTTATAATATATTATATAATATTATTATAAATGTATTATATTATAATAATATAAGTTATTAAAGGAGACCCTTTAGCCATTTTATTTTTTATTACGTTATGATTCTGTTTCTGTTTACATTGTGTGCTTCGTTTTCTAAAGAGCCTCTGATGATGTATCACTTGGCATATATTGTTGTACATTTTCTAATATATAAAAAATAAAAATAAGACTTCTGTTCCACTACATTTCAGAGGGAAACATTGTACTTTTTACGCCACTATATTTAGTTGACAGATTTAGTCATTTTGCAGATTTGGATTAATAGCCTAATACAAATGATAAATTAACAAATAAATTATGATTTATTATCAAAAGTTAAGCTACCCAGCAGTACACAAAGTAATTGAGTAGTAAGTAGTAATCAAAACATATACTATTACATATTATTCTGAAATGGGTCATTCATAATGAGCACTTTTACTTTTTCAATTTGAAGTATATTTTCGATGCTTATACTTTTACTTAAGTTTAATTTTTGAATGCAGGACTTTTACTTGTTGTATTACAAACGAGTTGACATAGTTCGACTGGAGCTCCAAGTTTGAGCTGATAACTATTTTAAAATACTGCTCATTATTCTCTATCCTGTCAAGGTCTTTAATACTGTAAACACCGATAGTAAAATAAAAATGTATTAATTTTTTTTTTTTGTGCATTTCCTAGATGTCTAGAAAGAAAAATCTACATTCATTAAAGTTCTAACTTAATAAATAAAACTTAATTTTCTGTTTTGAGTTACTTTAAGAAAACGTGAAATGTGTCACAAGCACATGGAAACACTTCCATCTAGTGTCTAATAATGGCAACTGCAGGGGGGGAAATATCTTAGAGACATGTTGTGCAATACATTTTATCAGCCTACATTAAAGGGGACTTTGAGGCTTTTCACTATCAATTAGAAAACCTAAAAAAATATTTATGTCCTTGGAAAAATAAAATATCCCCTCACAATGAAACGTCAGCACTTCTACAACTGAATGAACGACACGATCCTCACACTCGATAACAAAAGAAATTAAATAACTGCAGACATTTTATGAGACTATTGCAGATCAACAGTGTGCAGGATTTCCTTGTTTTGGGGATTGTTGCAGATGTTCAAAGTAACCCCAGGTAAAACAAACTGCTTTGTCTTCAGTGTTTATCCCTTTAATGATTTCAGAACCATAGAACAGTGTTTAGCATCCGTAGTTCACAAAAACCACAAATATTTTATTCTGTACGTCAACATATCCGACAAACGAAACTTTACAAATATGTATACAAGATTATGTACACGAAAATTGAGAGAAATGCATCCGTTTGCAGAGGGAAATAAATCACAAATTGTCTAAAAGGGATACCTAGTAGCAGTGCACATCAGAAAATATGAAAAAAAAAAATGGAACTTAAACCATTGATCATTTCTGTACAAAGAGAAAACTATTAATGTTGCCTGCTGTGGGGTTTGAAAGAAAAATGGGGATAAAAAAAAAAGGACAATTGTGTAATTTTCAACCTCACCAACCTGCTTTCGACGGAAAGACTTTTAAGTGTCACTTCTAACCTCGTACAGAGAGATGTGCGGCTGCCGCAGCCACAAGTATGCAGGTAACAAGATAAATGTTGAAGTGATATCCAACTTCAACCCCGGAGGACCATTTCAGCTCTTTGCCATCTCCTTCGTCTACTGCCTGTTCGTTTAGCTTTAACACAAGCAGGAACTTGTGGCAAATTAAATACACCTGATACAGGTTGGTGCAGGGGCTGTATGATTGAAGTGTTATTCCAGGAGTAAAACAATAAGCTAAATCACATGTACTCACAATAAATACAAGACAGACATCAGGTGGGATTTGTTACTGTGCCATCCTTTTTTAACCCCATCCGGATTACAGCCAATCAAGATGGAAAAGAATGGTTATGGAGTAAACGGACAAAGGATTTTGTTCATTAGCCGCTTTGGTTTGCCGTTGGTGCATACAACTCAAAGACAACAATGGTGTCCTGTCTTTATGGAATAAAAAAAAAAAAAAAGAAGTCCAATCACTCTCCACACGACCGTATAATTACACATTTTCAAAAACAGTAAGGCACGCTTGATTTAAAAAATAAAACCACGTGAAAGGAAACCAAGCAAACCCTCTTCGACGGCCTTTCCTCCCAAACCCAACGCTGTTCACAATCCCAAAGATTTCAATGAAGATGAAACGGTCCCAGGGGGAAAAGATCGTCCAACGTGACCTCAAGCACGATGTTCAGAGCTTTTACCTTAGATATTTAAATTAGCTTTGCAAAACAGAAGGACAAGGAGGAGGAGGAGGAGGAGGAGGAGAGAGGTTCTGCCTCGACATGGTTGGAAACGATCCCCACTTCAAGCCCAGGAGACGACAGACGGGTCAGCCGGCAGACAGGTAGACGGACCAGGTCATCGTGTCATTGGATGACCTCGAAGTAGTGCAGGATAGCCATGATGTGCTGTGGCATGAAGACGTAGCCGGTGTAAATAGCCATGCCGGCCACAGAGATCAGCAGGGAGTCTGAAGAGGAGGCGTTAAGGAGGAACTGAAGAAGGAG
>CALSCE010009695.1:668877-686559 GCA_943593645.1 Bovichtus variegatus | reverse complement strand
AATATATTATTTTATATATATATATAAATAAAAATGTTACAATAAATATTACAAACACAAAAAAAATAATACGTCTTAATCTTTCTCTGCCGCCCGGTACCAAATGATCGACGGCCAGGTACTGGTCCGCGGCCCGGTGGGTGGGGACCCTGTAATCAACAAGTTTTTATACAAGCCTTTACTGATTACTGTAACGCGACTAAATAACAAAATCATCACACCTACCCGCAGGAAAGAGATGAGGGCGACACCAACTGTAGGAAGACGACGCACCATGCACACAATGTGACACTGGCAGCCTCCTGCACGAGCACACGTCAAAGTACAGCCAGAACACCATTAACACGATACACTTTCATTATCACCGCCGATCCTTCCCTGTAGGTGAACCTGACTTCCCACCTTTCTGTTATGCACATTTTAAACCAGAAGGTAACTTGTGTTCAGCAGCATGTGTCACCTGACGCCGCCCGTCCACCACATACTGAACTCCGTTGACAAATCTACCTCTTTAGCGCGTTTTTACTCACAGGTAAAAAAGGTACGATAGTAGTACAACAACGTTTGAGAAACTCTCGAATCCATTGGTGAATAGTTTTTAACTCGGCACTCAAACATGGAGGAATTATTATTTATTGCATTTGTTTTGAGAGTTGTTCTCTTCCGCCAACACTTAAGCCACCAGCGATAAGATCAGTCAATCACGCAAGGTTCTCTTCAAAATCCTATGTATTTAACGCTCCTTCACTTATAGATGAATGCACTTACCCTACGCAACAAAATGTGAGACTTTTTCTAAAACTATAGAACAGGTCTCTTCATTCGGCATTATTCAAAAACGGAAACATTATTAATTTTTGTGAAGGACACAATTTGTCTTGATTAGTTTCCATTTCAAGGGAAACGATTGCAATCACCATATGAAGCGTCAGCCATTAATCCCTAACACTTTGTAAATACCTTGACTGATATTCACAACACAACTTAAATACGCTCATCCATTAGAAAAGTTACAGTTGTGTAACGTTATCCGAGCAAAATGCTAGGTTAGCTGTGCTTCTAGCTTAAATTAGCCCATTAGCTCGCTAGTCCAGCAGTCTGAAGTTGTTTCAGGCGGAAAAGGATACTGAACACCGTCCTCTCCCAGGGCTCCAGCATGTACAGCGCCGTGACGAGAAGATATTGGTAGTAAAACCACGATAACTGCTTCCAACAGTCACCCAGGGCCATGGCTCCAACTTTACTAACGCCGACTTCTTTTTCTTTCCTCAATGTGTTTTCCTCTTTCTACGTAATGCGTGAGAGGCGGCGTATGACTTCTAAGAATAAGGTGCTCGTTTTCAGCCAATCACAACTCCGCGTTCGGGCGTGCGGCTCTGACGCAGCCAGGAAGTTCCAACATCCTGCTTTCAAAATAATGTCCAGATTGACGAGAGAAGTTCAGAACAGCAGTTAATCATGTGCTAGTTTTACACACAATTAATTACATTGTTCCTCTAATTATTTCTTGCTAAAGTCCTCTCTCTTACTTTTCAGTTGCAGAGTTGAATTACTTTGTCATATTTCCATTGTGTGTCTTGTTTAAAATGTTCATACATTTTTTACTTGGGTATTAAAATCACCCATAAGGAAATCCTATGTATGTCATTACAGCACGCGCACACGCACGCACGCACACACACACACACACACGCATCCATAAACACTTAGAGCATCAAATGTGGAATAATCTGCCACTCAAAAATAGTCCACAAAAAATGCAAAGTTTTCCTAAAGTTTGTGATTTAAAAACAATAAAAACTAGAGTAATCATCTGTTTCAGGAAGTTGCTGAGCCTGTTTTGAACATGAAACTATATATTTGTTCTTCACTCGACCTTTGATGTATATTAGCGATGTACCAAATAAACTGGCCAATAATGTCAAACATATGTTCATTTAGAAATAATGTCTCCATTACACAGCTTGGTCAACAGAAAGCACTGGCAAGTTTATTTGGAACTGTAAAACATCACTCTCAGTACATGTCTTTAAAAATAAAATAAAAATGAAGAGAAAAATTGTTCATAAGCCAGTAACATTTATTTAGCATTCATGACTGTACAAACATTTGTATAACACCCAATATATGTATATATGTAGTTGTACACAGCTGTAATGACACTTTTGAGTCTTTCTTAATGTACAGTATTTGTCAACAATTATAACTTCTCCTTTGAAGACATATTTTTATATTACTACAACTGTGGTTTACTGTATTGTAATTTACAATCTGTTTATACAGCAGCCGCCACTTATGTAAGGGAAGTTATAGTTGTTGACAAATACATTAATAAGCAATTATATCCGCTTACAAACATAGTGTTATAAACCATTTGCTCAATGTTTATATACTGATTATGAATGCTAAATAGCCAAGTTACCGAGCCGTATCAAAAATGGTTGAGTGTGTAGGTCTTCCTCAAAATTGGGGCTTTTGTGTATTCATTCCAGTACTGAGCATGAGAGCTGAAACAAGCAGATTTTCACTGTCAAATTCCATTTTTTGTGAGATATTTAGAAAAAAGTCACAGATAGACAATGTGCCGCTGACATTCAACTGCGATTCAGACTGTTATGACTCAAGTGTCTGTGAGCTGATTCTGGCAGTTTGATCAATGCACTCAGGGCGAGTGATTCTGCGCCCTGAGCCAGACAGAAGCAGTTCGACCGGTTCTTCTTCTTCTTCAAAGCTGTAGCTGAAACTGAAAAACAGCTGTGAAAAAAAAACAAAAAACGGTGTGCTCGTCTGTCTCAGCAGTGGCTGGCCAGGATGTTGAAGAAGTGGTAGACCTCGTCTTTATCGAACACGGCCACCTCGGTGGAGCACTCGGTGCACCAAACCGGGTGGTAAACCTCATCGGCTAACATCCCCGCCGGCGTCGGGTCTGGAGTCTCGTCCGGAGGCGTTTCCGTTTTCTGTCCCCTCCTCCTCTTCCTCTTCCTCTGTTTCATCTCCTGCTGGATCTTGTAGCGCAACACCTCGTCTCTCTTCACCGTGCAGTTCATGACGAACATGGCTCGATACTGCGTCCGGTACTTGTCATGCCTGAGTCGACACAAAAAAATACAAAAAAAAGAAATGATTGTTTTTTTCTTTTTAAACAAATTCAGCGCATGTTGGGAAGCAGCATGTTCCATCATGTTCACAGAGCAGTATGGTGCGAACAAACCCCGACACTTGTTGTGGTAAAAGCCTCACCTCTGACAGTCCAGGCAGAGCGTTGTCATGCAGGCGGGACAGTTGAGGACGGCGTCGCTGCTCTGTAAACCCTGAGACTGATGAGGCTGTGACCGAGATCCTGCAGCGGGTCGCTTCCTGACGTTGTACCTGCACAGAAAGACACGAGGGCTTAATGACTGATGAACAGTGAATGACGAAAGCGGAATGACTCCTTCCGGAATGACTCCTCCAGTCTTACCGTCTCCTCCTGGCGTCCACCCAGGCCTGGTCCCGGTCGTCCTCGTCGGGGTCGTACAGCAGCTCGTCATTGGTCAGTATGGCCCGCTGTCTCCGCCTCCGGCCAGTGGAGCTGCCTGCAGGGGAAACAAAAAGACATTGATCAAAACTGTGTTGAGGTCCGTAGGAAAACTACAGTTTGGGGAACATTCACGCTTACTTGGCATATCCTCCCCATCTGAGTCAGAGTCGAAGTACACCTCATCGTACATCTGAGGATTAGGAAGCGCAGGGCCACCGGCTCCGCCTCCTCCGCCGCCACTGCCTCCTTCTGAGGTTTCTGTTGGAGAATAAACACATATCAGAAATGCTTTAACCACAACGGACGGACAAAATAAAGCCTTCACATTTAGTATTTCAAGTATAACAGATAACCATGCAAACACTTTACTTCATGGCAAATGCAGGTGGACGTTACCTGCTGTTGATGGCGTCCAGGTTCCCTCCATGGTCTTGATGGTGGAGCTGAGCTCAGCCTCCATCTCCTTCTCGAACTCATCTCCGCTGGACGACTCGCTCTCCCCCGTCAGATACTCTCTGATGAGCTTCTTCTTCTGCTCCGGGGTCCCGTTTAGCAGCACGTCCAGCTCATCCTCTGAGCTGACACACAGCGAGAGAAAAGTTTCACACCGTCTTACTGTCTTCAGGCAACAAGTCCAGTCAAAAAACTAAATTCATGCCATCCTCTGTGGTTACATCAAGCTGGGGACCTTTGTTGCATGGCAAACCCCCCCTCTCCCCTGTCAATCTCCTCAATGCAAAACTGCCCAATTAAAGACAAAATTCCCCAAAAAATAATCATGTATGCATGCATTTATATACATATATATTCTATACAATATATATATTATATAGAATACATCTTTAAAAATATACAGCAGTAAAATGCAATATAGACATTAATGCCACAGTAAAATGAATCCAAAATCATCGCACATAATAGTCACACACTGACAGGCAACATTTTCTGCTCAATTAATACTTTTACTTTTCATACTTTTAAGTACATTTAGCTGAGAATACTCAGGCCACATACTTTTACTTAAGTATGGTTTTGAATGCATCACTTTTACTTGTAGTGGAACATTTTAACAGTGTGGCATTAGTAAATGTACTGATGGATCTGAATACTTCTTCATCTACTAATGTTTTTTTAAAGAGCACTCATTTGTTTCTAACAAAGACAACAGTAGTGTGTGTGTGTGGGGGGGGGGGGGTAAACTGCAAAGCGCTCTGGCATCATTTTAATATATGATTATATATTATTTTAATAAAAATAAGATGCAGGGAGATAAAGTTATAGCTTATTCAGATCCCCATATTACTGTATTGCACCAGTAGCTACTCAGAAACAGTTCACTTCTTCAGCCTGTTCGAGTTTGTTTACATGTTAGCATTGAGCTAGCTAGCCGCACGTTAGCCTCATGGTGCTAAAGATGCACCGTTTTTAAGGCTAAATGTTTGTATTTGTTTCCAACCTGCTCTCAGCTCTCTCCTCGTCACTGGGCTCCTCGATCTCATACGAATCAAAGTCCTGTGGTTTATTCAGTTTGTCCATTTTAACTGTTGAAAAAAGTTAAAGTACTACGACATGAGCTAACCGCAGCCTACGAACGACTTGCTTCCGCCTCTTCTTCTTCTTCTTTAGTTTGGTAAAACGGAAGTAGGCAAATATGGAGAGGAAATAATATCACCATCTATTGGAGGGTGGAGAAATGAAATGAAATGAAATGAAATTAAATAAAATAAAATAATAAAATAATAAAATAATAAAATAAAATAAAATAAAATAAAATAAAATAAAATAAAATAAAATAAAATAAAATAAAATAAAATAAAATAAAATAAAATAAAATAAAATAAAGCAAAGCAAAGCAATGTAATGTTAAGTAAAAATAAATAAAATACAAATCATCTTCAAATATCTCTTCAGCTGAATTATTTGAGTATAAATAAAAAGACAGGACATATGAATAAAAAAAATTAAACTCTTACTAGATGAATCATTTTCTGCCTTTTATTAATTCAATGAAGATATTATAAAATAAAACAAAATAATATCTCTTGATCTTACACACCAACATAAATGTATCCTGATGTATTTCTTCCCATACGTTATCCAAACACTTTCTAAATATCACTCTTTCCCTACATAGAATACAAGTCTCAGGTAAAACCCTTAACCTAAAACGTTAACTCGTCTCATATCTGAGAAGATAGATTTGTGGCAAATCACTAAATTAAATTAATGACAGATTGTTGATTGATATTAAAACTGTTCACATTCGATTGACCTTTTTTTCAACAGGGATTCTGTATCAATAGTAAAAAAAAAAAGCTGGACTCACACTACTCCCACTTCCTGACGTGGCGCTTCACACTGCTGCTGTTACAACAAACCACCACTAAGTAGAGCCAACAGATCAGACATTTCCACCTCGCCTCCCTTCTCAAAGGTCAGGGCAGCTTAAGATTCATCTGAAGACCGAGTCCATGACATGACAGAAGATTAAAAACCAAACGATTTAATGTGAATCTGTAAATTCCTGTCTGTGCCACAGATGTAGCTCCAAACGTTTACCTTTGACCTCTGGGTGGAAGTGAAACAGGGAAAAAGATTTATCCTCCGTACATGGGTGAGTACATATTTCCTCAATTTTTTAGTTTTTCCAATTGAAGTTTTCCTTCTTCACACTGAATGCTGCCTTGCTTGAGGGCAGGAGGTCGGCAAACGTACTTGTACTTCTCTCCTCGCTATTTGTTGGCCCTCGGACTCGTACGGGGTTTCTCTGCATGTGAGTGTGTTGAAATCAGACCTATACAGGATCAATACATAGATCAAACCATATGTGGAATAGATTTCTTCAGTATCTTCTCCTGAGCATCTGCACACTTCCAGAAGACGGAGAGTTTCTATTGTATTAGAAACAAGATCCCATAACAATAAATCGGCAAAAGATACTTTAACTTTGTAATATAATTGAACTTTGATTTTCTCTGATGTTTCAGTTGTGTCGCTCTGTCCATCTGTCTCACTGATATACTGAAGGTTTAGCCACAATATCCACATAGTGTCCAGCTGATTGTGGCTGAGCTTTCCCGTACAGAGAACCGGATGTTTGGAGAGTCCAACCAGGGTACTTGGGCCGATTCTTGTGTGTCATTCATCGCAAGTCTGGCTTTGGTTCCGCGGCCAGGCACACCAGGTTTTGGCCTTTGTTAGGCCTAACCGTTTTGGCTTCCTGGAAACCCTATGTCAAAATAACGAGACAAAGCTTTTACATAGCGGTTTCCTTAAACAAGCACTCGGACATCTGGGTAAAATGTACACCGTTTGAGAAGATCGGTATCGACTGCATTTGAAAATAAACTTGGACAAGCCGCGCACGCTTCTATTAGCGATGCTTTCAAATCGGAAAAGTCTTCGAGGAAAACGGCTTAAACTGGATTCGTCTTTGGCATAAAGGGTGAACGACTTCAGGGGAAGTACAGCTTGAGTAACAGATCCACGCATGTTAAGGCTTCTCAGAAACCAAAACTAGGAGACAAGATTCTCTAGAAAGTTTTATATTGTCTGTCTTATTGCAAGGTAGGTCAATATAAATCTGGTGTTCTTTTTTGAATGTAATCTATCAGGAATATGTGCACTTGGAGGTTTTTGAACGCTCACTCTTGCCGGATGACATTGGGTCGAGGCAAAAGCTAAGCCTGGTTTGAAAAAGGAAAAGAAAAGAAGTGCACATCGACTCTGTATTGGATGCATTTTTCTTCTAAAGGTGGTTTGAACACAGCCTTGAACTGGATTTGAAAAAAATGTCAGCATTCACACACACATTCATACAGAGGCAGAGGCTGCATCGTTTCAGTATCTTGCCCAAGGACGCTTCGACATGTTGGACGCAGGGGCCGGGGATCGACCCTCCGGTTAGCGGACGACCACTCTACCACCTGAGCCCTAGCCGACTCTACGACCAAAACGCAGCACGTATGGGTGAGGATTGTGTGTCGCTCGAGAGTACAAGAAGACGTGCGGTTTGGTGAGCTTTCATCGTTTTGAGTGGGGGAAAAAAAAGGATGTTTACACCCGGTCGCCACCACGTCTGATTCCAATGTGTTCTTGGTGCGTCTACATCTGATGAACGTCGATCCAAATCAGATATTGACACCCAGATCCCACGTTTATTTAATTTTTTTCTCACACCCCAATGGGAGAAATGAGATCGATTTGCAGGAAAGCGCCGTACGTGTGTACAAACATACGTGAGCTTCCTGCGCCTCCGTGCTCTTGTTTGTGTTTTGACGTCGTCCTCTGTTTTTGTTTGTCTGTCTGCGTGTGTTGTTTGTTTTGTGTCTTTCTCCCGCAGTTTGTCCTTTAACGTGTCTTTTCGGTCGCGTGAATGCGTGTCAGAGTGTTTTCGTACATGGAGCTGCTGGGTGACATTTTCCATTCCAGGTGTGACATCTCGCTCCCCTGACAGCCTCTTCTTCTTCTCCTTCTTCTTCTCCGACACACGCTAAACAACTCCTCTCTGATTTTACCTGCCTCCCACACACACACACACACACACACACACGCACACACCTCACCGACCACCTCTGTCTCAGCTCTGCCGCTCGACAAGCTAATTTCGCCAATTACATACAGGTGTGATGCTAATTTCCCCGAGCTGGCAGCCAGCTCCTGGAGGAGGTAAAAATAACAAAATTACACCCATCTGTCCCACTCCCGGCAGGAGGGCTCTCCCACTGGGTGTCGGCTTCACTGCCACCACAAAACATATACAGGAGGAAAAAAAAACACTTTGTTGGCTTTGATAATGGAGAAGAAGACAATGGACTGTGTGTGTGTGTGTGTCTGTGTGTGTGTGTGTGTAGGAATCTAGGCTGCAGTTGCTTTTTCTCCTCTTTGTTTGAAGCTTTCAATGGATTTTCAGCGATACACAGCAATTTCGTGAAAGGAAAAGAAAAAACAGACTTTTGGTGCGGAAGGGATAATTATGTGGAGCTGTGTTGGAAGGCGACGGGGTTGGATGTGTCACTGTTAGACTTTGCGTGTGTGTGTGTTTGTGTGTGTGTGTGTGTGTTTGTGTGTGTGTGTGTGAGGAGAGAGGAGGTGGATTCAGAGCTCAGACACAAAACATAACGCGGTCAGAACAGATGGAGGCCTTCGGATGGTGAAGGCAGCTCAGAAAGACTAATTTGAACGAGCGTCCGCGTTTCTCTCTGCAGAAACATTAAGGCAACATTCGCACATTCGCATGCAGGTCACTTTAAACACATGATGTGTGTGTGTGTGTGTGCGTGTGTGTGTTTGTGTAACTCCGATTATTCCTCACCTCGAAATGTTATTCTCATCCCATGTGACTGAAGCAGTTTACCAACAACAGCAGAGATTTGTAAGTGCAAAACCCCCAAAATAGGATTCGATGAAATGAAAAGTTTGATTCGGCCCTTATATTCCTGATAAGCGGTTCTCTGATGCTTTTTTTTTTTTGTGCAGCCATTCCCGGGCACAGGAAATAGCGTCATCTCATAGTCTATTAAGAATTATTATCATTTGAAGCAAATATCCCACGGTGTTGGTTTGGGTGCGGATTTGTTCCAACTCTGAAAAACGTGCTGAAAAGGTCACGCTAATTCCTGCAAAATCTTGTCAAGCTGCGTCCCCCCAAAAAAAGCTCCACCAATCAGAGTGTCTGGTAGCCTGTAGAGAACCTGAGAGGCCAAACTGAGGGCAAAAAGCGCCGTGCGCTCTCTGCTGCTGTGAGCACATGGTGATGATTAAAGGTGACTCAGATGAGCATATCAGCATTTTTTTTTTTTTTTTTAAAGCAGGAAGATAGTTTAACCCCCCCCCCACACACACACACACACACACACACGCACACAGGGTCCCCACAGAAGATTTAAACGTGTCACATGACTTCGTAGTTTGTTTGGAAACAAAGAAGATCCTAGTAAAAGTACCAATACTGCACAGTGAAAATACTTCAATACTACATGTAAAAGTGCTGCATTCAAAACTATACTTTAATTAAAAGTCATTTAATTATCAGCGAGTATTCCCGGACTTGTCACAGTTTTTTTTCCATGCACCTATAAGCCCATGAGCTAACGAAAATGAGTAAAAAACAGAGGTAATATTTATTGTAAACATTTTTATGTATTATATTATATATATTAAAATGTAATAATAATATAAACAAAGTGCGTAATATAAAATGGAACAACTACATTTACATTATAAATGTAATAATTAAATGATGTGTTTTGCACTTTATTGTGTGTTTTGGTAGAAAAATGGTCTTACATGAAACGTGGTGCGTGGTGCAAAAAGGTCGGGACCGCTGCTCCACTACAGTAAGTACAGCAGTTGAGTAAATGTACTTACATTCCACCACTGTTGTGTTTTCTTTTTTACATACAGATTGAATGAATACATTGGAATTACAATCTGAAGCTCCCGACGAACACGGTTCCTTAAACGCAGCACTCGCTCTGCAGTTTGCTTCCAGATCTTCTCCCATCAGCCTTTGCTGCTGCGCCTCATCCACACAATTGAGTAGTGACAGTTGTGTCACAGCGGAGGATCTGTTTTTTCCTCCTTCTTTCCTTCGCCCTATAAAAGATTCATAAAGGAAGCCTGCTGTCCTGACAACCCCCGTGTTTGTTTTATGCCCCGACACCTGCTTGCTGTCTACAGTCTGCTCTGCACAGTCGAATGTAAAAAGAAAAAAATCGGGTCCGTGCTCAGAGAAATAAACATGATGTGTAAATGCAAAAGGGACTGATGGATCATTATCCTGCAGCCTACAGATCAACCCGCATGTCACATCTTTGGACCCAAGTGTCCCTGGATATAAATACAGTTTGAGAGGATTTCATTATTGAGACTCCTGCTGTCATGTGGACACGTGAAATGCGTCTCGGAGGTCTTCCCACCCTGCCAAGAAAAATAAATTGGTCCTCGCACATAACCTCCTTATCTACATTCCTGCCGCCACGTCGTCCCTGTCTCCTATGGAGCGTGTGTGATGACTCCGTCCATACAGGTTGTATTATTCTACATTCTCACGTAGATGGATCTGTCAGTCTATCTGTCACACAGCAACGTTTTCCGGAGCCCCGCTGAGACCACACTCTGACAAGTAAAGATTCAGAAAGACCACGGAAGGTCTGCTTCGCCGAGCCACGACTGGAAGGAGGAAATAAACGTGCTGGCAATGATCGTAAAAACACGGATGCTGTTCCCAGATGTGGCAAAGAGTGTCGGAAACGGCTCTTTTAATTGTTTTACCATGTAAGACAACCTTCAGATTGTTCAACCCAAATCAAATCAAAATGTTTTCGGAGATAACACATTATTGTGAGACACACCAGCGGTCCCCAACCAAAGGCAGGCATAACAAAACAATTAAGTGCAAAACATATCATTGAATTATTACGCATATATATTTTAATACATATCATATAATGCATAAAACATTTTACAATAATTATTACCAACACAAAAAAAAAACATTTTAGGTCAATAAAGTCAATAAAGTGCAAAACCTATCATTGAATTATTACACATAGACTACATGATGTAAATGTAATTATTCCATCTTATATTATGCACTATATTTATATTATTATTATATTTTAATATATATCATATAATGCATAAAACATTTTACAATAATTATTACCAACACAAAAAAACCCAACATTTTATTGTTTCTGTGCGGCCCCGCTGCCAAATGGTCCGCGGCTCGGTGGTTGGGGACCCCCCACTTCCACTGAAGCAAAAGTTTAGTAGGAAACATAATGTTGCTGATATTACATTATTGTTTCCTTCTACACAACAAAACACATTTATACTGAACGTGTCTAGTGAACAGAGGGAAAGGCCTGACATCACTTTCCCGGACTGAGTGGCGAAAGGGCAAAAAGACATCCTGCAACATGGCTGCCGTTAAGCAGGGAAACAAGAACGATCACGCGCTTAAATTAAAGGCAGTTGGACTCATCAGTGATCCTTACAACCTACCAAAGAACCAGCGGTCGATGGACGTTAAAATGTCGGGTTTCCTGACATTTATATGTACCGGATTAATGCGCAAAGCAAAGCCTGAAGGCAAACAAACGGCTCAACCCTTGGACAAACTTCAAGGCGGGATTCGTTGGTGAAATGAAAGTGGATATGCTGGTTCTATGTGGACAGGTTTGTACATATAATTCATTTCATTAAAAATAAGCTAGCTTCGTTCGTACAGCTAACACTTCCGCTCACTAACATTATGTACGACATGGGTGCTTATTTGATATTTGTGTTACTTTGTGTTATATTTGTGTTCTGGCTGTCTAAAGCTGCTTTTGACGAGTAGCTCTTTAGGAAAACTTGCTTTAGTCGTGGCTGGCGTCGGCTAACGCTATCCAACCTTTGTTTGTCGGACAAACGGCTCGTCATACTGGCCGTCTTAAAAAAAAAAAAAAAAACATGCTGTCAAAAACACAGAATATAAATGATACTGTCCATAAGGTAAGATTTCACCCTAAAATCCAACGTACCTGATGCAAAATAACAACCGAAAATCCACGTTTTTGCTGCCTGGATTCCAGGTGTTAATACAAACTGCAGCGATCCATTGGCTTCTACTTTCTTTGTCTGTAAAGACACGGCTCAGAATTCTTGTTGAATCTATTAATCCAGTCAAAAGCACAACGCCTCTTGGTTCAAGGTTGAAGTACGATTGTTTTTTGTTTTTTTTTAAGTGTTGAAAAAGACAAGACGATTTCATATTTTCGACATTCAACCGGAACCACCATCCTTCCTTAAGCTTTAACCTGCAATCAATATTTTTTGTTATTATTATCATTATTATCGCACAGCGAATTGAAAACACAACGATGATCGTTTTCACTTCACGAAGTCGACATGGCACACAGAGCGACCTGATCTTTCCAGTGGAGTTGTGTTTTCGTGTCCTCCGGATGAATGGCAGTGCAAAGGACGTAACCAAACCCGAGCGGGGTTGCACGTTCGGGACGGGTGCACCCACGAAACTCCGGTTGGGTGTTCCGCGGCTTCCGGTCTTTTCTTTTCTTCTTCTGTTCCCACAGTGAACCTCCAGGTAAACCTGCTGCTGTCAGAGTGTGGGCTCCACTTGTTGGCCTGCGCTGCAAACACAGCAGACGGCCGAGCTTCATTATCTCCTGCCACCTATGTCTCTCCCTCTCTCTGGCTACATGTAAAAAGTGTGGGGACTTGATTATCGCCCATGTCGGCGAGCTGTGAACTGCTTGAACCCTCCGACAAAACACACCTGCACACACACACACACACACACACGCACACAGCCTATGAAGTCAAATTAATTGACTCAGCCCCTTGTTATTTCCTCACACTTTCAATGTTCCTCTGACACTGGGGAATGAACCAGAGTGTGTATGTGTGCGCGTGTGTGCGTGTGTGTGCATATGTAATGTTTCCCAACAGTTTGCTGCTCGATCATTTCCATCTCTTTCATCCCTCCATCAGTCTTTCCGTCACTTCTTTTTTGCCTTTTCTTGTCTTCTGTTCTTTTTTCCTTCAGTCCTCCTCCTTTATTATATTACTCTTCTACACAAGGCCTCGCTTCCCTCCGTCATTCCCCACTTCCTCTCTTTCCACCACCCATCCTTATTTCCCGCTTCTGTCTCTCTGTCTCTCTCACCTCTGTCATTTCCGTCCTCTTATGCATCTCCATCCCTCTTTCATCTTCCCCACTGCCCTTTCCTTCCCCTTTATCTCTTTCTTTCCTGCCTCACCTCAGTTTGTTCTCCTCCTTTTGGCTTTTTTCCTTGCCTCCATCTTCCCTGTATCCCTTTCCCCCCATCTTTACTTCCTCCACTAAACAGGAAAGTTGATATTGAACGGTGCTGAAATCTCGGATTACCTTCAGGGACGTCTTTTTAATGTCCAAACACAGACGTCAGGGTTATTTGCAAAGAGAAAAAGGGTTACGGTAAGGCTATGTAAAGCTAGGCGGACATAGTATGACGAGCTTGATTTCAGCCCAGAATTGGTGGCCTTCACCCAATTTTAGAATCTCCAACCACTGCCAACCACTCTGGGTTGCTCAGTTCAACAAAGCCGGGACTTGTTTCTTTCGAAAAAAACAGTACATTTCCTGATCTCAGAGATCCGAACGGTCCCACGGCTAAGCCGGTGCACATCTGAGAGGAAGCTTACGTCCTCGTATTGTACAATGATCTCTGACGGGAAAGCCAAACGCTTTGGGAATGTCTTCAGTAATCACTTAGCGGTTGGCGTCTGCGTCCTAATGTTTATTGGATTATTATTAAAAGGCAAAGTATTAATGTTTTCCTTGAGGACAAAAAAAATTAACTGTGCCCCCAAAATCTTTGTCCCTAAGAAAACATGTGCGAGAAGAGCCCTGCTATGTCTGGTGAGGCCGAAAGTAAAAGTGTCGAGGTCAGCGGGGCCGATTGACCTGTAGCTCGAATGACTTCCATACAAGAGATCAGAATTATTCATTTTCCTTTTTTTTGTGGTTTTCGCACAATCATCCAATATTGACGTTCTGGAGGTTTAGTCACAATGTTGCCCATTTTTCCTTTAGCAAATAAAACGACAAATTTATATTTTAAATAGGACACCCACACCACGTTTTAAATGATTTATTGCAACAGAAGGCATTTTAGTTGTGGCAGTGTCGGATGGTATGTATGTATTCGTTATCAGTGTTTGTCCACCTAAATGAACTCTCCCCAAAGTATTTATATGAAATTGCCACGTGGCGATATTACGTTACAATCCTAAAGCCTCCCATGTGAATACACACATAAACATATAAGGTCTTCACCATTTATTGCCCTCCATCTCTCCTCTTCCCATTCGTTAACGTCTATAGATTCAACCCTTTTTGTCCTTTTAGTTTCTTTTGCCCGGATTAGCGTGTAAGAGAGACACTAAAGATAAAGAGAGTGTGTGAGAGAGAGAGAGAGAGAGAGGAAGAGCGAACGAAAGAAAAGATAGAAAGAGAGGAGAGAGGAGAGGAGGCGATGCCGAGAGACAAAAGTCCAGCTGTGAGATGAACGTGGGATGAACGGAGGAAGAATGAAACGGATCTTATCTTTCGCGGATAGAAACTTCCAGAGCGAAGCCCAGCTTATTACCATGTAAATCACACACACACACACACACACACACACACACACACACACATAACGTCATCTAAATACACACATGTAACGTCACACACACATTCAGTATGATGTTGCACAAACACTTCCCGCACCAACACACACTCCTTTCACTGCGTCTCATTGGGGTTTTTTTTTTTTTCGTTTTTTTTTTTTTTATGAAGTTGGCTCCTGCCTGGTATTTTGATGAAGTTTTTGAGATTTATTGGGTGATGAAAATTAAGTTAATTGCCTATTGGTATTTTAATTAAGTTTCTTTCTCTGTGGTTGTTGGAGTGATTTTTGGAGTATTTATTGGTATTTTAATGAAGTATTATTTGGCTGTAGACTCAGTGGGAGAGCAGCTGAACATGCATACACACAGCAGGTGGCCCAAACACACACACACACACACACACACACACACACACACACACACACATACATAGATAGATAAATACACATGTCATACAGGCATGGCAGCACACACGCATGTACACGTGATGATATATAACACATGGGAAAACTATTTTCTAACACAAACATATTTTTAAATGTCATGTCTATATATATATATATATATATATAGTTTAATTAAAAAAAAGAAATAAATAAGAACAGAAGGAAATAGCATTTGTCGGGGACTATTTGGAGTTGCCGATTAATCCACATTTGGTGCTCTACTGCAGCTGTCCCCCGACCTTTTTGCACCAAGACAATTTTTCTACGGACCGACTCAACCATAATAAAGTGCAAAACATATAATTTATATATATAATGTAAATGTAATTATTTGATTTTATATTATGCACTATATTTATATTATTATTACATTGTAATGTATATCATATAATACATAAAAAGGTTTACAATAAATATTACCAACACAACAAAAAAAAAAAAACGTTTTATTCTTTCTGTGCGGCCCCGGTACCAAATGATCCACAGTGCTGGTCCGCGGCCCGGTGTTTGGGGACCGCTCCTCTACTGAATAGTATGAGCAGCAGGACATTCGTTGTTGGGTTGAGTCTGAACACGAAGAAAACATAGAATATAAGATTTTGATAAGATTTTGCCTCATAATCATTATATTTACATGTTTTCTTTCTTCAGTGTCAAAGTAATCCAGGTGATTTCTGTCTGTTTCCACGGTGACAGACAGCAGCTGATGCAACGTGACTACATGCTGCAGATACACCCCCCCCCCCCAAATAAAATGTAAAGATATACAGGCTAAAGCAGCAATTCACATAACAGTTCAAAGTTCAAACGGCCAATCTTTCCATCCTCCCCTGGCGTTCTCGCGCAGGATTCGAACCCTCAATCCTGGCGGTGCCGGTGCCGGGGCCTCGTCTCAGTGTCGCTGTGTGGATGCTCTCTGACAGTCTGTTAGGAAACACGCCTGCAGCTGCTGCAGTGTGTTCCAGCAGCAGCAGCAGCAGCGACGTGTGATTTAAGGCGGCATGTTTGGTTTCAACACGCTCTGCTCAAACGTCGCTCCGGGCGGAATCGGGTTTAAATATTACAGCCTCAGTATGAGACCGCAGACTCTCTGCATGGCTGAACAGGAAACACGCTGCATTAGGTCAGTTACATTCAGGGAACTCACACGCAGACTGTTTTTACTCTGTTTACATTGCAGGCACACGGCAGAGTCACCACAGAGTCTTCGCCCAGCGTGTGATGCGTTGTTGTTTTCGGGATGAGTCGGCGGTTCGTAGTTCAGTTTTTGAGCTACTTCTTTCTTTACTTGAGCATTTCCATTTTTGGCAGCTTTATTTACTATACCTTTCAGACTAACATTTGACCTACTAAACAAAAAAAACCCCACAAAATATATTGAAGCACTCAACAGTACATCAAATTGTTCTACGTGCGCATTAATGCATCAGTAATAATAATCCTACAACATATGAGACTAAAACACTCATTCACTCACGGGGGAAAACATTTACTTTTAATACTTGAACTACATTTCGCTGGTAATACTCTTGCACTTGGACGTAGGAAGTGATACTTTCAGTGAGACTTTCACCTGTAGTGGGATATTTTCCACAGGGTGGTTTTGTTACTTTTTTTTTTACTGGAGTAAAGGACCTGAATACTTCTTCCACTTTAACATATGTGGTGTATACAGTCTATCCTGAAGGGTGGCGTGAGGAAAAAAAAAAAAAGGGTTATGGGGGTCATTCTGGGGAGCAGGAATATCTACAGTTATTTTCATGTTGTGGAGACAGAGATTAAAGATCAATACACTGTACTGTGGTTGGAGGTCACCGCTGAATTACACCCCGATCACTGTGATTGATGTATTAAGTCGACTCCCTTTTTTCTTAAGATGTAGAACATAATCAAACACGTCCCACTGAACAGAAATGTTCAGCTGTAAAACGCAGCAGATTATTTATTGGTTGCTACATCTGCCAACCAGTGTGACTTCACACACACACACACGCGCACACGCACGCACACACAGAGCTGAGAGCTGTGAGAACATTTTCTTGTGGCCTCGAGGTGTCAGGAGCACCCATCAAACCACCAACAACTAATTATTACCTTCCTTTCCTTTCTCACCGTGTGTGTGTGTGTGTGTGTGTGTGTGTGTGTGTATAGGTGTGTGTGCACCGGCCCCCGGGGTCCGTTGGTGTACATAATGGCTTTTTGAAGAGATTGTCGGTTTGTAAAGACGTTTGATTGACACCTCCTGATGCCTCAATCCAATTAGAGAGAGAGAGAGAGAGAGAGGCCCTTTGTGTACACTAAGTGTGTGTGTGTGTGTGTGTGTGTGTGTGTGTGTGTTCAAGAGAGAGAGAGAGAGTTCATAGACGCACATATTATTTGTCTGATCTCACCCAGACACACACACACACACACACACACACACACACACACCTTTACATTCAAACAATTAGCTAATAAATAAGTTAATAAATTCATTGATCGACTGAAAGTTACATCTGATTGTCAGTTAATAATCTTTCGCACAAATGTTACTGTTTGTTACATCGACGCAAT
>CALSCE010009695.1:661377-663877 GCA_943593645.1 Bovichtus variegatus | reverse complement strand
TCTACTCTCCTCCCCATTTTCTCTTCTTTTTATACATTTCCAATTCCTACCACTTCTACCCTCTCTTCGCTTTTCCTTTGCCTCCTTTTCCCCTCGCTCCGTTCACTTTCTACCTCACCCCTTACTCTCTTACCTGCTTCCCCACCACCCCCCCTCCCTTTCCTCCTCTTCTTCACCTTCTTCTAACCCTCCCTCCCTTCTTTCTCTTCTCTTCTCTAACCTTTTTTCTCTCCCCCCTTTCCCTCCCCTCCTATCTTCCCCCCCCCCCCCCCCCCCCCCCCTCCTCCCCCCTGTTTTTTTTTTTTTTTTTTTTTTTTCGTTCAGAGTTTGCGTGCCGTTTTAGAGTGTTTTCATCGATGTCGAGACCTTGCTATCAAACATGACTGCCTCTGCTCTAATTCACCCCCAGGACACCACACACGCACACACCAACACACACGGCTTTTTGCTCTCCCACACACTTGAATGAACATTCATACCCCCCCCCCCCCCCACACACACACACACACACACACACACACTCACTCACATTCTTTCTTTACACACACAAACACACTCTCACTTTATACTCACACACATGAATGAATGAACAGTCCGGTCTGCTAACACACACACACACACACACACACACACACACACATAAAACTCTAGACTTGTGAGGACATTTACTCCATAACACTTCAGTGTAATCCTGACGCCAACGCTAAACATTTAGATTATAATGTTTATTTACATTTTTAATTTAAACGTCATTTATTTTCAGGTTATAGAATCTAGAGGACATTTTGGACACATTTCTTGACAAATGTGGTGAAAAAGTTAAAATTTTTTATTCTTTCTTATATTAATTCTTACTTATAGTGAAGTAGTTTTACTTTTGGGTCTGGCTCCCAAAACACCAGAACAGCCTGATGTAATAATAGCAATAATACGCTTTTTAAAATTGTTTTTATTCAAAGTTATAGTAGGGGTGGGTTTCATGAAAAAAAAAACTGTATCGTCATAATTATTTCATAATTATTTTTATTAATATTTCTTTTACAGCCAGGACAGACAAGAAAATTATGTTTCATAGATAATACAGTTAATTAAATACCTGATCATTTACAGTAGGCCTACTTCATCACATGATGATGTGGTATACCCAGATATATTAATATTATTATATTACTAATATTTCTTTAAACTTTTATGGTAAATCTTTCTACTTTCTATTGACTTTTGCAGTGCTTGCTTTAAATCCTTTTTATTTTCTCTTATTATGTTTATTTACAAATCAAACATAAATCACGATAAAAAATCCATAAAGTACTAGATAGTAAAAATGATATGATATAGTAAACGGGACTGGTAAAATGCCTCTCATAATGCCTTTCATTTTGCTTTAAATTGTCCTAATTTTTAAAGGAATTGTTTTTTTTTTTTGTTTTTCTGCTTCCCTTCTTTTGGTCCTCAGAAGTATAAAAAAAAAAAAAAAAGCCCCCCACACACGCACACATTCTCTCTTTACTCTCACAGACACACACGTGAATGACCCGTGACCCAGCTCCAGAAACACACACACACACACACACACACAGGCAGTGTGTTTAGCCCTCAGTGTCACAGGCTGTGAATTTAATATTGATTCCATAAAGTAGTTTCAGTGTAACATGTCACAGCGAGTTAACGTCAGGGCAGCGAGCCGGACAGAGAGGAGAGCAGCTAGCACGCAACGCTGCGGGAGAGACAGGGAGGGGAGAGAGGGGAGAGAGGGGAGGGAGGGAGGCATGATGAAAGGAGCGAGTACAGAGACATAGAGAAGGAGAGGGGTAGAAAAGAGCAGCAGAGGAGGGAGAAAAAGGAGGAAGAAAGGAAGAGGGAAGAAGAGTGGAGGCATAAGGGGGAAGGAAGGGGGGGGGGAGGGGGGGGGGAATGAAGGGAGGAAAGAGGCATGGAGGAGTAGAAAGAAAGGGAGAAAGAAAGAAGAGGGAGGAGGAGTTGAAGGAGGGCATAAAGGGAGGAAAGAGGGAGAGATGTGACATGAAAGGGGGGAGGAATGTAAGTATGAGAGGAGAAAAGGGGGAGAGTCAGGAGAGGATGGAAGGCAGTAGGAACGGGGAGGTGAAGAAGGAGAGAGGGAGGGATTGGATGGGTGAGGTGGATGAAGAGGAAAGGGTGGAGGAGACGGAGGGAATAAGGGAACAGGAGGAAAGTAGGAACAGAGGGAGGAAGAGAAAGAAGGCAGGAGCGAGGGGAGGAAAAGGAGAGGGAAAGGGAAAAAAAGAGAAGGGAGGGATTTTAAAGAGGGGTGTGTGTATGTGCGTGTGCGTGTGTGTGTGTGTGTGAGAGAGTGATGCTTTGCTGATACACAAACATACAGACGAGTTTACAGATTGAATTAAAGCCTGAGGGGATCACAGAGTGTTTGTTTGTAGAAAGCTGTGGAGTTAGTGAAACCACACACACACACGCACACACACACACACACACACACACACACACACACACACACACACAG
>CALSCE010009695.1:616189-630120 GCA_943593645.1 Bovichtus variegatus | reverse complement strand
GTGGTATTAAAGTTGCGGCCGCTCCTGTATTATCATGACTCTGGTGAATTTGGTGAAAAGCGTTGCAAGCAGGGGAAACGAAACCCCAGAAAGAAGCAGAAGCAGGAACAAAGAGCTGAGAGCACAAACGTGACGAGGGCAGGTGTGTGTGCGGGTAGATACACACAAGCGCTGATTGGAGGGCAATGAGGTGCAGGTGTGTTGGCAGGAGAGAAGGGGCAAGGCTGACCCCCCGTTGCCATGGGTGACATCATGATTTTTTTGAATGAGCTTCCTCTCTGTGCCCACACTGATCGACTGACAGGTCTCTGAATGTCAAATCCATTCGTAATCAATGCACAGGAAAGGGAAGGCACATATTAAATTACACAGATAGAACTCATAGAGAACATTGGATCATATTTCATACATGAAATTAAATAAAACATAATCATAAATAATCATTTCTGCATGTGAGGTATTTTAAGTGTGTTTCGTTTTTTTTACTTGCGACGGAGTATTTCTAAACTGTGGTATTACTGCTTTTACTTTCACTTAAAACAGTAACTATCAATCAAGTTATCAATCATCATCATCCCTTTTTAATATTAAGTGTGAATGACTAAAATGTGGTTGTGCACAATAGACTGTTTGGAAGTGGACGCAGTAAATTAAAGTCATGTGTCAAGTACATTTCTAAAACAACAGAAGGTTCCAGGTTGTTAAAATGATTATGTTTATTTGTGTTTTCTTTGTAAACGTCTGCCTTTTGGTTATTTTAGATGTTTGTAAAAGTCTCCTGCTGTGTATTTTTTTACATCTTTTTTTTGTGGAAACAAAAGACATTTTCAGGTTCAAAAATGTTACAATTGACTTTCGTGAGCTGAAAACACACACCTGAAAGAGCTGAAGGTCTAAGACGGAAAGGACGGACAACAACGTGGCAGCGACCTGTCAATCACCAGGGAGCCACGCAGCAAGGCACCTCGTCGTCTCTTTCTTGCCCTAAATGGAAACATACTTGACTAAATGAACATCATGCTGTATTGATGACGTCTTGCGACTCTAAACTCAAGTTTGCGATGTTAAACGAGGTAACAACTTCTACACAATCCGACTTCTTTGTACAACCTGTGGACTTTGAGGCACGTCCGCATTGGCTTCACTTTTACAAAGGTTGCTGCCTGGTGTGCACGTTGTAGATGAACGACATTTGTAACCTGTTCCCAGAATGCTAATTATCACTGTCTGACACACACACACACACACACACACACACACACACACACACACATTGGCAATTAAAGTTGTTTGTCAGAGAGGGAAAATAATTAAGGAAGCCTCCTGGTGATGTCGCTGTGTGTTTAGGGATACTGTGTGTGTGTGTGTGTGTGTGTATTCAATTTTCAATGTACTTACTATCTCTTAGTTAAAATCTTCTTTATTGACGCAACAGGCAAAATACAATGTCTCCTTTTCCTTTCGTTTTCTTTTGTCATATTTACCTGATTGTTAAAAAACATACATCTGATTTTATTTTTTTTAAATGAATGCGTTGAATAAATCTTCCTTTACTTACTTGGCTGGGTGGATTTTTGAGTTTAGAGTTGTAAATCATGTTCATCATTATTTTAGTTCAATCTAATCTAATCGGATTATTGATATTGCAAACCAGAAACAATAGTTCTGCCAAGATAACAACTCACACACACACACACACACACACACATAGAAAGTCACATTCAAACAAATTGAGAAATAATGTTTTTGTGAATTGTTTTGATGGGAAACAAATGTTTTTCTCCAGTTGATTTCTTAACATGTTTTCTCTCAAGTGGTGTGTGCGTGTTTGTGTGTGTGTGTGTGTGTGTGTTAAGTACAACACAATCACTAACATTCGTAACAGGCCGATGAAAGACCTGTTTGCTCTTTATTGCTGTCGAGTGCAAAGGTTAAAATATTCATTCATGCGCAGCGCCTGGATGTATATGAATCATACAGGATCTGCACATTTGACACTTTATTTTGAAGCCTCCGGGGTTCACGTGGTGGCCCTCTAACAGTATGCGGCTCTGTTATGTTAATATTGACGTGTTTACGCTGGATATGTGAAACTTCCTGCACGGATGCCATTGTTTTTTGCACTTATGTTTACTGTATTTACAGCATATTAATCAGCTCTTGCAGCTCCAGCTGCAGGTTGGAACGACTGATTTCAGGGTGTCTACCGCAAATTGGATTATCAAAAAAACAAAACTGGTACGTACAAAAGTCCAAGCAGATGGCCCAAACTATGAAATTGTGACCCACGTTTCTGCTGTAAACGTCCATTACAGTTTACAGAAGCACCTCTTGCTTCACCTTCCACCTCCTGTACTTACCATGTGTGCGTGTGCACAGTTTTCATGGACGAAGAAGGATTATTAGTTACATTTCAGGTGTGATAAAGTGCTTTAAATAATCAGAAGAACAGTTTCTGAGCCGTCCGACTTTTTTATTTTAGGGGCGCTACAGAGTTCAAAGATGTAAACTTGTTGAGTGCAACTCGACCAAAACTCACAAAAATACGTCTTCTTTAAATACGTTTTTTTTTTACAAAAATGTAAAATGAAATTACTGCTTTAATTAGAGTTCATTGATCTCATCTATCAAAGGAAATTTAACTTTCTCACAGACGTGATGCATGCAGAGGAATTTGTTTTGTTTCACAGTGAAATACGTCCACGTGGTTAAATGTTCGCCTTCATAAATCACGTTTCAATAATAAAAGACACAAACTTTTTAAAGCCAGATGTAGTTGTTTGATCTCCTTTTTTCTTCACGTGAGTCCCACATGCAGGCAGTTGGAGGCAGATATCTTCCCGCACATTCGTCTTCGCTTGTTATTTTTAAAGCATATTAACGAGTCGGTAACAAAAGACCTCCTCAGTAGAAACAGCAATTTTCTCACAACATATGTTCCACTGCAACACTTTGGAATAAATTACCAAACAGTCTTTATTTAATCATCTCTGACACATCACATCAGTGTCCCTAAACCTCCGCTGTAAAAAGTGACGGGACGCAGATGACTTCACTTCACCGGCTCTTTAATGCTGGACTTAAAAAAAACAAATGAATCAAAGTCATGTATCAAAGTAAAGTTCTGGCTTTGTTAAAATGACGACGTGCTGTTTCAATTAGTTTAATATCTTTGTAAACTTCTACCTTTTGGTAACTTTGGTTGTTTGTAAAAAATGAAATTAAAAGAACAAGTAGCGTTGTATCGTCTATGACTATCACCAAGATCGAACGCGCTTTAATGAATCACGCCGGGCAGCGTGGATTTAAACCGCAGGGAGAATAAAAATCTACAATCCGAACGTCGTAAATCCATCCCACGGCCAATAATCTGATTTGAAGTGGAAGTGGAGTTGGTGACGTTAGGGAACAATCGTGGTCCAAAAAAAAAAAAGACAAAATTTACGCCACGTAAACGTCATATAATTTGTCTTTAAGAAAAACCTCTCACCACTTTTACTTTTCACCGACAACATTCAAAATCCATCTCGTCAAACATAACCACAAGCTGTTGAAGGTGTTTGCTGCTGATTTTTGGCCTTTTTTTCAGAACTCGTCAAAGTTATGATCTGTTTAACATCTGTTGGTTCTTCTAACCGTCATTCAGAATCAGTATGACCCGATGGCCTGGAATTCATAATGTCTGTAACAAATATAATATGCATGAGTCTCTGTTGTCGAGTGTTTGAGTGCAAAACGTTTTTTTTTCCCTTGCGGTTGGAGAGTCTCTCCAAAGCCCTCCGTGCTGAATATAAATGTTGATCCACAAAAAGCTGACGACGCCAATGAAATCTGTTCAAAATTAGCCTCATATCATGTTTGAAAATCAGAGCTTAACACAATATTTCCACTTTTTCACTGCTCGAGACCCATAAACATGCAGACATTTCCAATGTTTGAATCTCTTAGCAATTTCAACCCAGTGGTATTATTTCCTCAGCCCTCTGGATCTGGATCTTCATCTTCAAAACATTCATTTCAGTCTCGCCATTAGCTCAGAATCACTGTTGATGCGTCACGTTTGGAATCAAACCTTGAGGCCACACGGGTCGACGTGACTTCAGGTTGTCAACCTCCAGCTGCATCTCAGAAAGGACGCACGGAGGCAACTTGTTCCTCGTACGGACGCCGCAGACCAACTTGACTGCTTTCAACACGAGATAAAATCACTCGCAAAGACGTGGCACCTTTTGCAGCGCCGCTGCCTCCTCCCGTTCATCAGCATATGTCAAAGGAAATTAAACATGAAAGCTGACAGCTCCTGCACCGTGGCTGCAGGCGTCGACGCTTGTCAATATTTATATTAAACTCACCGGGGAATAAGCTAGCATGAAGGAGCGGGCGTCATTGTCACCCTGATGGTGTGTGTATGTGTGTGTGTGTGTAGTGTGGTGTGTGTGTGCCCCTGGGTTAGGGTTGAAAATTGAGCTTTAGAAGTGTTATTGGTGTTCCCTTAAGGAGAAAGTAATGTAGTTCGCCCCCTGAACATGATTGAATCATCACAACATGACCCCTGCGTCTGTACGGGTAATTAAAATGGATGAAATCACATGTGGCGGAGCAAAACATTGTGATGTACAGTGTGTGCGGGATCTAATTTGGATAAAAGCGTACGTTTGTTTTTAAAATAGTGAAAATGTTCAGAAATTTCCCAGAAGTATTTTCAACAAAACAAGCGAGTTCAGTGAACAAGTGGATATGTTTTGCTCAAATAAAGCGACAGACGTAACATCCAGATTGAGAGCGAAATAGATTATTTTTGGATTTTTTTGTAAACTGGTGTGCCCTGAGCTGACCCGCATGTCAGCATGCTAAACTAAGATGGTAAAACTTTTTAAAAAATTTTCCACACATTCTTTGACCTTGTTGACCTACATTCACTTATTTCTAAATAAACTAACGATTTTCTTTTTCTTTTCCAAGCTTGTAGTCTTCAACCGATGTGTGTGTGTGTGTGTGTGTGTGTGTGTGTGTGTGTGTGTGTGTGTGTGTGTGTGTGTGTGTGTGTGTAACTGAAAAGAGATCGAAGCCATCTTGTGACTCTAATTTCCTTTTGAAATCATTATGTGTCAATAAATATGTACATGAATGTATGTACAGGTGTAGAGGTGGAGCAGGGATGTAGAGGTGGAGCAGAGTTGTAGAGGTGGAGCAGGGTTGTAGAGGTGGAGCAGGGATGTAGAGGTGGAGCAGAGTTGTAGAGGTGGAGCAGGGTTGTAGAGGTGGAGGAGGGATGTAGAGGTGGAGCACAGTTGTAGAGGTGGAGCAGGGTTGTAGAGGTGGAGCAGAGTTGTAGAGGTGGAGCAGGGATGTAGAGGTGGAGCCGGGATGTAGAGGTGGAGCAGAGTTGTAGAGGTGGAGCAGGGTTGTAGAGGTGGAGCGGAGTTGTAGAGGTGGAGCGGAGTTGTAGAGGTGGAGCAAAGTTGTAGAGGTGGAGCAGGGTTGTAGAGGTGGAGTAGAGTTGTAGAGGTGGAGCAGGGTTGTAGAGGTGGAGCAGGGTTGTAGAGGTGGAGCAGGGATGGAGAGGTGGAGTAGAGTTGTAGAGGTGGAGTAGAGTTTTAGAGGTGGAGCAGGGATGTAGAGGTGGAGCACAGTTGTAGAGATGGAGCAGGGTTGTAGAGGTGGAGCACAGTTGTAGAGGTGGAGCACAGTTGTAGAGGTGGAGCAGGGATGTAGAGGTGGAGGAGGGATGTAGAGGTGGAGCAGAGTTGTAGAGGTGGAGCAGGGTTGTAGAGGTGGAGCCGGGATGTAGAGGTGGAGCCGGGATGTAGAGGTGGAGCAGGGTTGTAGAGGTGGAGCAGGGTTGTAGAGGTAGAGCAGGGTTGTAGAGGTGGAGCAGGGTTGTAGAGGTGGAGCAGGATGCTCTGTTGTCTCCGGGAGAGAAACAAACACATGGCGTCTCAGTGACGTGTTTGTGTTTGTGCCTCTGAATGTTTTGTGAAAGTGAGGTACAGTTTCAGAAAATGTGAAAGTAATTAAGACAAACTGTAACATGCGGGAGGCGTGGCCTGTGACCTGCAGACTGACACGTTTCTCCGGCTTCCCGCGGCGCAGCCCCTCCCGCCGCTGCCCTTCTGAACACTGTTGTACCTCGCCACGCGCCGCCGTCGGCAAACTTCCCCTCAAAACATTTGCACAACAACATACAACAACGACAGCAAGTTTACTGGGAAGAGACGGCGGCTTTTTAGCACTTTGCCGCATCTCGCACACCCCGCAGTGACGGGAATAGCACCCATGGAGGGAGGAGGGGGCCTGTAAAAAAATGTAACAACGGGTGGTGGGTGTCAAATCTGTCAGAGTGGTGTTTGTTTCGTGTGTGTGTGTGTGTGTGTGTGTGTGTGTGTGTGTTCGGCTTTAGTGATGTATGAGTGTGAATGAACAGTGTGTGTTCGTGTTGCCACAATGGCGTGTGAATAACTGAGAGTAACTGAGGGGTGTGTTGTTTTCTGTGCGTGCGTGCGTGCGTGTGTGTGTTTTGAGGTGTTGCAGAAAGTCTGATCAGTCTGAGCGATCAGTGTAGTGAGCGCGTCGGGGGGAGTCACTCGCATGCGAAAAGTCAGACATTTTAAATAATAGTTTGGTGTTTTTATTTATTTATTTATTTTTCTAATCAGGTAATTTATTCAACAGATTGTATGACTTGGTGTTACTTTGAGTGTGTGTTTTTAAAAAAAAAATTTTTTAAAGGTATTCTCTGTTGTCTGCTTTTAAATGTGTTTTTTTTTGGCTGCGGCCGTGTTCCGCCTCCACAAATATAAACTTAACTGCAAACTGAAAATCTGATGGATTCACAAGCAAACCAATCAGATCCTTTACTGGAGTAAAGGTATGTACCGTAATTTTCGGACTATAGGACGCACCTGACTATAAGCCGCAGAAGCCAAATTGAATGATGTGTACATATATAAGCCGCACTGGACTATAAGCCGCGGTTTTTTAATGTTTAATTACCATATGTAAGGGTTCGTGCACAGAGGGGATTGTCGGGAAAGAGGCGGCTGTTTGAGGAAGCTCTCATTTATTAACGTTTCAACAAACAAGTTGCATATTTGCATAACGTTTTCAAGTGTTACCATTTAGTGCAATAGTAGCTACAGAACATGTACTATGCTGTGTAAACTGTACTGTATCACATAGCGTTTCAGATACACAAACTTTTCAATTTTCAAACTTAAACGGTGCGCTCCCAGCGCATGTACCGGCAGTGATCTACAGCAGTGGTCCTTGGCATGAAAAAGATTGAAACCCACTGATCTACATTATAGCCTACAGTAGTACCATAACAAAAAACAAAGCTTACAGCGACGAGGCAATATCAATGGCTAAATTAAATGTTTATTTAAAAGTGCAAAATAAAGTGCCTGTAACACGACAGTAAGCGCGTAAGCCTAAAGTTGCAGTAACACGGCTGCTTAAAATATACGGTAATCAGCCTACCAGAAAAGTCATTAATCCTCGTCTTCATCCTGCGTACTAAAACCACCAAAGTCCTCATCTTCAGTGTCAGAAACGAACAGGTTCAGGGTGGCTTCGTCAGCCACTCTCCTCTCTCTTTCGATGTCGCTCTCAAAACCAACGAACTCCTCTTCGTCACTGTCGGAATCGAACAGCCTCTGAAAGGCCTCAGCTGTGGCGGCGTCCTCCTCTTCATCACGCAGCAGTCCAGCCTTTCGGAACCCGTTGGTGATCGTGGATGTTTTAACACTCCTCCACGCTGTCAGGATCCACTCGCAAACTTGAGCGAAAGTTGCTTTTCGCATGCGACCAGTTTTGGTGAATGATTTATCGCCGCTAGTCATCCACGCCTCCCACTGAACGCGTAGTGCCACTTTGAACGCACAATTGACACTGATGTCGAGTGGCTGCAGATGCTTCGTTGTGCCCCTAGGAATCACAGCTGGAATGGAGTTTGTGCTCTTGATGGCTGCTTTAACCGAATCTGTTATATGGGCCCTCATGCTGTCCAAAACGAGCAAAGCTTTTTCTTGGCGAAAGTATCCTCCAGGGCGCTTGACGTAGCACTCATTCAGCCACTCCTTCATTACGCTTTCCATCATCCACCCTTTCTTGTTGACTTTAAAGGAGATGCCGTTTGGGATCTTTTCTTTTGGCATTGTAATCCGCTTAAAAATCACCATTGGCGGAAGCTTTAATCCAGATGCTGTGCAGCCAAGAACACACGTGAAATTCGTTCTCTCGTGGCCAGTGGTTCTCAACGTGATGGACGATTCACCTTTCTTGTTAACAGTCCTAGTGAGAGGCAGGTCAAACGTCAAAGGCACTTCATCCATATTTATGATCTGGTCCGGTCCGATGGAATATTCCTCTATCTTTCTTTGTGTGAATTCGCCGAAGTTTGTTATTTTTTCCTGGTAGTCGGGAGGGAGTTGCTGACACACAGTCGTCGGCGCCCTGATGGACAGTCCCTTTCGCCTCATAAATCTGAAACACCAGGATGGTCCGCCTCTAAAATTTTCAATTTTCATTTCGGTGGCGACTGTTTTGGCCTTCAGTCGGATTTGCACGGTGGAAACACCTCGGCCGTCTGTTCTCTGTGTGTTCACCCAATCTTCAAGAAAGTCTTCAAGTTCGGGCCATCTGCTTTTGTTACCTCTGAAAGCTTTTTTCGACTTTTTGCATTGAGACAGTTTTTCCCGCTGGCGTCTCCAACGTCTCACCATTGACTCATTGATGCCAAGGGTACGTGCAGCAGCTCTATTTCCTTCGTTTACTGCCAGATTGACTACCTTTAACTTAAAAGCTGCATCATATGCATTTCTACGTTTGTTTTCCATAATGAGGGTGTCTCACAAACTGTCTCGCTCTCGTAATGTCCGTCTGTCTCGCTGTCGTTCTGTCTCTCGTACCACTCGCGGTTCCACTTTTACTTTTGCGCGCTCTTTTCCGGCCTCCGGAGGACTTTCGCCTTCCGGTGGACTGTAACCTGTAAAATTCATAGATTTAGGAATTCCCCTAGTGGCCGTCAGCTGTAAAAATCCATAGATTAGCCGCACCGTTATATAAGCCTCAGTGTCGAAAAATGGGAAAAAAGTAGCGGCTTGTAGTCCGGAAATTACGGTAAGTATTGTTAGCAAAATGTGTGTAAGTTCTTCAAATATAAGTATAGATTGTGCAGTCAAATGTTCCCTGTCAGTGTTTTACTATTACTTATGATGTTTCTGGATTAATATTGCTGCTGCATGTATGTGTACGTTGCATTTTACTGCTGTAAATGTTTAAACATTGTGATAATTTTAACTCCTTTATATACTTTTCCTGTTGTTTAATCCACAGCGATGCGTCGTATTCTATGAGATCGTCATATGTTTGTTGCCTCGCTGCGAGAACCACGTAACTGTAAAAAAAAAAAAAAAAAGTAGTCAACTTTTCATGAGGTCAGAAAAAAACAGCCCCGTTTTCAGCAATTGTGATTGGTTGACTAAAAACTGGCACAAAACTGCACTACACTTTATTTATTCCGAGTTTAAGAAGACGTTTAAATGCTCAAAACACACCAGGCAGAACAACAACACACACACACACACACACACACACACACACACACACACACACACACACACACACACAATAGGATGGTTTTCCGCTGATCATCATCCTTTTGAACCCAAACAAGCTGAACAAGCGTATATTCATGAAACATGGGACTGGAATGAATAATTAAGTAGACGCAAAAAAAACACTGTTAATATTGAAGAAAAAGCCCCCAGTGAAGAAGGAGAAAAGAAACTTGCACACACACACGTTCCAAGAGTTTAAGACAGATTTTTGCACCGGATATTGGGAGTCCTGTCCCATTTCCCGCCGGATTCCGACCCGTGTCAAAAGTTAACTTGCAGCCTGATTCGAATGTCTACATGCGGTGTCGCTCCATGTGCTCCAGCCTCTCCTCCGTGTCCCCACTCTGTGACTCTCAGTCGAATGTGTTTTCACGCCGGAGCAGCGCTCCAGTTCTGTTGCGTTCAGGGTCCGGCAGAGTTCTGGACCCACAGATGGATCGAGAGATCAAACTGCGTCTGGTAATGTCACGCGACATACGGTTACCACTGAGCTTCGGTGCAGACAGTGTCGCGCCTCCACACCGCGGATTTGACTTCTAAAATAGCTGCTGCCACATTATGACAAAGGCTGATTGATTAACCGGCTGGCTGCCTTTCTCACTGACGCATTGATTAACTGACTTACAGGCTGATACGTTGTTGACTTGTTTGGATTAGTTGCTTGATCGGGTGTTTTATCAGCTGTTTGATTTGCAGATCAGCTGATCGACTGAGCGCCGTTTCTTTGTTTTGCTGGCTGATTGACCGGCTGTGTAAAGTTTCACCCAGGCCGCTCTGTCTGTTTGACTGATCAGCTGTTTCATTGACTAATTGGCTGTTCGACCTGTTAAGCAGCTGTTCGATTGGCTGATCACCTGATTGGAATGATCAGCTCATTAATTGGCTGTTTGATTGAATGATTGTCTGGCTTAATAATGTTTTTTAAGCACCTCATCAGCTGTTCTGTTTGATTGGTAATGATCAGATGTTCACACACACACACACACACACACACACAGCCACTCTCTTGCTGTTACACAGATCTCCATGGCAACAGGTTTGCTTATTGTCTGACTTGCAATCTCTTTAGTACTGTTCCAGGAACTGGGACAGACACAGACACACACACACACACGCACACAGCGACAATATGTCTTGATTTGCGTCTGTCTGTAATTCATACGGAGAACGTCGGTTATTTACAGATTCAGCTCGTTGTGAGAAAGCACACGGTCATTGCTGAAGCTGCCCCGAAGCCTCTGAGCAACACAGACAACAAAACAAGAACAAATAATCTTTAAAAAACAAACACAATTTAATACCCTGTGTTACCTTAACAACAACTCTGACCCGGGACACAAACACTAACACACCGTAAACTAATCGTAGAGTTAGTATTTCTACAACCGCAGTAGTTGTACAGCTCGGACACGCTCAATCCTCCATCCTCCATCCTCCACACAGTTGTCTGCTGTATTTATATATATCAAGGGCACAACGTGACATTGCCTCGGAGTTCGTAGGTGGAGTCTTCTGATGTGCGTCAAACATTTTTCACAGATTTTCCTGTGGCTCTAAAGAACAGAAATACTGGATTTTCTCTGGGAGATGAAGATAGAATGAAATAAACTTGAGCGGGATCAATGAATAGTGTAATAAATGTGTGAACTGAGTGTTATGTTTTCCTCCCTCGTTTTGCCTTGCTGTTGATGCATCAAGTCGTCAAAGTGTGTCGTACAATAATTCATCGGCCTACTTAAAAAATGCCCCTTTTATGCCCCTTCTTGTGTGGTCTAGACCAGGTAAGACAATTTTTCTATGTACCGTTTGGGGGGTGGGGTGGGGGGGAGGTGCGGATGGAAATGGTCATTTTTCAAAATAAAATACCCTGCCGACGAATGTAAATAAAATGTTTACACTGAATATTACAACTCAAAAAGAAAAAAAGTGTTATTCTTTCTGCGCAGCCCTGGTCTAGACTATTAGATTTCCCCAAAGGGTGGGAGATCACACCAAATAACTATGGACGGAGTACCATCGACTGTAAGAAATATGGATGTAATCTCCGTGACGTCACCCATAGGTTTCAGAAAAGCCATTGTGAAGCTCGATGTAGGTGTCTCCTTATCCTTAATTATGAATAACCTTAAGCCTTAATATGATTCCAACTAACGAGTTACATCAAATTTACCCCCGTAGAGTCGTCATGAATAGGGGAATAAGCTATAGAGGCGTAAACTTGTTTATTTCTGCTGTAAAGTTGGACATTTTAACATGGGGGTCAATGGGGATTGACTTGAGCCAGCCTCAAGTCGCCATTTGAGGAACCGCAGTTTTTGGCACTTCCTTGTTGACTTCATTTATTCAGCCCCGGAGGTGGTGATGGAGAAGATATACATAAGAGATCCAGACTCAATACTTCCATTGCGTGGAAGTCTTAAGTTATTTCTGTGGAGTAGGTCGGAGATGGCAACTGGTCAGGAGGAGTTGTTGGAGTGGGAGTCTGGATTTCCTGAAAGCAGACTGTTGAACGGTTGAGTCACCTTCCATCAAAGAGTTGGAGCGATCCCTCCGCACAGCACAGCTGACTGATGTTACTCTAACAGATCTATTTATGAACAGCCTCTAGTGAAGTCTGAAGAAGTGCAGACTGACTTCAGGTGTCATCCACCTACATTCTTTCCCCTGAACAATCACAAACCTGAACCGGCTTGTTTTGTCATTTCTTTTCAGAGCGTTGCATGACTGTTGTTGACTTCAGACAATTAAAACGCGTTGATTAAGGTTAAAGAAAGATCGTTTTCACGGTTAAACGAAACCAACGGTGACTGATGGCAGGCGATGAGAGAGGAAGCAAACGTTGCCTTTGCTATCAAAGTCATGTTTTGTGCACTCAACCATCTATGTTAATCTTCTATTTAGGGCCTAAATCATACCGGCAATCATTCCAGTGACACGTTTGTTCATTTCCAATTCAACACGACTCCACACAACCTCAACAATACACATCTAGTTAAATTAACATATCTCAGACAGTGTCAATCAAAACGGAAGATTATCGTCTCTGAAAAGTAGAATTTATGGCAGAGCTGTTTATCCTGCATTGCATTAGGTTGTGCAGGTGTACCTGAGAAAGCGGCCAGTCAATCAATCAAACAAAAAGTTATATTCTACTTCACTCGTCTCGGTAACTAAATGGAGGAAAAGGTTGATCGTCGCCATCGACGTCTTCTCGACTCGCTACAAACAACTTGAACAAGCTACGTGGAGTTGGAATAAGAAATATGATGCGTGGCAACGCGGTAGCTGACCATTAGATTTGTACAGGTGTTTCCAATGTATTAAATGCAATCCAATACAAAACAACACACCCAATGCTACTTAACGACGCAACCAAACTGCGTCTTCCGTTATTGTTTGAAATGAGAGACCCATAGTGGCAAAATTACATATTGTACATTTAATTTTATGTTTATTATTGAGTTTCCCGTGCATTGTTTTTCTTCTTCAAGTCCAAGTAGCTTGTTAAAAGTGTTCCTTAGAAATTTTGCGAACATGTTGAAGCTACAATCAGCCTGAGACATTGTTTCCGCACGGAGTCGGACTCCAAGTCATACCTTTCTTAACTTCACAACAATGGCACTAATGTGTTTTTTGTGGTTCAATTCGCGACGATTGCCATCCCGCCACCTCCAACAACAGCAGGACCACGTCCCATCTCTTTTTTACGACGACGGATAAAGTTGCTGCCCGTCGTGAAGTTTGCTGCCAATGCATCATCTTTTCTGACTCATCGTACTATTTTAACACACGTCTGTATAAACAAGGACGATGCCTACACTGCACATTTTCAGCTCGGATGGATGTACAAGGGAGCTGAACCCTGGCGCAGTGAGTCACCGGGAGGAAGACCGGACGGTGGAGGTGTTTGTTGGGGGAAGATTTTACAGCTTTGTACGTGATCATAAAGCGACACGTTTATTAGATCTCAGGCACGCTGTTCGCACTTCTTGCGGTGGGATTGCTGCCGGAGGTCACGTCCTCTCTGGAGCAAATCACTTCCTCCAGGTTAATCTGTCGGCCGTACGGCACCTGGATTAATCCTGAAGGGGAATATCTGAGGCCTGATTTAAAATTGATGATTTGATCCGTCAGAAAGCCTCGATCGCTGAATAAAACAGCACTGACGCATCCACGTGAAACCACGATGATGGACGACAAGATGCTGCCGCTGCGTGTTTCCCTTTACTGTCCACGGGGGCGATTTAGGATCAAATCAAATAATAATCACCATTAATCTCAGACAGGAGGAAGAAAGATTCAAAGCATCAA
>CALSCE010009695.1:603011-615568 GCA_943593645.1 Bovichtus variegatus | reverse complement strand
CACGCACACAAAGACACATAAACACACACATATGCCACAATTTCTGGCATCATCCTTGGTAATAAATGGAAGTAAATGGAGGCAAGGTTGAAGCGTGGGAGGGCTGTCTGTCCTTGTGTATATACTGTGTGTGTGTGTGTGTGTGTGTGTGTGTGTGTGTGTGTGCGTGCGTGCGTGTGTGCGTGTGTTTCCTAGCAACCAATACACTTTACTCTCTGAGATAGATAGATGGATAGATAGACAGACAGACAGACAGACAGACAGACAGACAGACAGGTAGGTAGATAGATAGATAGATAGATAGATAGATAGATAGATAGATAGATAGATAGATAGATAGATAGATAGATAGATAGATAGATAGATAGATAGATAGATAGACAGACAGACAGACAGACAGACAGACAGACAGACAGACAGACAGACAGACAGACAGACAGACAGACAGACAGACAGACAGACAGATAGATAGATAGATGGAATGATTTTCTGGCTCTATTTTTCTGGCTCTGACGCAGGAAGATGACGTCCACATAGTTAACACACTCCTACAAAGCTGCGATTGGCTCGGTTGCTTCTCTAACAGCAGTCAGTGAACGCACCAGACCTGTTTGAATGAACCAGGCTAGAAACAGCCTCGTGGTGGAGCTGAACTACAGAGGGTCAGAAGTTTACTAAACATCAATCATCAGTGAACACACTTCTTCTTTAGTCCATCCTTCCACTCCTCAAATATCATAGGTTCGTTCTTCAACCTGTGTTTCCATCCAGACAGCTGCCACTGAAGTTTTAGGAAGTCATTTTTAACCTCATGTTCCTTTCACGCCAAGAAAATGGAAAAAGATTCAGGTTTTAATTTTATGGAACAAAAAGGTAATGTTTAATGTCACAGGACTGTCATTTCCTGAGGGCTTTCTTATGCAATCTGGTATAATTAACATAAGAAAAGAGACAATTATTATAATTATTTGAGTTTGAGTTTAGTTTCTTTAACAAAAATTAAAAAGGAAGAATCTCAATGATTTCAAAAAATGTAAATAATGAATCATGACTTTAGTTGGACTATTTCTAAAATCCTGGTTAAAGCTCTGATCTCTAACTCTGTTTTAAAGATTCAGTAGTTTGTAATGTTTGAAACTTCTAATTTGAACTATAATTGAACAACAAAACGTTTAACCCACAATGCTTCATTAATAACAAGTGCCTCTCTTGAAGATCTTCAGTTTTATTTAAAAGATTATCCAGCAGGCCAAAAAAATAATAAAAAAGAAAAGATTTACATCCATCTGGAAATATTAGCGTTCACCTGTTGAAGTCACTGTTTCTTTTCAAATTAGATTCAGGACTGTAGATGAAACCAACATCAGTCATCCATCAGTCCAGGAGGCTTCCCTCTCTCTTCCTCTCTCCTCTCCTCTCCTCTCCTCTCCTCTCCTCCCTCCTCCTCCTCCTCTTCAGCCACTGTTGACGTCCATGGCTCTGTCACCCGCATCACCGGTTTCCACGCGGTTCTCTGGTCCAGTCATGTAGTCATTATGGCTCCTATTATTCCCTCTTTATTCACATCCTGCCACTGTTTGTGTTCTCATGGCTTTTCTGCGCTTTTCCTCGTAGTTCTGTTGTAGTTCATCAGTCATCATTTTGCTCGGAAACTCTTTTCTGACGCTTTCGGGAGTTCCGTGCGTCCGAGCATCTTCCGCGCACTTCTCCAGCTTTGAATCCGTCCTCTGGCTGCGCCTTCAGGACCCGTCCGCTCCCGCTCCACTGTTCTTTTTTTTTCTTTTTTTTAACCTATTTAATCACCCGTGCGGTCATTTACCATCGTCGTGACTCCTAATTGTTTCTTGGCAGCGTTGGAGACCACCGGGGAAAAGGCTCTTATGAGTGCGCCTCCGCTGATCCGTGCGCCCAGCCCGCTCCTGTTCTCAGGGGGGACAAACAACACCAACACCGGGGGAGGAGGAGGAGGAGGTGGAGGAGGAGGAGGTGGCGATGTGATCTCCTTCCACATCCAGATCGGTCTGAGCCGGGAGCCGGTGCTGCTGGACGCCGCAGAGCTCAGCCTCAGTCAGGTCCGGGAGGTGGCGTGCTCCATCGTGGACCAGAAGGTAACCGAGAGAAGTCCTCAGCAGACCTTCTAACTTCTGCAAAAGAGTTGTAAGACTGTGCCATAAGTTAAAGTAGCATATCAAAAGTTTAGGCGCGACCATTAAGCCTCCGTTAGTAAATAGTGTTGCATTTTTTAACAATAGGCTACAACTACAGGTACATTTTTTTTCCAATCTGCATTTGACCTACAAATGAAAATTGATTTTATTGAATTTTTTTTTTTTTTTGGGGGGGGGTGGGGTTGATTGCCATTTGTCAAAAAAAGTGTCATACCAGCAAAAATTCAGATCAACATACATTAGAAACACAGAGCCAGTAAGGTATGGTAAGTACGAACGTAGACCAAAAATGAAAGTGAAGTCAGATACAATCGCTGGAGGAGAACACTTTCATAATTTAGTAATTTGGGGAATTTACACGCAGCTTCCAATATTGGCTGGATTAACATGATCAGGGCCCCATAGAGTTCCTTTAATCTGCAAGACTTCCAGGAAACCAGGTTCTCTGTGTGGCAATGAGATTAAACACATTCATTCAGGATCTGTGGCATTCTGACTGGTTTGAATACACTTACTTTTTCACTTTTCCAATTTGAACACACTATTAAAAAAAAAATCTGCTCGGAATCAGTGTGTTGTGTAGAAGTGTGACACAGCCAGCATCTTCATCAGTGGCTGGCGTCTGCCCAGTTGTCATGGAGACGGGTGAGTTGTCCATGTGATCCAAGTATTGAACCTTGGTCATGTGATCGATCACACTGCGGTCATGATGCCCTCCCCCACATTCAACCAGCGAACCATGTGATGGAAACCGAGCAAACTACATTTGCTGAAGAAGACTGAAGATGTGGTGGAAAGCTCTAGAAGAAGCTCTAAGTGGACACGATGTTCTGGGGTTGGGGGCCGTTGCCTGCTTTACTCAGTCGTGATCCAGTCTCGCTTCTAATCCTATATTTTTAATTTAGGTGGAGGTACACTTACTGATGTTGCCCCCCCCACCTAGAATGTGATTGGCCAGAGTCAGAAGGTGATATTTAATTAGCTTATTACTATCAGAAACTCTGTACGAAAGTCTGTATGTAATTTAGCGAGCGACCACAAAGAGAGTCACCCAAAAGGACAACAAAGAGACGACACACAATCACAGGGAGCAAAGCGTGTGGGTTCAAAAGTCCGACTGTATTAGGGCCATTGTAAGAGACTCTATTAGGACAAAAAGAAACATAAAAAAAACCTCTGAATTTCCAAGATTACATTTGTAAAGTCTGTTTTTTTTTTGTCGCAGGATCCCATCTCTTCACTTTGAAAGGTTGGAACAAACTCATCACACAAGGGAATGCCACTCGCGCATGTTAGCGAGGAGGTGCAACAGTATGGAAAATGACAATATCCTTCGTCTGTTGTAGTTCCTTTCACCTCATCCAAATCAGTATGTTGTTTTTCTTCTTTCTGAATTGTCTCAATTTCCGCCAATTTCTCTTTAAAGTCCGGATGCTTATGATAACATGATTCTCAGTAAGCGTTTTGTTAATTGGGGGTGGGCCTGGTTCATTTCATTCAGCCCCCACTCCACCCATCTCAGACGCTCAGCAAAAACCCCTTCAGCACCACAGTCAGCGCCATGGATTTATTAAAACAAAGCACAATGGTAGAGCAGTGGTGGCCTCAAGGCCGTGACCCACCAAGCCAACATCGGCCGTCAGTTAATGTCTTGCTGCCGGTAAGCGTCGGCCATGTTTTTTGCGGTGTGTCGCCATTGTTCGGCCCATTCAACACGCTGAATCTGCGGAAAAAAGTCGGCAAAATAAATCCCTCTGATTGGCTGTTCAACTTCAGCGAATCAGTGCATAAGAAGAGAGACGGAAACAAGCGACTTAAGTCGTGAGGGACACACGCGGAAGGCGTTTATTTTCCATCTTTATCTTATCTGAATACGACATTTTTTTTTAACATCATGGCCATCTGGAATGAAGCAATTGCAGATCAGCTGATCAGCATAATGAAAATGGAGGGAAAAAGCTATTTGTTGTTTGTATTTACGCAGTCCGAGGTCTTCCGGTTGCCTCGTTTGAATGACGAATACAGACTACAAGTACAAGTACATACGTGC
Source organism: Bovichtus variegatus (assembly GCA_943593645.1). NCBI lineage: Eukaryota > Metazoa > Chordata > Actinopteri > Perciformes > Bovichtidae > Bovichtus > Bovichtus variegatus. Next base: position 611,350 of record CALSCE010009695.1, on the reverse strand, counting down.
TTGTTGGCTGATGGCTGTAGCCGTTGCGGTGTGTTCAAGTGCGACTTTTTGGCCAAGACGAAGGCGGCGCGAGGCGACACAGCGGGCAGTTTCGTCGCCACTAGTACTTTTATGTCGGCTTGGTGTGTCAAGGCCTTAAAGGTTAGAGAAGCGAGCTTGTGACAGGAAGGTCGTCGGATAAATCTGTGTGGGAAAAGTGGGAAAAAAAACAGCGCTTTGCCCCTCCCTCGTTAACTCTACTGAAGTGTCCCTGAGCAAGACTCTTAACCCCAACTGCTCCAGCTGCTCGGTGGCAAGATTAGGAATTCCTGCAAAAGAGACGTTTCCTCTCAGTGAAACTTGCCTGAATAAAAGGTTATAAAATAATGTGAGAACAACTTTTGGGACCGCTCTTTCCCTGCACTCTCTCTCTCTCTCTCTGCTACTAGGGGGGCATAGCAGGTTAACACGTGGGATGCATTTAGGTCATCCGTCCCCGCCCCTCATCCTCCCGCAAATTGCCTGCTTGAAGTTCTGGGCTACAATCACGAGTGTTTCCTTATTGCTTAATCCGATTGCAAATCATAATTTGATTAGGTCATAAACGACAAGCAGCGACGTCTGTGGTGTGATGATGTTGATCCAACATTGCAAGTGTTTCCTTGACAAAAGAAAAACGCCTCCGACAATTTCCAGTTTTTTTTTTCTCGCAAATTTACCTCTTTAATCTCAGACAATAAATGTGAGTTTTTTTCTCGTGGATTTATGACTTTCATTTTGGAAATTGGAGTTTCTTCCTGGGATATTACCCCTCTTGCCCGGATCTGTATTTTTTTTCCTTTTACCTACAAAGGACCTAATATGCCATCGTACTAAACTGATATCGGGCATAAATTCAGTTAATAACATGCAACGCAATGTACATTGAAATAACTTATAATAACAAAACAAGTGCAGAATATGGTGTATATAGTGCCAAAACATACAAGCTCACATCCATACACACATACACACCCTCACCCACTAACACATACACATATGCTAAGAAGTTAGCCGTAGACTGTTTTAAAAAGCAATGTTTTTAACCCTTTTTTATTTAAAGTGTTCAGTGTGGGGGCCCCTCTCAGGTCCTCAGGATTGGGGCAAGTCTAAGTCTACCTACTAGGGGCATAAATAAAGAAGGCAGGCCATGTTTGACTTTGTATACAAGTAGAAGAATTTAAAAAATCAATTCTTGTTTTCCCAGGGAGCCAATGCAGAGATCTAAGAAGATGAAAGTATTAGGTAACGTTATGCATATGGTCCCTGTTTTGAAAATGTCCGGTGCTGAAAAACCTGTGACGTGTAGCAGAACTGTTCCCACATGCAGGGACAGCACGTCTATGTGTCCGTGTATGTGACAGTAGGAATATTCAATAACATGCATGGATGTGCAATGCCACAGGCGATGGCGTCTATAGAAACACACATTTTCCGTCAATTATACAACATTGACCTTTGTGACCTGCTGGACCTTCACGTGACTCAACTCTCCTGCAGTACGCCAAGCTTTAGACAGCAGACGTTTTCGGCTATCTTGCCGTCATTACGTTGGTGCATGAGGCTGTTTCCGGTTTTTGGAAAAGAAAAATGGCAGCATAACACGTAAAGTTATCTTAAATTAATTGGGCTGAATAGTCGCCGAAAGGAACCTCAGGAACTAAATGTTCATGTTTGTGTTTCTTTTTTAAGATCAGTGAAGATCCAGCATATTAGACCCATAATGGATTTTAAAAGTGACACATTGTCTTTGTGACTTAATTTTTCAGCATAATAAGACAACAACAACAACAACAACAACTACACAGTCAGCTTGTTGTTCTTTTAAATGTGCTGCTGGCAAAAGTGTGATGTTTGACTGGAGTTTGGAAGGAGACATTGAAATGAGTTCTGTTTTATTTTTCCAGTTATTGTTCTGCTTTAGTACATAACTGTCAGAAAAATAACAGACGAGGCAAGAAACTGAGGGAAGAGTTTTTCTTACTTTTTGGTTGTTTTCTTTTTTGACAGATAGATCATTTAATGTCCTCCGAAATTTGTTTCCGCAGCCTGTACACATAAGAACAATTAAGGGTCACAAGCCGCAAGAATCATGCAGGTGCATTGACTTAATCAAATATGGGGATCTAATTTACCACTCATCTGTAATACATTTAGAGACAATGAGATAGTTATGTTGTTTTTATTTTGGCTAAGGTGAAGTCTGAACAGTCTGTGGATCATATATGATAGAATCATGACGCGATATCATGATACACGAATATTACTTTACAGGTCCTTTTAGCTCTCACGAACTTCTGGTGTTCTATTTGAAAGCCTGACCACCAGACTACCACCACCCATAGTACATTGACGTCATAGTCAACGTACGCCTGGAAAATAAATGTTTTTCTCTATAATTTCACTTGAAACATTTTCCAAGTTCTTCATTAAATGACAACACATTGAATTCAAACAGGAGTCTCCAAAAATAGGCTTTACCTGTGATTATTTGACATAGACTTACCAGAAAATATACTATAACGTGTTATATGTTGTTCTCGAGATATGAAATGAACGACATCGGCATAGAAGATTTCCACCATATTGCCCAGCCCCAGTCGGAAGGTGTGTCGAAGCGAGTAGCCGGCTCTCCTTTGTAGCGAGCCGATGGCAGTAGCGAGCGTAGGGGACGGGGCTGTAGTGTACGCTTTGACCATGTCCAGGATGTAAGATGGACCTGAGCCCTTCGCGGCACATCCATCTAGTATTGTGGCGAGAGATGCAGTCGGTAGGGGACTTGAGATGTATTCGCAAAGCTCCGAACGTTTCTCTGATGGCTCGCAATGTGTTTAGCAGTATTTCCCTCCATGTGTAAAGTCTACAGTGTGTGAGCCTGGAAATCAGCGATCTGCTCCTGTGTGAGTCAGTGGGGTGACTCACTCTGCGGCTCAGTCACTTCTCGTTGGAAACAAGATGAATTCTGCCTTTGTTTGCTGGCTCTGCAGGGGTTTCTCTGCTTCTCTGGGTTTTGCTTGATGAACAGAAGCTGTTGCCAAGCATTCACAAATAAACTACACACACACACACACACACACACACACACACACACAGGCAGTGTCAGCGTCCTTATGAATGTAATAGATGTCCACATTCTCACATAGACAAGCAGTGGAAAATCTGTGATGAGTTTGTGAATGTGGGCCTGTTTTTCCTCTCACGACGTTGTTATGAATGTGATTTCTCTCTCTCAACACCGAATCTGACAAAACCCACAATCTTTTTTTCCCACGTGAGACATCAAGCCCCTCAATGTCAACACGCCTGACATGATTATCTTTATTTATTGGCTTACCTGTTTCATAATCACATTTTATTCCATTTTGTTGTATCTTTGTCTAAAGCTTTAATTTTACTGTTATATAGTACATTAGAATAATCTCAAGAGTTCATGTTATAAAGATATGGTACTGCAGGAGTCAGGATCGGGATGGTATCCTGATGGAAGAAGGGTTGAAACAGGATCAGGAATAAAGGGAACAGGGTCATGATGGTATTCTGATGGTATCCTGACTAAATTGGGAGGTAGTCGAAAGGGGAATTGGACAGAAAAAGTTCTAATCTGGAAATTATTGGGACAGGATTGGAGATTGGGGCAGGATCGGGAGTGGGATTGAGGATTGGAATGGAAGCAGGGTGGGAAGGAAGCTGAGTTGGGACAGAATCAAAATGGGATTAGAAGGGAATCGTGAAAAGGATTGGAATGGGATCTGGGTGGGATCAGAGCAGGATCGAGATGGGATTAGGATCGGATCGGAATGGTATCGGAACAGAAATTGGAAAAGGGGGATTGGGATGGGAGCAGGGTGAGATGGAAACTGTCAACATGTTTATTTCTGCTGTAAAGTTGGATATTTTAACATCGGGGTCTTCGGTAGCCATCCTCAAGTGGCCTGAGGAACTGCAGTTTTTGGCTGATTTAATGATGTCCATTATCTCTGTTCAGATTCACTAATCGTCTCAATTCAGGTGAAACTTACCCCATTTCCCCACGGTGACAATTTTACGCAACACATACTGTACACACATACCTGAAACCTGAGAGGCAGGATGCTAACGGCTTGACACCGTGCGACACACACACACACCCACACACACACACACACACTCATACACACACAGGTTGTTTGATTAGAGTGTTTATTAGCAGGTTGTTGTTTATTCTATAGAGGAATATTCACACACCAAACCTGTGTGACATCGCTCACAACATGCAATACTTAGCACTTTAAATAGCACAAAATTAACTGATTAACAAGAGGTGTGTGTGTGTGTGTGTGTGTGTGTGTGTGTGTGGAAACAGGTGTGTTCGAAAAGGATTTTTTAAAATGTTCTTAGGAAGGTTTTCAGAAACTCAAACTGTTTTGCTGCAAAAAGTTTCTCTTCCGCTAAATATTACAATCAGAGCTGGGACTGCAGTGTTTGGGTTCTTTAGCTGATTTGCTCGTTGGCTGTTCGGTTTGCATAGGTTGTGGTTGCCATCACTATTGATGATGCACAGCATGCCAAAATTAGCACTGATAATAGAAACCAGAGAGAATATATATGACGGCTGGGCTTCAGCTCTGAACGTAAAGAATGACTTTTGTTCCCAGTAATGACCTAAACTCTGTCCAACACTGTGTTGTCACTGAACATCCCTGTCCCTGTGTCACACACACACACACACACACACACACACACACCGCTGTCACTCTGTAACAGTAATAATAAAGCCGTCTGTGCTGTGTTTCAGTCAGTAGCAGTTTCTCCTTGTTGCCTGGCAACTGATGATGATTGCGGCTGTGAAGTGTCCTTCTGAGGGCCATTATGAGACACACACACAAACACACACACACAAACACACGCACACACACACACACACACACTGAATGAAGCAGAAGAGAACAGATGTGTATGTGTGTGTGTGTGTGTGTGTGTGTGTGTCTTTGTTCTGTCTCTTTCATCTCCTCACCTTTTTATATTCATGTCTCTTCATTCGTCTTTCTCTTCATCTAATTTTTCTTCTCTTTCTCTTGTTCTTGTTCACCTTTATTTTTTCTTCTTCTTTCCTTAAAATCTGTTGAAATTCTATATTGATCTTGTTGTCAACAAACCTCATGTGCATACTCAAACTAACACAGAGGGGCAATTGCAAAGTATAAATGTTGTCCTTGCCCCAAGAACACAGAACGCAGGCTAATAAAGAATCAGTCTCAATTAATTCAAAAACTGATATTCTCCTTTGAAATGTTGCTCACAATCAAAACAAACTGGGCATGATACCTCTTATTGATGTTCTTCAGTTATCACAAACTCTCTGAAGACGTAAGCAGCAGGACATCGTATGCCTCGCCAATTTCGCGCTAAATGTATGCATATTACCTTGATTGATAAAATACATCTCTGTGACGCTCCTGAACACATCATTAGTGATGTAACCACGGCTCATTGGCTGTTTCGGGTCGTTCGACATCAGACACCCTCGCCCAGGGGACCCAGCCGTGGTTGATCAGACCACGACCCATGGACCTCCTCTGTCATCGTCTGTGTTTTTCCACTTCCTGCTTTATTTTGTAAAGTCCTTTCCCCTTGTGTCTTGTTCAGTTTTACTTCCTGTCTGTGTGTAATCACTCTGCCAGCCTTGTCTCGTTACCTGCCATCTCCAGCTGTGTCTCGTCTGTCATTAGTGTCTGTCTGTATATATAACTCTCTTTGCTTCTTGTCGAGTCGTTTGTTGTGGACTCCCATGTCGTTGATCCCTGGGTTCCCTCGGTCCAGTTTGGTCTGTTTTGCCTGTTTGTTGTAAGCTTTTTAATAAAGCTGTCTTTTGTTAAACCTCCGGGTATTCTCTGTGTTTGGGTCCACCTCGTTACCTCGCAGTGTGACCTCCTCTCCTGATCCAGAGCCATCTGGAGGCTTTCTCCGCTGCCTCTGTGGTGTGCTTGATGCCTCATCTCTTCATTCCAGTGATACCCATTGCACTCAGGGTTTTGCAGAGCGATTGCCCCGCAACACCTCTGCAGCCAACTTTGATGGGCATACACTTGGCCTTCCCACCCTGCTTGCGGCAGTCGATGACCAGCTCTGCGTACTTTGTTTCTCTTCCTCTCATGACTATGTATTTTTGTTGTCTGACACCAGGAAGATGTCTGGCCTCAAGGTGGTCATTGCAATGTGCCATGGAAACTTCAGCTGTTTCACCAGATCCACAGAAAGCTGCCAGTCCTGCGCAGTCGCCAGGATTCCTGACAGACTCTTGTCTGCTGTGGTTCTTGGAAGCTGCACTACAGCCTTCACAAAGGTGAACATCTGGGTGGAGGGGCGTGCTCGTCTGCAGCTGCTTCCCATGCTGACGGTTTCTGCAATGGGTTTCAGAATCTGGTCATGCCGCCAGGTGTACCGGTGCTGCCCAGAGTCCTTGTACACCATCCTTTCTCTGGCCCAAAGAGCAAACTCCTGCTCCAGGGACTTTAGGGGCAGCTGCAGCTTGGTGTTGCTCCTGTACAGGGCGATGCTGCTAAGGCTCCTGGGCAATCTCAACCAAGTCCTGAGGAAAAGACACGCAGCTGCCAGAGTTTCCCTGCTCTTCCTTCTTGCCAAACCATGCTGGTAGATCCAGGCTTTGAATTTGTCTGGAAAACCCTGACCGATCCACTGCTCTTAACCAGCTCTGAATGAAATGTGTGCAAACCGAGACTCTATTTGCTTGGTAGCGGAGTTGGGGGTACATTTCGCCCTTTGCGGTTGCTTTGATATTTCCCCAGTTTCTTTTTTTCTTAGTTGTCCAGGTTTTGCAGCCGCAAATAAAACAGTTGCACTTGCGTTATAACCCTCTCCAGTTCCTTTTGAACAGATACACATGTATACAAACATATACATAATCATGTTTATGCACAGACATTTAAACGCACAGATATAACTGTATCTGCTGACGTCACTGTTGTCACTAAATGACACACACCGTTTTTAATGGCATCATGCCCTGTGTCCTGTCGTCATGGTGATAGCCCCCTCTCCTCTCCATTAGGTGTTCTAGGCAAGGACCGGTACGTCATCTCCTGTTTGGAGGATTTTCCTGTTGAAACTGCAGTCAAATGACATTAAAAATACATTTTTGGTCACTCTGAAATGAGTAGTTTCTCTCTAAGTGGACTTTTTGATTTGTAAAAGAGGTTTTCAGCTGTAGTGACGATGCGTTCCTGAGCGCTTATCAGAGTTACTGCACTTACTGATGTTATAAATATACAAAGTGTTTCTAAAGCCTGTTTCACACATTAATCCTGCAGCTGCACTGGCTTCAGTAGACCTTTTTTTCACATCAGGAGAAGCACAGGTGGAGCTAATAACATTAACCGGACCTGCAGCCGGCTGATCTAAATGCAGTCGCTGTTAATGCCATTGACTACACCTGTGTTTTTACTGCAGTGAAAAAAGCTCAGTTTATGTTCTTTAATTCTGCGATTTACACTTAATATGTCCACACACTTTTGTCAGAGAAGTTCTGAACTAAACATTAATTTTTAATCGTTCTGGACCTTCCTGACTTTTAGTCTGTTAAAGGTCAATATGGAGACTCATGGCTCTGGTCAAAAATCACAGACTTTTTTTTTACTTTCAGTACGCACTGCAGCTGCTCTTACTAAATATTTGCTGTTGTTACAATTGGGACAAACTATTACTTCATGACATTGCGCCTTGAACTCTAACACTCTTTCTCACAAATCCCCTGCGCCAGGGTCTGAATGCAGAAAGAAATAAAACGGTTTCATTTGGTGATTTTTATCAACACCGTTGCTGCCTGATGCCTCCATTACCCACAAAGCCTTGCAGCGCTTTATATATGCTATAGTACGATTAGTACAGAAAGTACTGAACTGAATTGAATAGAGAGAGATGGAGGAGAGAGGAATCAGCCTTGAGTTCTTGCTGCCATGACAACAAGACTAGCACTGCTGCTATGGTGACAACACACACACACAGACACACACACACACACACACACACACACACACACGATGTATCTATGAAGTGTATTGTTGAGGATCCTATTGAGAGGCGGAGAGAGGTGAAGGCCTGATGAGAGCATGAAAAGTGAAGAGTCTGCTCCTCTTCATCATGTTCAACAGCATTTTCTGCTTCCTCCCTTTCTCTCTTGATCAAGTACTTTCCCCTCTTTCTCCTCTTCCTCCATATCATTTTCTTCCTTCATTCTTCTTCTTCTTTTTCTTCTTCTCCTGCAACTATTCTTGTTCATATCAGCTCTAAAAACGCAATGGAAATGAAGGATTTTTTTATCGTCA
>CALSCE010009695.1:567137-593526 GCA_943593645.1 Bovichtus variegatus | reverse complement strand
GTGTGTGTGTGTGTGTGTGTGTGTGTGTGTGTGTGTGTGTGTGTGTGAAAAGGCAAAAGAGATTGCAGGAATGCATGCCGAGAGAGACACAGAGAGAAAAAAAAAACGATATCCCAAACTACCCATCATGCCTTGCCAAGCCTGCTGGCCAACCAAACAAACACTCGGTCCATCTGCGCATGCTAAGAGCCTCTCAGACCTCCAAAACATTTACAAAATACCCGCTAACAAGCCATTCATTACTCTTTGTCTCTGTTGTTCTGTTTATCTCCCTCCACTCTTCCCTCTCTCCATCTCTGGCTAGTTAAAGGAACTCTGATGACATTTTCTATCTTTCTTCTTGTCAACATGTTCAGATTCAAAGCCACAGTGAATGTATCTACTAATACGTTTTCGGGATAAGGCGTAATTAGGAAAATGTAAACATACTGTGCTGTTTACATGAACGTGTGTCATTTGGAATATTGTGATATCAGGAATAATAGTGGAATATTATTGTGCACGTAAAACGTGGTCATTGTGAGTATGAGGTTGCACATGGGATTTGTTGACAATAAGACACATATAGAATAACTCCAGACTTTTCCTTTAAGGCTTTTGATTTGGAGACAGAAATGAAGTCTCTCTCTTTAAGTGATGAGAGTTGAGAATACATGTTTACGCCTGTGCTTTTCCTGCTTTTACAGGCCATAATGTCTGCTGTGAAAAGGCTCCATTTACATTTGAATTTTGTCACATATTCAAGAACAGAAAGTTGACATTGAATCATTCTAATGCTAATGAAACACAGTCTTTACACACGCCCAAGAGGTCTAGTTGGGCACAACAAGTGAAAACGCCAGTGCGGGTCCACCATGGACACATTTACAATATGTATTTAAAAATATATATATATTTCTCAAAGTTAGGCATGAAAACTAGTGTTTGGTATCAGGGAAAAAAAACTCAATTATCGCATCGGCACTAAAATAAATAAAAAGAAATAGCCACCTAACGAGTCCTTTAGTCATCATTCTCTTTGAGAAAACACAACAGAGAATAACAAAATGCTGCACTTTGCGTCCAAAAACCCATGAGTCTGCTATACCTGTAATGTAGTGTGTTAACCTGCGGGGGAATGGGAGTGGGCGCTACGCTACCCGGATAATGCCGTTGGTAGGCTGTGCATGCGCTTACATGCATGCACGGCCAACACACAAATGGGGAGTGTGTCTCTATTCGCTGCTCAGGACGAATCCACTACATCTTTACAAAGCAAATAGTTGCTTACTACTACACTGAAGGCCTACCTGACAGAAAGAACTGGTCTTCTGGATGTTGAATTCACTCTTATCCTAACCTCTTTCGGTTTTCTGCAGCTTCAGCCACAGTGGAGGACTTCCAGATCCGTCCACACTGCCTGTTTGTTCACTCGTACAGAGCGCCGGCCTTTTGCGACCACTGTGGGGAGATGCTGTGGGGCCTCGTACGACAGGGACTCAAATGTGAAGGTACAAACTTACTGATGAGGCTCGAAAGGAGACGTTCTTTTTCATCAATTTGTTTTGCATGTGTGTATGAGACACTGGTTGATTCACTTGCTGTTGTCTTGTTGTCTTTCTCCTCTGCGCAGGCTGTGGTCTGAACTATCACAAGCGTTGTGCCTTTAAGATCCCCAATAACTGCAGCGGAGTGAGGAGGCGTCGCTCGTCCAATGTTTCCCTGACAGGGGGGCTGGTAAACCTTGGTCGCCCCCTCTCTGCTGAGCCCTCGCCGCCCCACTACACCGATGATGCTTTACTGGTCAGTAGACAATACTATATAGTACATCCTGAACATGTCTTGATATAAAACAGACAAGAGCAACTTCTGTTTTTCAGCTGGCAAATCCTCGATTTTGCCATCTGTGGTCAGCAGGTTTTATTAGTGCTACCAAGCTAATTACCATGACGGCCTGACAGAAACAGAGCCCAGCAAAAAAAAAGGCTCTTGATTATGTACGTGATGGGGAATTTGTTGCCGGTGCTGATTAATACATCACGCTACAAGATACAGCTACATTTGGTTGCATTCTGGCACCAGAGGACCAAATGAGAGCACGTTCCGGTCCTTCTATCACTGCCAGATGTGGCTCAATGATGGTTTGGCTTGCAATCAGAGGGGTCAACGAATAGCTTCTATGAGTTCGTCGTATAGTCTTTAACACACAATAATTCTGGCACAATCATTTGAGACTCGGTCAGTGTGTTTCAGCGGTTCAGAAAAAGGTAAATTAATATCTGTTAAAAAATGTTTCTTTCATTAGAGCGTTCAAACCCCACTCTAACTATTTCTCTTATTTTCCTTTGTTGTCTTTCATTGTCTAGTCTCCAGTCAGCCCCAGCATGGAGGTAAATCCCACCGCTGTTATCTATACGCTGTAATAAACTGTACTTGCATTAAAACGTGTGCGGCATTTATGCCTTTTAATTATTTAACAGAGTACACAAGACTAAAGAAATGTATTTCCTCCACTATTGGTTTAATTATTTGCATTGCCGATTGCTCTATGTGATTATGAAGTTTTTTAGCTTATCCATACTTGAGAGTAGTGACACTCATTTTGGAGTGTAGCGCGCAACACAATAAACCTAATAAAATAAAGAGATAAGAAAGATATATTTGTTTGTATTTGAGCTTTTGGTTCAAGGACAAATGTGGTTTTAAAGTCTAGGAAGAGTTTGTTTGATATTTCTTTTTTTTTTATAATTTTTTTTTATAACATTATAAAAAAGCTTTTCTGTAATCATTGTGGGAAAAAAAATACTGATCTAACATTTTCTCAGGTCACAAACCCATCGTCTGGAACATTTTCTAAACATCCAAAATAAGCAAAGTCCCTTGTAAATGAATCTACTCCGGTAAAAGAATAAATGGTTGAACATGTCCAACAAAGTCATGACTGCTCTTCCACTCTGGTCTCCTGATGTTTGCATCTCCTCGCAGCAGAAGAACCAATTAGATTACTTCCCCGGTCGAGAGCGTCGCTCCAGCTCCCAGTCGTACGTCGGACGTCCCATCGAACTAGACAAGATCTTAATGTCGAAGGTTAAAGTTCCTCACACCTTCCTCATCCATTCGTACACCCGACCCACCGTCTGCCAGCACTGCAAGAAGCTGCTTAAAGGCTTATTCAGACAGGGCCTTCAGTGTAAAGGTGAGCTTCTTTCGAAACTGTTACACGTTCTATAAACTATACCACATCTATAAAGCCTCTTAAGTCATGTGGACTGTCAATATATGAAAGTGTTGGAAAGATGCACAGTTGAAAAGTTTGTCCTGAGGGTTGCATTAGAGCAAAGGTCATGGGGTCATTCAAATCTTGGGGGAGAGCAGGAATGGGATCAGGGAATTTCCTGGAAATCTGACAGGTAAATATTAGGTTACTTTGCTAAGCTTTGTTGTGTTCAACAAATCACTTTTAATGACCAGGTAGATTTGTTTTTCAAGCCCAGAATTCTTACAAATAAGTTTTTAGACAATCCTGTAGCTCTAGATTTACATCCAATACAGGAAGTACTGTGCCTTTTTGATGTAGCAAAGCACAAAGTAAGGGTTGCTCATGGAGAACCTTTCCAACGTCGTACTCAAACCTTTTACTCTTACTTTGGTATGTTTGTTAATTTTTGTACACAGCTGCCTTGCAACATGAACTTGCTGCCAATGTGGACGCCTGAGGAATGAATGTGAAACACTGTCAGACACGATTTCACCAAATTCACTTGCATGTTGAGGCAAAAAGCAGGAAAGAAGCGTAGGGTGTGTAACAATTAAACCATGGCTGAGTGGTCAAAGAACACTTGTAGTATAAAGAACAATTTACTGCTAGACCAACGTGTTTCGACTTGTGGCCTTCATCAGGGTCATAAAAACATTGAACTATTTCCTTATTACATTGTGGACGAATGAGCGTTTTTGACCAACACGGTGTCCACATGTTAGACTGTAACCTGTTTTCATTCTTGTTTCTCCTTCAGATTGTAAATTTAACTGTCATAAGCGATGTGCTCCTAAAGTGCCAAACAACTGCCTGGGAGAGGTTTCCAAAAATGGAGGCAAGTTTGATCTACTACATTCACAAATTCAACTCCAACCTAATTATAACCTTAATACTGCAACCAAGTCTTAATGACCTCACTGTGGTCTACAACGTTTGGTCCTCACATACAACACAAGCTACAGATCCAAGTGTGTCTTCTGTTTCGTAGACCTCCTGAGCCCCGGGGCGGAGTCGGACGTCGTCATGGTGGAGGGTTGCCTCGACGACCACGATGTCGACAGAGGTGGCGGCCTGTTAGACGACATGGACGAAGCGTTGACGTCGGACTCGGGTCTTCTGCTGGAGGCGGGGCCCAGCGACCTCTGCGACCTGCATGACCCCGACCTGGATGAGTCCAACCGGGCCATCAGGTACAGAAACACACACACACACACACTAAGAAAGACAAACATACGCAGAGAGACATGAGATTGAGCTTTGTCCCGCCCTTTGTAGCCCGTCCACCAGTAACAACATCCCTCTGATGCGAGTCGTTCAGTCCGTCAAAAACACGAAAAGGAAGACCAGCAACGTGATGAAGGAGGGCTGGATGGTCCACTACACGAGCAAGGACACCCTGGTAGCGGACCTGTCTGTCTGTTTTATCTGTTTGTTTGTTTTATCTGTCTGTGCCTACCTTTCATAATTTAGTATATTCATGTCTTTAATTATTAATTTAAGAGAAAAGCTTCACCAGCAGTGACCTGTCTTGTTAGTAAAAATTGAAGAAGAAACAGGACAAAAAAACAACCATTCATTTAAATAGAGACTCTGATGTCGTCCATGTCTATTATGGATGGTAGATTAACTATATGTCAGTGGACAGAGGAGAATCCAGTCCAGATACATTGTCAGAAGTCTCTGTAGGTCTGCTGAGATTAATCTAAACTACAGACGTAAAATACACAGAGATCCTAGTGTGGCAAACCAGCAGGTCTTAGAAAATTATTTAATGAAAATTTCCCAAAGATATACAATCTACATTGTTTTCACTTTCCACATCAACAAAACGCACAATCCTGAAGACGAGGCAAAGCAAGACCTTAAAAAAAATGAGGTACATTATTAATATCAGCAAGATGATTTACGTAGTAACCTTAATGGACAGAAACATGAGAAAATGTTAAAAGAAAAAGGTACTATTTTCTCTCCAAAACTTAGACACACTTTCATGGGACACTGAGGTTTAAAAAAAGTGTAATCAAGTCTTTTTTCCCCCAGTTTTTTCAGTAAGATGAGGTGTTGCTGCTCTGTATCTCTCAGCTCTGTGTGAAAGTTGAAATAAATTGAATGTGATTCTGTTGAGTTTCTCTTCTCTTTCCCTGGTTTGTATCCCTTTTCCCTTTCTCTCTTTTTTATCTCCCTCTTTCTATCTCTCCTCCTCTAACCTTTTCTATTTTTTCCTCCTCTCCATCACTGTGTTTCAGAGGAAAAGACATTACTGGCGGCTTGACAGTAAATGCATCACGCTGTTTCAGAACGACACAGGAAGTAAATACTACAAGGTAAGAGGAGCTCCGTTTCCTTAATCCCTGAGTTTTAGGATATTAAAGGACAATTCTAATGTATTTGGAATTTTAACTTTGCATGAGTTCAACCCACTGTTATAATTTAAGCAGATGTCTATAACTCACCACGATTTGAAGTTTACAAATCGCGGATTACCCTTAAAACAGCAGGAAACTCTCAGCATCCTTTAGTTCAACCCATGCCCAAATCCTCTCACATCTTCTGCAAGTCTGTCCTCAAACTGGATCTTCTTGAAGTGATTGAACATTTTCACATCATGATTTTGGCTGCACCAGAAAAATATGACATACATCACAAAAAACTTGGCTGGGTACAATCCCATGTCTGAGTGGACTACTTTATATTTATGAATGGTCTTTCAGGATTTTAGGTTGTAGAAAAAGTCCTCTTTACAAATGAATGTTATTTTGTATGAAGGATTTGTTTTGTACATGGAGAACAAAACGCTGTACGATGGGCAAAAAAATATAAAGGGCAAAAGAGACAAAGTCTCTTTGAGTTGGTTATATTTATAACATTTATATAAATAATCAGTTTAGCACCCTTTGCACGCTGTACTATTGCATCGTCCTACTGTTGACAAATATAAGCGTTTTTTTTTTCAATGCAGTATATCCATACAGTAGATACTTTTTATTCATATATTTAAATCTGTACATAGTAGTTAAATGTTTATGTTTTACATTGTTCAGTTGTGTTGTCCTTGTTTTTAACTGTATGTCTTTCTGTGTAAGTACATCTAGAGCAACAAAACATGTAAAAATGATATACAATTAAAAAGGAGCACACACTGTATTTTGCAGGGATATATTTTGGGGTACATCATTGTAATTCTGCAGCTGCATACAACTGTAGTGATATACAAACATACTGAATATTTACTGCACCAGCAACACGTTTTTGTAACGAGTACAATGCACAACCTTTTTTCTTCATGCTCTGTCCCTCTTCTCTCTGCAGGAGATCCCTCTGTCAGAGATGTTATCTCTGGAACCAGCCCAGACCTTCTCTCTTCTTCCTGATGGAGCTAATCTTCACTGCTTCGAGATCACCACAGCGTCGCTGGTTTACTACGTTGGAGAGCACCTGCAGAGATCTGAATCATCTGTGACCAGCAGCAGCATTCTGGTGAATAATATCATGTTTATTTCATGTAGGAGGCTATAGGCTACAATAGCTATTTCTACTACTGACAACTGTCTATGTCCAGTGGTGCTTAGCTAAAAGTACCAATACCACGGTGTATAAGTCTTCCCTTAGACAAAGAGGTCAGTAAAAGTACATTTTCTTTGATGTAGAATCTTAATTTGAAGTAACTAAAGCTGTCAAATAAATGAAGTGGTCTGTAAAATACATTAATGTATTGGAGTAGAACTAAAAAGTAGCTTAAAATGGAAATACTCAAGTAAAGTACAAGCACCTCAAAATTGTATTCCAACAACAGTACTTGAGTGAATGTACTCAATTACTTTACACCACTGTCTATGTCCATAAACTGTGGACGCAAGTTAATCAAAGAAGACTTGCACTGTACTTATACTGACTATTTTAACTTTTCAGGTCAGCGGGGTCGGGCAGGATGTGGCTCGGATGTGGGAGATGGCCATCCAGCATGCTTTGATGCCAGCCGTATCTACAGGAATTTCCCACAGCTCTCACCGCAGCGGACACAGTAAGACACCATCACAGCTTGCATACAGTTTTAAACATGTACACATGTTTTTTTTCCTATCTTTTGAAGATAAAGCTCAGTGACACTAACATTGTAGACCGTAAAAGTTCACATCAAATAATTAATTTTACGTTAAATTGCTTCAAATTCAACTTTGGGTAAACTTTGACACATGACTTTGTATCATCGGTCAATAGCAAATGACCTTGACCTGCTTTGTTGATACCACTTTATTTTGATAGGTTGGAAAACTGATTAGGGCCTTAGCTTAAATTAGTTTTGTTTACCTGTCAAGTCACAACTTTATTGTCTAAATTTAAAACTTCTCACTGCAGTCAAAGTAAGAATGAATGTTACTCATCATTGGTGAGAACAACATTAATGTTAATCACTATGCCGACGACACCCAGCTCTATACAGCTGTTGATCCTGATGACCTGGGTCCCCTTTACTGCCTTGAAAACTGCATCTACATTTTGGACATGTCTGTGTGGCAGTATACTTTTATTTTTACTATAGAATAAGAACAGCATTTGCATGTTTCTTTTTTTGAACCAGCCTCACAACAGGAGTTGAATCAACCAACATGATGCGTACAACAGAGACCTTGACAAGTGTCTTCTGAAAATTATAATTTCAGCACTAGTCAGTAAAAACTTGTGCAGCCAACATTTGTTCAAACCCACAGTAGTATATTTAAAATTCTACTGATCATCCCAAAGTTTGAAGTCATTTATATAATTAAAATAAAAATGACTATAACAATTAGCATAGAAAACGAATCGAACACATAGATAAAATAAGATGTTTAAAAATCAATCAGACAATATAATCAGTATGATTTTTACTGTTAGTGTGAGTTTCAAAAATCTAGTCTTGGGGTTTGTAAATTTCACTCTGTGGAACCTCGTGAAGCTTCAATGGAGAGCTTGAACAAAATTATGCACGATATATGTATCGTTATTTGGTCAGACACTGTGTAATAATTAGATTTATACGACCTTTAACTTACATATGGGGAAGTAAAAGGGGAATAGTGGATGTAGAGAGGTTAAAGTCAATGTTCTTTCTCCTCCATAACTTTAATATGAACACAGAACATGCTTTTCTTTCACGCCAGCCGTCAGTATAGCAGTGAATCTGTTTAAAATGAAATTGGACAAATGTAAATGTCATTCTACCATTATTATCCCGCCTTTTTCAAAGGACATATTTCCAGCTTAGGTATTAATGTTCACGCTGCCGCTGAGTTCTCCTGCAGACTCTCAGATCCCCTCAAGGCCATTGACACCCACACAAAACCCATCAGAGATATTTCAGACCTTCTCTGACGTCAAACTGATCATGACTAACACTTCAGTGTGGTCTCAGTGCCTCACTGACTCTGTGTGTTCACCTGTATCAAAATAATAATGTGTCAGTTATATAGCATGTATTAATCAGTAAATGTATTGCTTTAACAGAGTTAATATACTTTAACAGAAGCTACTGTACTGTACTACTACTCTAAAGTGCCTGTTTGTTTTTTAAAGTTGAATTATTTTGTGCTATGTTTAGTTCTAGAATAATTTACATGTCATTTGGAGTTAAATTCTTGACAACAATGATTACCTGTGATATTAATATTTTCTTTAAAGGTGATTCACTCTGTCATGTTTGTGTCTTATCAACAGAGGAAATTTCGATCAGTATTTCGGTCTCCAACTGCCAGATCCAGGAGAACGTGGTGAGAAATCACACACACAAACACACACATCGGTGCAATGGTGTGCATACGCAGGTACACGGCATAAACGCATCTCTGGGCATGGAGATTCACCACATACATGATGTGTGTCATGCACGTAATGCTATGAAAGTACCACACTAAAACCTTAAGTGGTGGAAGAACTATCCAAATAGTTAAGTAAAAGTAACAAAAATTAAGCACAGTATGAACATTCTCCATTGCAAATAAAATTCCTGCATTCACAATTCTGCTTAAGTAAAAGTACAAAAGTAAATCCTATTGCAAATGAGGTCTCTACCTCAATGTGTTTCCAAGTCTTCGTCATTTATCGACATCCGGTTGATATATCTGCAATGAGCTAATATCAGCGGATATACAGTATCAGTCAGGCTGTAGTGTCGTGGACTTGACCTTTCGTTCAGGAGAACACACTGGAGATTGTTGCCCACAACATTAACTTGCTGTCAAGAGTTTAGGATGATGATGATGATGATGAAAAGACTTGGAGGACGTGTCACAGAGTTACCCCGAGCTCGTCGACATGCATCAAACTAGTGTTCATTTCTTTAACGAAAAAAACAATGATTGAACAATTCCGTTGACAAACCTTCTTTTTGCGTGAAAAACACGAGACTAAAATGTAGTTTGAAAAAAAAAATCGCAACTTTGCCGGAACCCTTCTCATTTTCGTTTACAAAAAAAAAATAAAAATAGGTTTTCACTTTCAATGCTGCTGTTCTCTGTGCTGCACGCGCCAAATCAAAACTACACCCGGCAGTGTCTATTGTCTTCCCAGCCTACTCGAATTCAGCCAGCACGAAGCCCAGCACCTGGGGTCACGGCCGGCTGGTGGCCCGGCTGAGCTTGCTCTTCAAGAAGAAGAAGCTTGAGAGAAAGAAAGGAGGTGACATTGTGGCTAGTCTAGATTGACTGACATGTTCAACATAATGTGATGACTAAGGTAATGGCCATACTTTTAGTCAACTCGAAAACCAGGATGAGATACTAAATAAACCAACAACAAGGACGTTTGACATGAGAGCGAGAGTGGATAAACAAAAAAAAAAGAAATAGCTGACAAAGTGAGCACTACATTAAAGCCTCCTGTACATTGACTTCATAAAAGATTTACATGAGGCTCTAATGTCTGCGGACTCTATTCATGCAAATGTGAGCGCAGAGAACATCGAGTCCCACTTTCATGCAGACGTGCACCTTCGCCATCTCCAAGGTGAGCACGTTTTCAAGCACCTCAAATGGAGATTACTGTGATTACTCACTCAGCCAAGCGGTTTCCATGGCGACGGATGGTAATTAGGCAGCTTGGCTCGGGGAAGGGGGAGGAGGTTTATAATATTGTATTTCTGTCCTCTTTGCTTGAGGTGTGATATTAGGCTGTCAGCTAGCGGGGAAGAAAAGCAAGACGTGATTGCAGACAAGGAGAAAATATTTTGCAGTTTTGGTGTCAAAGCTATGGCAGATCATTGACGCCATGTAGTTACACTCAGTGGGCTCTCCTGTACAAAAAGCTTTTCTGAAAACTCCTCCACCAGGTGATGGATTGATGCAATTCACTTTTTTGTTGAACCCACTTTCTGTCACACGGCCTCGCCTTCCGCCACTTCAGCTATAGCAGCTTTCCATCAAAGGAACTTCACAGCTTTCATCACTATTAAGAGATTTGTGAGCTCATCAACACGCTTCCACTGCTGGAATGTAACTAAGTACGTTTATTCAAGTACTTTACTGTCATTTTGAGGTACTTGTACTTCAGTGAAGTAATTCCATTTTATGCTACTTTATATTTTGCCTCCACAACATTTCAATGGAAAATATTATACTTTGTTACTTTACTACGTTTATTTTATACATTAGAATCTCATTATTCAAATCGAAACAATTACTAACAACAAATAAAATATGATACATTGCATACATGGGTATATAAGGTACAGGCTGCAACATAAAAGGTCACATTTTATGCTCATTTCCAGGTTCATACTTGTCTTTTGGGTTTGTATTAGAACAGGTTTTCATGCGTTAATGTTCAAGAAACTCTTTATTTTTCTGAAACGGTGTATTTGAATATACCTGTATTTACCGTCTCTCTAAAACGCGGCGTTTTAGCACACTTAACATAATTGAATTGCATTTGCTTTGCTAGACAACAGCTTGGCTCCATGTTTGTATCCTGTCAGCTGACGTCACTCGGATACACTGCAATCGATGAGTTTGCTTTTGGTACGTCAAGTATATTTTGATGCTAACACTTTTGTACTTTTCCAAGTACCATTCTGAATGCAGACCCTTTTAGCTTGTAACCGTATGTATAGACTGTGGTATTTCTACTTTTACTTACGTAAAAGGTCTGAGTACTTCTTCCACCACTGGTAGTTTTAAAACCTAAGAAAACTTGGAAACACGAGGAGTTCTGCGTCTCAAAATAGCGAAGACTACATCAAACCATGTTGTTGTTTTACAATGTGTTCCACTGTAGACTACTTGTTAATTAATTGTCATTTCATTTGTTTCATTGTCTTAATCATTTTTCTGACGTGTTTCCACATTTGTGTATCACTAATCTTCCAAAGTGCTGCCATTTCCTATGATGCTGCAGCTTCACAGCACGTCCCGGTACCCAACTCTCTCAGATCTCTTAGGGTGCAATGTGTCCTGAAGGAAGCTCGGCCTTGCTTTACTTCTCTGCCTGCATCGTACTCGTTACTTGAACCCTATTGAAAGACTGATGTGAACTTGTGCTTGGAATTGTTCTTCTGCTTTTCAGGATATCAACTCTGTGTATCAGATTTTCCCTGACGAGGTTCTTGGCTCAGGACAGTTTGGCATTGTCTACGGAGGTAAAACATAGAAGAAGAAACATACAGTACCTGCTTGTTTTTTTGCTTCCAACGATGTCGCTAGCAGTAGGCTCAAATCAAATTGTCCCAGGATCATTTGTGTGTAAAAGACAATATATGATGGATGATACTGATGTTGATTTTTCGTTTGTTTTCATGCAGGTAAACACAGAAAGTCTGGCCGAGACGTCGCCATCAAGATCATCGACAAACTCCGCTTCCCCACGAAACAGGAGAGTCAGCTGCGCAACGAAGTGGCCATCCTGCAGGTACACACACACACACACACACACTCACACACACACACACTCACAGCAGTGCTGTTGGCAGTGAGCGAGACTTCCTGTTGTGAAGGACTTCATTACCGTGGCAACACTGTAGGGATGTGATATCCTGTAATATTCCAATGCTGCTCAACCTGCAGCATAAACATACACCTGCACAGTTTAGGTCTGCTCTGTTCTATTGTTGGGAATATTATGATTTCATTTGCTTTGATTTCTTCAGGTTGCTATTTACTTCAATTTTAGTTGTATTAACAAACATATTATGGCATGAGTAATTTAGCCTTCTTTGTTTACATGAGAGCACAGGACTGACTGATAGTTACCATCAATTTATCAAACAAAAATCTGTGGTCACGTTGATAAGGATATGGATAAGGATCATTTATTGCCATTCCAGAACATGTCATGCATGAAAGGGCATGAAATGAGGAACTCATTTCCCGCGATAAATACTAATAATCCATGATCTGCGCCGTCAATTTGAGCGTCAACTGACAAGATGGATCGATGGCTCACGTCAGGTCAGAGACCAGGTCAGGTAAAAGAAAATGAAATGAAAAATCTGACACGACAGTCACGGTGCATCGTCCTGATGCAGGTGGCTCAGCCGCAGCGACTAGTCATTTTTTGTGGCTGTAAAAAAATTTTTTATTTTCACGGGAAAAAAAACGGATTTAAAAAAAACCTTAATTTTCACGGAAAAAGCTTTAAAATTAACTTAATTTTCTTGAAAAAAGCTTAGATGTCAAAAAACCTTTATTTTCATGAAAAAAGCTTGGATGAGAAAAAATTTAAAAAAATTTTAATGAAAAAAGCTTGTATGTGAAATTTAGGTTTACTTTGCTGTATTTTTCCTGTTATTGATCGTAAGCTCACCAGGCTAAACACATTAGCTACATGGACTAAGTAGTTGGAACAGTCATAGCGAGACAAACTTAATAACTTATATTTAAAAAAAAAAAAAAGCAAACACAACAACAGCTGTCAGTTCTTCCGCTCCCCGTCCCTCCAGAGTTTGCACCACCCGGGCGTGGTCAACCTGGACTGCATGTTTGAGACACCTGAGAGAGTGTTCGTCGTCATGGAGAAGCTCCACGGAGACATGCTGGAGATGATCCTGTCCAGTGAGAAAGGACGACTGCCTGAGAGGATCACCAAGTTCATGGTCACACAGGTAACACACGGATACGCCAATAATGTTCCTTTGTCATTTCAAGTGTCTTGTGTCTGGATAAAATCCGGATGAGACTCAAGACACTTTCACTTCCTCTCTTTTTCTCATCTACAGTTGGTTCTCAAATCGCGTATGAACATTTAGAAAAAGTCTATAGAGATGTATTACAAGTGCGTCGGAACATCTTGCGCGATATGGTTTGTCTGGAACACGCCGTAGACCCAGTCTGTATTGTTTAGATTTCTTCTTCTACTCTTAATTTCCCGCAGACTAGGCACCGGAAGTGCATTGCTGCCTCCTGCGGTTTAAAAAACAACAACGGTTGTTTGACAATCGACAAAAAACATCAGGAGATGAACAACTTCCCGCACTCGAGCAGTTTAGTTGCATCTTGGACAGATTTAAAAATGTTTTAAACATCCAGAGGGAAGGAGTCTCAGTCTGCATCCAGAGGTATTTTGGGCAATGTGATTTCAATCCATTGCCATTTGAAGTAGAGAAAAACTTTGCATTAAATTTCCTTATCACATTCATGCGCCCCAGAGGATGAACCCTGTGGATTTGAATTACACCATGACCATTTTTCTTTGTTTGCGCTTATAGTGAATTATTATTATTATTATTATTAAATGCTTCGTTTGTATGTGTGTGTTTCTGTGTCACCGTCAGATCCTGGTTGCTCTGCGTCACCTCCACTTCAAGAACATCGTCCACTGTGATCTGAAACCTGAAAACGTCCTGCTGGCTTCTGCAGATGCATTTCCACAGGTACTGGGTGTGTGTGTGTGTGTGTGTGTGTGCGTGTGTGTGTGTGTGTGTGTCTGTGTGTGTGTGTGTGTGTATTGTATTAATGTATTAAAGGTAAAAAGAAAAAGGAAAAAAAAATCCGACTTGTTATGCAGACGTCCTCAATTTTAAAACTATTATGAACATGAATCAGCTTCTTTTGAAGTCGAAAAATCAATCAATCAATCAATCAATATTCTCTGGAACATTGTTTTTTCTAAATGCTTTTTTTCCCCCTCAATTGACAAATTAAGTCTGTGATATTTGGCTCGGAGTGTAACGGCTCAGTAAAAACTGGTCTGAACCCAAAATGATGATCTGACGGGGGAAATTCATGGACGTGGGCAAGTGCATTTGCTACTGGGCTGATTGGGAAGTGGGTGCAGGTGAGAGTGACAGGATCTATAAAGGAGAAGAAAGCGGACAAAGAAAATGTGAGTCTAAATGAAAGTTTCAAAACTGTTCAAAATCACTGGATACATCTTGACAACACAAATGATTTTTATTTATTTATTTATTTTAAAAAGCCTGGGGAAGACTAAGATATGGAGCTGCAATATACAAGACGGTGACTGAAGACACACCAGACACAGACAGGCCATTAGCTTTCAGTGTAACTATTCGCAGCTTTCTGTGGTTTTCAGTCTCTTCTCCAGAAATAGCTGTTTGTGTTAGACAGACTGTTAGCTGTTAGCTCTAATGATGCAACAGGCCTGCTGTTGAGCTCACACACTTCTCGTACTGTGTATCATCCGCAAAACTTCTCTGCAATATTAGGATACAAACAAAATGTCTTAAAGGGGTATAGTCAAAACATATGAAGGAACCGTTAATAGGAAAAAAAATCCTTTTCTCCGTCTTCGATAAGAATATGGATATCAGTTTAATCTCTGTGTTCAGGACGTGTTTAGTGTAGTTTAGCTCAAACTGGAAGCAGGGAGATTAGCAAAAAAAAAAATCGAAAAATCGTCTGTAATTGAGAAATTTTCCGCCACAGTGAACACATAAAAAAAAATCCTCTTTTCTGCACCAGTTATTGTTTACAGTCCCGTTAGCAACTTCAGACACGACAATGGAGTTGAAAGACGACGTCTACGACCGCATCATTTCACAAGGAGCCGGTCTTCACCTATGCTTTACTTTTACACTATATCTTTTAGCTAATAAGAAGCTAGTCATGGCATATGAGATTTATTTCAACGCACAGGTTTTTTTGTAACAGACCTCCGTCCCAATGTTTCAGGTGAAGCTGTGTGACTTTGGCTTTGCACGTATTATCGGGGAGAAGTCTTTCCGGCGTTCGGTGGTCGGCACGCCGGCGTATCTCGCTCCCGAGGTCCTGAGGAACAAAGGCTACAACCGTTCTCTGGACATGTGGTCGGTCGGAGTCATCATCTACGTCAGGTAGGAGACTCAATAGATTTTAGTTAATATTTTGTTTTGCTCAGACATATTACCATTTAATTTTCCTGTCTTTCTTTCTTTCGTTCTTTCTCTTGTGCCCTTTTCCATGATTCCATCATTATAAACAGAATTACAGTTTAAAGGTGTGATAACATTTCTATATTTCATATAAAACTGTCTGTTCTGCAGTCTCAGTGGGACGTTCCCTTTCAATGAAGATGAAGATATCAACGATCAGATCCAGAACGCTGCCTTCATGTACCCTCCGCATCCCTGGAAGAAAGTTTCCCAGGAAGGTATGTGACATCGAGGACCACAACCGTCATTTCAATTAATACCCTTTTATCTATTTAAGTTATTCCAACAAGTTCTACGAAGCTTGACCTCTAACTTCAGCCATCAACAGGGCCGAAAGCCTTTTACAGCAATGCACTCTGGGACTTGTAGTTGACCTCTACCGCACAGTTCTTTAAAAACGGTGTTTAAGCTTTGACTTTTATATCAATGAAGTATCATTTTCAGCCTCATTTTTTCATTCGACATTCTCGTGAACGCGATACCTCCGAAAAGTCTGGAGAGAGTTTCTTTGAATTCGAATGAATGAGCTGATTCGATTTCGGTCGTCACAGGGCAAGGTCACTGTGACCTTGAGTCCGTCTAATTCTTGCCATGCCAGAAAGGCCTTGATGGAATTTTATCACATCCGGCACGAACATCCACTTGGACCCAAGGATGATGAGAAGGTGATTAGAATTTAGAGGTCAAAGGTCACTGTGACCTCACAAAAACACGTTTTTTGGTCATAGCTCAAGAATGAATTAGATATTATGAGAATTCAACACCGATTACTAATAAGATATAATGATGAAGTGGGGACATTTTGGACATGGATGTGAACTGCATCTTGACTGGTCGAATTCTAGTTACTGACGATTCATCCAGGAGATTTTCATGTCTGGCAAACTGATATTTCTGTAAAAAAAAAACACCCGAGAGGTGCTGTGGAGGGTTGTTTTGTAATGAAGCCCTTCATCAGCCTTCCTCTACCGACAAATACAAAATAGCATCCACAATCCCCCATAATGCCACGATCAAAGATGAATGCTTTGTTTCACCTCTCTGAGTGACTCGGTGGTTATTTTTTATCCTCACACATCGGCGCAGGTTATTATTTCCTCTGGCTGCAGTATGATATCGCCGACACCTCGTCCTTGAAGTCAGTTTCTCTGCTGTTGTGTGACTCACGTTGTTGTCGTCATTGTCTCTAAATGCGTCTGCCGTGTGTGTTGGCTGTCCTGTTGACGACGAGACGTATTTTAAATCAGCCTGACTCACTCACTCGTCGGCCCGGATCCCCGAAGTGCTCTTAACCTCCCCTCCACCTCCTCATCCCGCCACAGCGGCTTCAGAATAAATGTTGCAAAAAGTCGTTTCCTGTCAGCCGCAGGAGGATTAAATGTCAGAGAATAAACTCTTAGTGAGTCAACAAATCTGCATTTTCAAAGATCACTTTAAAAGACGACACTTTAAACGGATTCTGTCATAGAACTAAATGTTTTCCTCTGCCAACAAACAACTTTCAAGTTTTATAATGGAGACGCTTGAATAAAGAAGTTATATCGTTTGATGATCTCCATGGCTGTAACGATGCCATGAACATAAGCTGAATATTATGCAGCTTAAAGCACAAAAATATGTCAATGCTTTTGATTTTTTTTCCATGTTCACTTCAAATGTCGTGTTTAGGAATATATATATATATATATATATATATATATATATATGTTTGAATGTTCTTTAGTGCATTTAGGTTGTAGAAAGTCCTCTTTACAAACAGATGTTATTTTGTCTGAAGGGCTGTACAATGGTTCACTAACAATTAGAAGGGCAGAAGGAGACAAAGATAAGAAGAATAGACAAAATCACCAGTCATTGGTAACAGAAGCATCTAAATGTGTGCAGATTTAAAGTAGTAGACTGCAGAAAGGCCCAAAGAAAAATGGACAAACTCAATATTTGGAGCGCAATTGTACCGTTGCTGTTAAAAAAAAAAAATTCAAAATCAATGTTCCAACAGTATTCTCCAATCTCATGCAACACTGTGGGGACATCGATGAAATTGAACCATTCTTATTTTTGGGGCTAAAATTATTCCAAATGTGTCTGTTGCTGTTTTTATCTCAGTTAAAATAGACGTTGTTGAAGGAAAGGGGAAAAAAGGTGCACGTATAGGGGATAGAGTCGAGGAGAAATAGCATCACAAAGGCAGATGCTTGCGTACAGGTGTGCGGCATTTTATAATTAAGAACATCATACAATACAATCATGTTCTGCTCAAACTGGCAGGAAGACTTTCCTGGGAAAAATGTGACGAAAACTTTTAGAACAGCAAGAAAATGTTCACAATCGCAGGGAAATCTGACCAAGAGTTGGAAAGACTGACATCGCCATCCTTCGGTCCTTAATGCTGGAAAAAAAAAAACTTGTTCATGTGACACCCCTGAAAAAGAGGAATAAAGGAGGGGAGAAAAAAAAAACCTTGAAAGGAGTGAGAGTCCAGGCAGTTCTTGTAGAGAGAGAGAGAGAGAGAGAGAGAGAGAGAGAGAGAGAGTTAGATGGACAGATTTGGGGGGTATTCATGTGCAGGTCCATTCATGTGCATAATGCCAGGCGATGGAGGCCCCCGTAGACCTGAGGGGCCCCGGGGTCCTTGAGCTGTTCAGACCGCTGACCCCTGAAGAAATGTTAACATCATGTTAGCTTTGCTCATTAGCCCCGACTGGCCCCTCACCACAGGAGATGCCCCGACTCTACATCCTCCTCCTCCTCCTCCTCCCCTTCTTCATCCCTCCCTCAGTTGGACACTTGTTGGACGTTTTCTCGCTCATCCCTTCTTCCCTTTTTTCTCGCTTCCTTCTTCTCTTTTTCTCTCTTTCCTGCCTTGCAGCGATTGACCTGATCAACAACCTGCTGCAAGTTAAGATGAGGAAGAGATACAGTGTCGACAAGACCCTCAGTCACCCCTGGTTACAGGTAAGACTTTCAATAAACTGAGACATTTATTCGGAATCATTTGTGTTGGATTTCTGTATTTATGTAAATGTTAAATGAGTGTAAAAGAGCGGAAAACATCCGAGAGACATGTGTGTTAAAGGACTCCACCAAAGACTAAACACAGAAGTTGAAGCTAAATGAACAAACTCATTTTAATACTGTGGCAACAACTAAATATCAGTGTAAATACAAAATGAAAGTTTTGTCCGGCCACATCAAATGTTGATGATGAGGGATGTAACGGCAGACGAAAGACTTTTAACATTGAATACCAAAATAAAGTACATGTTCTGGAGGAAAGTGCAACGAACGCTTGATTTTAAAAGATAAGAGTTGGCTTGGAGAGTAGGAAACGTATACCAGACCCAAATTAAAGATGTAACTTCGTGTTTCCTGTTGTCTATTTTAGTCTTGCGTTCACTATTTTGAAAAAAAAAAAAAAAAAAAAGGTTTTGTGGGGTATTCATGTGCAATTTTAGACCAAATGAACAAAACACGGAAGTTTCTTGAGTCCAACGGTTCATTCTTGGCCTTGGACACAAAGTTTGAGGTTCTCATTTTAGGTTTTTACCTCGCCCTATTTACCACCACCTCTTATCACATGACTGGACTTCCATACTTAGGTCACGTGATGACAACTGAGCATACTCGTTCTTTTGAGAAAGACCATGAGATATGGTTGAAAGCTCTGCACGTAGCTTTTAATGGACCTCTAAGAGTTAGGATTCTTTTTGTCAAACTGTCACTATTTCAAGTGAACATTGTTTCCTGATGGTGGCACTACTGGAAATCATTACGGTTCGTCCTCTGGGGACCATCGATGTCCACGGTAAGTTGTATGATAATTTGGCCTGTAACTATCAAGACTTTTCCCCAAAATACTTTTTTCGCAACTGAATCTAGGGTCTAAGGATGGAGGGTTTTGGACGTTGTACAGCTTGTAAGCAATCTAAGAAATCTGCTCTATGAATAAAATAAAGCAGACGATTGGACAGATGGATGAACCGGTTGACACTGTAATCATTAGCACATTTGAAATAAAAAAGAACATTTCACGAATCCAGAAAATGTCCAGGATACAAAGTCTTTAAATGTGACAACAATTCTGCGTCCAGTATGTTCGAGAGTGTGTTTGCATTCTCCACCAGGACTACCAGATGTGGCTGGACCTGAGGAATCTGGAGTCCCGGATGAACGAGCGCTACATCACCCACGAGAGCGACGACCTGCGATGGCATCACCACGCCCAGCTCAGCGGCCTCGACTACCCCATGCACCTGGTCAACGGTCCCCGCAGCGACAGCGGTCAGCTGGTGGAGCGTTACCAGGAGCATGAGGAGGAGCTGGAGACCCTCAGTGAGCGGGTCAGTGAACTCTGAGCGCGGGGCTCCGACATGGACAAGAAACGGCCACCGTGACGAAAGAAAAGAAAAGCACAAAATTAAAGCAAGTGAAGAGGCATTTCAAAGAGTCCAAACTTTTAACAAAATAACTAACAAAACAT
Source organism: Bovichtus variegatus (assembly GCA_943593645.1). Lineage (NCBI taxonomy): Eukaryota > Metazoa > Chordata > Actinopteri > Perciformes > Bovichtidae > Bovichtus > Bovichtus variegatus. The sequence goes on along the minus strand of CALSCE010009695.1, from coordinate 573,471 downwards.
TAAAACACAAATTTTTATTTCCTTCACTGAGTAATTCACAACCTATTAAACCAAATATGGGTTGTTTATTAGGGAGATATTTGGGAAGCACATTGTATTCACTACAAAAAAAAGAAAATCTCCTAAATATGACTTGACATCTCATAATTAATTTGGTCCTTGTATAATAATTGTGAGAAAGATATCTCTGCAAGTTAGCTTTTTAATTTAACATTCTTGTTTTGAGGTAAGAATCTCATAATAACGCAATTAATTTTTCAAAATGTTTCGCAATTATCCTATCCCATAATTACTCAATTCTTGTTTCGACATGAAGATGTCTTAATATTATTAATATTATTATTATTATTTCTAAGGATAGAGCAATCGATCAAATTATTATACCTCGTAATAACTAAAGATAGCATCATATCTCATAACAACAAGATAAAGTCATGATTACTGACTTATTTAAGGTAAGATAAGTACCAATAAGATAATTACGAGATCTATATCTTATAACGTCCATAACATAATTTAGAAGATCCTTACCTTGTAATTACAAAACAGCGATCCATAACTTCTAGAAATGGCTCTTTCGATTGAGTACACAGATCTCCTTTGAAATGCTGAGTCTTCATTACAAAATAAAATACTTCTTCGTTGGTGATTGCAATGCACTTGCAACCATCGTTTTCAGCCTTGACCTATGAGTTATTGATCAGAAATCTGCACATCTTCTTTCAGACAATCAGAAGAAAAGAAAAAAAGAAGCAGCTTTTATTTAGATTTCGGTAAACATGAAACTTCCCAGTTTGTGCCTCTCATTCAATCATCACTTTTCTATATACAAGACCTTGCACTGATGATTATGGTCAAGTTATGGAAACAACATGGCTTTAAAATCAAGTAAATCATGAAACACAGAGGCAGATCATTTTTAAAACGTATTAGGACATGTCCATAATCAACTTGCTATAGAAGAATTGTGTTAAGTTTAGCTTTAGCTTTAGTCTATTTCACAAAAAAAAAAGAAAATCGGCATCAGCGTTCATCTTGAGCCCTGACAAAAAGCTTTTTTTTGCGTGTAATGTAAACATTTTTAAAGCTATAAATGTCTTCTCTTTGTACAATTTTAACTCCACTATGGACAGTTAACAAATGTAATTCCTGATGTTTTCCTTTTTTTTTTTAGGTTAGCAACGACATTTCAGGGGTTTCATACCAAAAGGAGATATCCAAAATAAGGAAGTTATTGAAAAAGTCATTCACTATGATGATGATGTAGTGCTCTATGTTCCACGTACCTTTTTTTGTTTTTTGGAAAATGTATTTGTAGCATTTTGGAATAAAATCCTCAATTGCTCAAAAAAAAACAAAAGCAAACAAACACCGTATCAACAGTTATCCAACACTGACAGAAATGTTTGGATGTTTTTTGCATCACCAGGGTTTAATTTTTCTTTAAATCTTTGTGAGATTTAAATTTTTTTGACCACAGGGAGGCGAAAGTAGCAGGGCCCCCCTCCCCATCAGAGGGTGTTGCCAACTGTGGCTTAACAACAAAATAGCCTGTCTGGAAACTTTTTTTTTTTTTCTGAGAAAACAGTTGAATTTAAAAAAAAAAAAAAAAAAAAAAAAAAAAAAAAAAAAATGTGCTTTCAAAAAATAACATACGACTTAGCGTGCATGTTATTTTCAGTCGGGCACAAGGTTCTCCTGAATTCTATGTAGTGTCTTCTGTAAACAGGATGAAAGTTCCTCAGCAAATTTAGTGCACAAAATAGCCCAAATACACACTGCTCTAGCTTTGTACGGGACATGAAACTAAGAACATGATCACACTTGAAGCTTGTCGTAATGTGTTGCATCTTCTATCTCAAAATTTAGCCCAGTGAGCCTTTTCGATGTCGTACATCTTGGAAAGCTTACCTGGCTTTGGGTTAAACGTTTAAATGACTCTCTTTTAAGGGTTTTCAATGTTTAGCTGATGCTAGCCAGACAGCATGCAAACTGCTTTATAACTTGCTCTCTGTTTCCGGTGACACAGCTGTGCTTTACCTTTTTTACAGGAGAGGGGGGGGGGGCCTCATATCTGATCATGGCTTAAGGTATTGCCTTGCTTGCTGATAAACATATATTCCAAACTGGAAATCAGAAGTCTGACAAGTCATTAGCTTTTTTTGTTTAATTTGCATTTGAATTGCAAAGTAAAACCAAATGCTACCAGTTCCTAGCTAGGCAAAGTAAAGGGAGCTATCACGTAGAGTCAAACTTGACAATACCGACCTTCGAGGGTCAGAGCGTCCACAAATGGAGGAAGCTATGATATGAGTTACATTTCATATTACCCTCCAGTTTCACGAGGACACGCAAATGAAGTTTGCTGTGCCACTTTATGATGAGCTCAGGATCATGTTAAAGATATTTTGTAATCTCGTTATACGGTTATTAAGACAAGATACGCTTGATCCCCAGAGGGGAAATTCAGGTGTAGCAATGGAAGTAAAAACAGAAATTGAACAAGAGCAATTTAAGACAAAGTTACGAGGTAAAGAGACATGGTGTGGTTAATAACAGCGAGTCAGTACAGCCTACATGTAAACAGCGTTTTTTCTCAAGAATACTTCATGAGAAAAGTGGGTTTTTGTTTTTTTTAAACAAGGAAAAATGATTTCATAAGCACTGGGAATTGAAGCTTGTTATGTTGAAATAATTACAAGCAAATCCCCATCTTGTGCTGTATTTCTGGCTCCAATGCAGTAGAAGCTGAGAACATTTGAAAGGTTTAGCAATTTTATTTCTGGACTCGCGTCATAAAACATGACTTCAAACCTTTTTTTCAAAATCATTTCATACTTTGGCACTCGAGCATTCAAAATTACATTTTTTTCCCTTCATGTTCCTCCTACAGTCCCTTTCCACCAGAGCACACGGTGGGCGGCTGTAATGATCACTGCAAATTAATTTTAAAAGTTGATAGTTTATTGGCCTTTGTGCTGCTCAGTGGACAGCGATGGTTCAGAAAAGGCCTCCCGTCATGCTCTACAAGACGTCTGTTTACCGATAAGCAAGGCAAAGTTGAACTGCCACATTTTGAACTCCTCCCATACTGAGACAAAGAAGAACAGCATGTATCAGGGTTATTATATTGTTATTATACCGCCATAGATCTGACAAATAAGGGCTGTTTCTCTGAAGCCTTCATGGCCTTGTCTTCTTTGTGCCTCTCTCTCGCTGATCAATGTTTCTGTCTTCTCTGAAACTGACGTTTTAGCTTCACCTGGAACGAAAATGTCAACCGTCTCGTATGTTTCTCTGTAAAGAGGTGACTTGTTAAGCATTTTTTGAAATACTTGCTTTGTAATTGTGCGTACAAATGGTCCAACAGTGTGTGTGTGTGTGTATGTGTGTGCGTGTGTTATCTATTGTAAAGACGTTGTCGTTGTAGAAAACTTACGTTGACAGTGAGATCAGCTGACACACCTGTTATCCTCATTGTAATGTATATATATAATATACAAAATAAAATTTCATTTATATATATATATATATATATATTCATTAACACATTTTGTTGCAAGATATGTACATATGATGAGCCAGAACTACACAAAAGTGGCAATGCTGGTAATTTACCTTCAGACAAAGAAATTTGGCAGCAAGAAATATCGTATTTCAAGTTATTTAATGTACAAAAGTTAATGTATCTTCTGTTTGAATACTATGGAGACATCAGAGCCACCAGTGAATAATCAAAGGGCTTCTTAGATAAGACTGTTCACACCAGGGATGACAACAGATAGCAACATTAGACACCAATCGGCTTGCTATCTTTTTGAGTTCTTCCGCTGCTGGCAGGTCCCCGTATCTCCAAAAAGGTCGGAGGACCTTGAAGAAGTGGAAGGCTTTACTACTCCCAGCCAAGAAATAGTCCCGCACAACTTGACCATTTTTCACTTTTTGAACAGATTACAAAAAAAAAAAAAAAAAAAAAAAAAAAAATGACATACATTCAACTTTTCAATTTTTTTTTTTTTTTTTTTTTAACTATTGCACAAAGGCAGGCTAGGTGTTTAATGGACAGATACGAGAGCTGTATGGATCATCTTATCTGATTCTCAGCAAGAAAGGGAGAAATGTACTTTTAACGTGATTTTACACCCTTATCCCGCTTTGGGGTCACCGCTATGTTTCCTAGGGGTCCTATGTTCCCGAGGTTCTATGCTCACAGGGTCTTAAACAGATTTTCATATTATAGTTTGAAAGAGGAGAGCCACATTATCATGGTAAATTGAACCTCGTGAAATTACATTGCACCGTTCCGGAGCTCTCAAAGTTGCTCCGTTGCTTTTCTTCTGTTTTCAGTTGATCCAACCTTGTGTGGAGTTTTGAGCATGTGTGTCTCTTGATATAAAAGTTATAGGATAATGGTAAGGGCTATCGTCACAGTTCACATTACGAAAGAACACATGGAGGTGGATGTTTTCAAATGCAGTTTGAATGGTCATAATCTGTTCAGCCACTATTCATTTATATCAATGTCTAAAGTCAAGAAAAGTGTCTTGCCCCTTTTTTTATTTTAGGACAAATGTTTTTCTACTGAGTATAGCATCAGTAGGCAGTAAGCTGTAGGTGGTTTCAACATATTGACCCAGGAACACGAAAGAACATAAAATGCCGAGAACATAAAACCTTTGGAGCATACACTCCCTTAGTTACCTCTACATATTTCAGAAAAGTAAATCTATACTGCTGGTACTTCTAGTTCAGTAGAATATTTTCATATATGTTAGATTTGGGTATCACCAGAAGACCCTTTGTAAGGATTTAATAACCATCCGCAGTGGATGTGTCTCAAGATGCAGGTTTTTTTTTTTTTAATTGAATGTAGGACGATTGCCTGGCTTGGGTCTGTCCTGCGTGTGAAAGGTCACAGGTTTGATGAGTGTCCTTATGTAAAACGCTGACTGTCACCACTCTGGGTGAGTTGGCAGAGCCCCCGGTCTGTAAATGTGAGCGCAGTATTAGTGGAGGAGTGATTCCTCTGTATGTGTTTAGCTTCGGACTCAGAGCCGTTGGCCTTGTGTGTCCATGTCGCTGAACGGTTGACTGAGTTTTTTTCTGTTGTTGTTTTTTTTAACGTGGCTTCACTCCTCTGGCGTCTGTGCTCTGATCAACCTGCCTAAAGTGCTCACAAAGTGTTTGCTACCTGCAGGAACTTTAAACGTGTATTTTTTTTCCTTCTGGATCATGTTTGAATAAAGATATTTTAAAATCAACTTGGCGATGCTGTTCAGTGGCATTTTCTTGAAGAATTACTGTGTCAATATAACTGTCGTATGGATATTTTCAGCAATATATGACATTTTGTAAGATATATAAACATACTCAAGTACAAGTAAAAGTCCTGAATTCAAAATGTTACTGAAGTAAAAGTACTCCATATTCAGATTGGCTCTTTTCTAAGTGTTATATTATTATATAGTATTTGACCCAGGAAAAATATTAGTATTTTAATGTTGTAGTTCGTCAAAGTGGAGCCAATTTTATATACTTTGTGTACTACCGGGTAGATTAGTGATATATTACTACACCATATCATATAAGCATATCCTACATTTTTCTAAAAGGTAAGTAATATCCATAAGTGTTCAATTCATTTAGTTGAGTAAAAATGTAAAACATTTCCCTCTTAAATATAGTGGTGTGGAAGTATGAAGTTGCATAAAATGGAAATACTCAAGTACAGTTTAAGTATCTCAAATGTGTACATGAGTAGAGTACTGAAGGGAATGAACTGGTTATGCTAAGCTAGGCTAACCCTCTTGTTGTTGTGGTCTCTCCTCTGCCTGCGTTCATCGTCTCCATGAAGTCGAGCAGCCTGCTGGGGAAGAGCTCAATGTCAGCGGAGGTTTTAACGCTCTGCGAGAGCCTTCTAGTTTTCCTCCGTGTTCAGGCTTGATGGTAATGTGGGGTGACGGAGAAAAGGCCTCGGGGGTGCGGGGGGGCCGGAAGCGGCTCTTTAGAGAGACAAGTGGAAAGAGTCAACAACACCGACTGACGGGTGAGACGCCGAGTAATACCTCCTGACAGGGCAAACGGCCTTTTATTAAAAAGAAATGTATTATCACTTTTTCAATATTTAACAGTCATTTGAAATGTAGACGTATTAGTCGTAACAGTTTTGTTTTATGACCCACTGAGGTAGAAATACTTCAGATCGGACAGAACAGCAGAGAGGACAGTACCCGCTGTTCTACAGCTAGTACTACCAGCTGCTGCTGCTGCTAATACTGCTGCTGCTGCTAGTGCTGCTAGTACTGCTGCTGCTTCTAGTGCTGCTAGTACTGCT
>CALSCE010009695.1:515787-531329 GCA_943593645.1 Bovichtus variegatus | reverse complement strand
TTGCTTCCTCCTCTTGCTCCTTTGCTTCCTCCTCTTGCTCCTTTGCTTCCATCCTCCCGCCTCCTCTTCTCTCCTAATTTGATCCTCATCCTCTCCTCCTTCTCCTCATCTCTTCATCTTCCACCTCCTTTCAACGTTCTCTCCATCCTTCAATCTTCTAACGCATGCTCCTCCACCCTGATTCCTCCCTTCATCTTCTCCTCCTCTTCTCTCCTAATTTGCTCCTCTTTCTCGTTGCCTCCCTCTCACCTTTTTCATTTCTTCTCCTGAACCAGCATTCTCAGCTTCACTCTCCATCTTGTCTCCTAACGTCCTCTCTTCTGCTCCTCCTCCCCGATTCCTCACTTCCTCCTCTCCTTCCTCCTGCTTCTCCTCTTCCCTCCTTAATGGAGCTTCCTCCACCGTCCTTCCTTCCTTGTCTATCTCATCCCTCCATCTTCCTCTTTTCCTCCCTTTCATGCTCTCCTCATCTCGTTTACTTCATTCTCCTCCTGCTCCTCCTCTTTCCTCGTCTGCATCTCACCTCCTCCGTCAATTTAACATTCAAAGTCATTTTAAACCTCCTTTTTTTCCCCCTCTTATTGTCAGAACTTTATTTCAATATTTGTTGACCCATTTTAGACTTATTTATATTTGTTGGCTTAGTTTTCCTTCTCTTTTCCAAATACTATATAATATTTATATATATTACAAGAGTCCAAAAGGTGAATAAAGTAAATCAAAATAAAACTTGATTAAATAATACATGTGTACGTGAAATTCGGCTTATTGTTCTCTGTGGTGTAAACATGTCAGCAACAAAACTTCATAACTACATATTCAGCTTTAAAAAAAAAATGTTTAAAAAGGAAAAACAAATTAAAACACTTTTCCAGCTGTTAAACTGATGTCAACGTGTCAGTCAGCAGCTCAGAATCCAGAATGAAAAGTAACATGATTAAAAGGAAAAAAGGAAAACTGACTTTTTCTGCATGTAATCATCATGCAAACAAGTGTGAACAAGTGTGAACAAGGCCACTCCGTCAGCTGGAGTCTCTCAGGTGTACAGTACACAGAGTCCTGACTGATCGATCCGTCAGTCATCTGCCTCTAGAGGGCAGTAGGTGTTCAGGACCATAATGTTCAGGACACACACACACACGCGCGCACACACACTCAGTCAGAGAGAGCAGCCTGAGGGCCTTATTGAGTTGTCAAACTGCAGCTTTAGTGCACCAGTGAGGCTGCTGGTTCAGTTAATTGTCCGACTGGGAACTGACAAATGTATTCTTGTGTTCCCTTTACAAACAGAATCAAACAGAAGAGTAACCTGTGGCAACAGAAGTCAAGAAGTTGTGGGCTCGTGCAGTGTTGGAAGAAGTAAAAGTAGTGATGCCGCTCTGATGCACGTAGAAGTTCTGCATTCAGAAACTTACTGAAGTGCATTACATTACAGTTCATTTAGCAGACGCTTTTGTCCAAAGCCACTTACAATAAGTGCAAACAATCATGAGGATACAACTCCGAACAGCGAGAATCTTGCAAGTACATCAGCTTCAAAAAGGTGAAATCATTTAAGTTCAGTACAATAGCTTCAAATAAGCCAAACCAAAGTGCAACATACAGAAACAATAGAATAAAAATGCAGTATTAGCATCAAAATTAAAGTAACAAAAGTAAAAGTACTTATTATTAGAATAGGAGAAGAAGAATAATAATAAATAAAAACGAATATATTAATATATATATATATATATTAATATACTGTATATATAATTAATATACTGTATACATATATATATGTGTGTATATATATATATATTTTATATATTTTTTAAATTTATATATATATATTAATATATGTATATATATTTATTTATATTAATATATATATATTTATTTTCTCAGTCAGGTTCTCACTATGAGCAGTGGGATCCTAAATGAACACACTGACTGCTACAGTTGTGGCTATTTTTACGGGACAGATTTCTTTCATAGACCAATCAGGATTTAGCATCATCCGAATCAAATGATAAAACAGACTGGATAATAAATGAAACAACTTTTTTTTTCTCTTATGAGCTTTGATTGTTGCTGTTTTAGTTGTGAATATTTAATGTTATAAAAACGTAAGATTTGAGACATTGGTGTCCATATTTTTATGAGCATGTACGGTAGATGTAATACCTAACTATCTTATTTGAGCTTTACAAAAGGTTCAATGATGACACTTTGTAATGAAGCGCTGTGATTGGACGAGAGGAATTTTAATCAATTTCTGAAGGACAAATGAGTCGCTGCTACAAACCGACACCGTGAAAAGTTCTTCGCTTTCCCATCTGCCACGTCTTCATCTTTCATCTGGCTGCCGTGACCTTTGACCTCACACACTGATATTATCTTTAAAGGTACAATGTGTAATACCTGGCCACATGCTCCAAACAAACAGGTGGCAGAGTTTCCCCTTCACTACTGGGTCCATACAATCCAAATATATATATATATATATATATATATATTTTAAGCGAATTGCTAACTAACAGCAGGGCAAAATGAATGCTAAAACACGGCTGTCTTATCCTCACGTGTGCCGTTGGCCTAAAGTTTACATCAAAGCACGCTTAACTCAGTTTTAGCAAGACCATAGTAGCAAGAAAATAGCCACATAAAAACCATGTATCCACGTTATTGGGAATGGTTTTTCAGTACGGTTTGCATTGTTATTAGTTGCGCTAAAGATACGTTCAACGGGACTGACGAGGCGATACGAGACGTTGCTGACTTCGAAACTGAACTTAACAGGCTGTTGATAAAGTTGATTTTTTTAATCTCTTTGACTAAAATTCTGGCCACATTGTACCTTTACCCAGACAGATGCGGTCCCTCCTCTCTCTGATCTAACGCTTAGTCTTGAGTTAACCTTCTTTCACCACGATTTGTTGATCTGAGAATTTCTCCTGCTGTTGACCCCCTTTTATAACTCTATCAGCTGAAATGATTGAAGTGTAAAATGTAAATGTGAGCGCTGATGCGAGCACGCCTCTCTACTTGCAATTTGGAAGGAGAAAAATAATAAAATCCGTACTTTCACCATCCGAAACTTCCTCTTGAAACTCCTCGAATGCACCGCAATCTTTCAAATCACTGTACTTCTGCTGCACCGAATCAGTCTGATTAATTAAGTCTGCTGATGTTCACTGTTTTCACTGCCGAAGAAGATGGAGAGGAAAAGTTTTTACGCTTCATACATCTCATATATTTCTGAGACGGCATCAGAGAGGAAATACGGGATTAATATCAGGAGTTAGATTTTATCATATTTTTTTAAAATTATTTTTCAATAATACAGTATGTTTAAAATTGTCACGTTAAATAAATAAGGAATATTATCATAATTATATCTCAAGGAAACACTGACTTTATAATGTGTCGGATGTAACTAAGTACATTTACTTCAAGTACTGTACTTAAAAACACATTTGAGGTACTTGTACTTCAGTATTTTTCTTTTCATGCCACTTTCTACATCTACTCAACTACATCTCAGAGGAAAATATTGTACTTATTACTGCACCATGTAATGTCGTTTTGTTTGCAGACAAAACATATGACCATCTGCAAGTACGGCTGAAATGAATAGTTGATATATTTATTTTAAGGAAATTAATTGGCAATAATAGTTTGTCATTTTTCATGTAAAAACAATGTCATGGTTCCAGCTTCACATATGTAAAGATTTGCTGCTTTTCCCTATTAATAATGTTAACAATTGTCACATATGAGTATTAATGTTGAGGTTTGGACTGTCACAACATTTCCCACTGTTTTCACTACTTTTACAAACCAAACAGTAGATGGATTAATGGAGAAAATAATCAGCAGATTAATCCATAATGAAAATAATCATTAGTTAATAGTTCAAAATGAGCTTCACCTCAACATTAAAATCCAGCTTTAACCTTAATGAGTAACAATATTCACCATGGACATTTTTCTACTTTTAATCCTGTAACTAGGCTACATGTTCCTGATTATATCTACATACTTTTACTGAATGGAGGACTTTTAATGGTCGTGGAGTATTTTCACAATGTGCGATTAGTTATTAAGTATCTGATATTTCATCTGATTCGAATCAACACATTACATTATTTACTGCTTATTTAAGGAATACTAGTGCAGTGCCCGTTTGGGATGTGCTCGGGCCGCTGCTTCTTGGGTTTGGCTTCACGCGTTTACGGTAGCACTGCTGCCAGTCGACGCATCATGGGTGCAAAAGCTGCCATGTAAATGTTATGGCCTCAATAAAGCCCCATTAAATGTGTTTGCCCCACGTTTGGAAGAAAGTTCAGACTGTCCCACACCATTCAACTATATTGTTATGGCGGCCACATTTTCAGAAAGCTAAGGGCCCGGGGGGTCGGACATTTCCCCGAGCTGTTATTCTCAGGGGGGTAAATTGACCCACTCGACCTCTCTCTCTCTGGCCTTATGACCACCTTCTCTTTCGCTAATGTGTGTTTCCTGGGTAGCATGTTTGATACACACTCAGCAAACTAGGAAAGATACATAATGGTGGTCGTGTCTTGGAGGACACCACAGTAACTGTGGAACGCGCCGTGTTGTGTCCCAAGTGGCGAGAGTGAAAAGAATGTCACTTTCGCTCGGACTGCTTTTCCCTTCTGTCCAGTTCAAGTTAATGAGGAGAGGGCTGAATACCTGGATAGATTTTAAATAATACTTTAACAGGTGATCTCTGATGGATTATGCGTTTGCCGAATTACAGGAAATGTTGGGACACATTCAGAAAAAGATGCTGAACGCTTGGATTAATGTGAGCAGCATGCATGGGAATATATTACAATATATATTAGAATTGTGTATATTTCTCGCTTTCCCCCTGATGGTCTCTTGCTGCGCACTATTTTGGGAAAGAGAACATACAGAGACGTCCCGTAGTGGCCATTAGCGGACGTGGCCGCGCTGTTGTGTGGAGTCTATAGAGCATGCACTAACCAAAGTCCGGGCGCAGTTTTCTACAGAACCGCTGATCCACGTAACTTCACGCGGGGCACTACACTCCCTCTGGTCCTCAGCAACACACACGGCAAGCGTGAAGTATATCGGTCCGAGGGTTGGCGAGATAATCGAAACTAAGCCACACACACACACACATATACACACGCAGAGATTTCTGTCATTATAGTTGGATTTTATGCTCTCGTGACAGAGTATAAAATTGCTGAGGCTGTAAGGTTGTCTGGCAATAGACAATTATTTTCCTAAATGATAAAAATGAAATGTTTTTCTCTTTTTCACACCACACCTCCAGCGGTGTTATAACTTCTCAGTGTCCGCTTGTTGATTGTCACACTGTACGGAACTAAAAGGACTGCACTGGAAGCCGAGAATGTAACAGAAAAACGAGTTTGTCAATCCAAAAGGCTCCAGTAAGCTTCGGATAATAGCGCAACAAAAAAAATCAAATAAACACCAGTATGGTTCATTGAAAGAACAAAGCTTGCTATTGCTGCTTTCTGGCAGTTTGAAAACTGCAAAGTGACAGTGCGAGGCCCCAGAAGAAGAGAAGTACTGAGCGTGTGCAGCTGAAAACAAGGTGACATTTGTTAGTGATTGGTTGATTGACGGCGATGAGTTTATTGTTGAGCAGCCAGTTGGACACACGGCTCCCACCAGATACTTGGCTCGTACAGAGACAGCTGTATTAGAAAATACGTCTTGTGCCAACTCGTGGTAATATCTGGTGCTCTCTGCGGAGTTCCATTGTGGACGTGTCTCTGAGCTTATCGGCTCCGAACTGCATCCAAACTCCTTCTCAAGCATCTCAATGCTGCTGCTGAGGCGTAACGCGACGACCAGGACGTTCACATCAACTGTTTCCTTTCACAACAGGTTTCTTCGTGGTTTAAAAGTGATTCCGTTTAAATCTATTGCCACCTTTATCAGACAGAGGCTGAGCCGAACAAACAAACACACAGTTGCTAGTTACCATCATTACTATAAGTACAGACTGCAAATTTTGGTTGAGGTGGTCAAATTTGCTCGAATCAAACTTTATTTACCTAAAAAATGAACTCTGCATCAAGTCTCAAACAAATCGGATGAACACTTTCTCCCACCACGAGGAAAAAGTTCACCCCTGAAGTGAGCCGTGGTCAGGTCACCATCATCGTTTATACGTCAAATATGTTTTGTAAGTCATTGACAAATCCTCGCTGTCAGAGTTGGTTGAGATTCCGTCCGTCTAAGCTCAGCCTCAGTTGTACTCGTACTATCTTTTTACCCTGAAGCAGCTACAGGAAACGTTAACCCTGAATAGTCTAACAGCACCTCGTGGGACAATTTCCAGACGCGTCCAAAGTCGACAGTCCGATGATCGTGTCCACTTTACGCACTGATTGGCTCTTTGATGGTGTGAAAATTCTACTTTTCTTCGGTCACCTTGCATTTGAACAACCAATCTGCAACATCATGAATGCCTCCAAGGAGAGACTCTCTGAAAAGTGGGCTTCCAGTGTCGAGTTCAGAACAGCTATAAACACTTTGTGCTCGGAAAAAAGACTCACTGAACGAGGCCTTCACAGAATCACCGGGGGAATCTTAGCTCAGCTCATCTGCTGTAGGTACAACCAATCTCAGAAGTTTATTTAAATCTAGATTCTGACACTTTTTTTGAACAAAACAAAAAAAAAAGCAACTAGACTGTTTCTCTGCCTAACTGATATCCAATTGTTTGACATCAAACAGGAAACATCCTGTTTCAAAAGGGAAACACATACAAGTTAGATGCTTTCCAACTGGGTTTCATTTGTCACTGGAGGCCTTTCCTGTTCCCTCTCTGACACGTTAAGTGCCTAAACTTTATTTTGTTTATTATTTATTTATGTTTATGGGCAGACAGGCTGGTGTGTGGATATTAAACACCAGTCGGCGACGTTGGGTTAGCTTGGGTTGTGCAGTCGCGCAAACTGCTGTTGCCGATGACTCAAAGAACTCAAATTGCTCCGGTGTTACACTTCAAATCTCTGCAGCACATGTGCGCCTTTTTATTTTATTTTTTTCCCGCCGCTGAAGGTGATGATTTAAGCTGTCATGTTGCCGAGCAGTTTAACAATGGTTTTATAATAATATTTCAGAAAACTCAAAAAACATCCTGGACTGGGCCTGTAAAGTGCTCCAGTGTTTGTGCCTTTTGTGTGCGGCTCAGCGAAGGTAACGATTTAATCTGACATATTTCGGAGCAGCAGAATAATAATATTTCAGCGTGGTCTTTCTTAATAGCTGGGGAGAACAAAAGGCTGCAGGCCATTCATCTGGCTGACGGCTTACTTTGACACGGGCTCGGTGGGGCTCCACAGAAGAATTCGGCGGGTGCTGCTCAAACGCCTTGACAGGGAAACATTAGCTGGTCCTGGCGGAGGTCACAAGATTGTGGTTTATCCTGCTGAAGGGCTCTTGTGAATCCAGCTCTGCGTCAGTGGAAGGTCACACAAAGTCTGCCGGAGAATTTTTTTCTATCTTTTTGGCGAAATGATGGCACCACCGGAGAAAGTTCAGCGGACGGCGAAAAGATATGGATTCATCCTCTGAGGAGCGGGAATCTCCACCGTGAGGTTTATCAGGTGCCGACACGCAGCACACAGCGCCATCTTGAGATGAACAGTAGAAATACAGCGTTTTATGTGACCACCAGGCACTTTCCTCAGTGAGGAAATGCAGACTGGTATCCTGGTTATTATCAGGATTTTGGAGCAACCTGGTTATGTTTTCGCATATGTATACCGATCCTGGTTTCAGAAATCCAGATAAGCACCTTATACCGTTTTTTGAGAAACCTGAATTTCTTCTGATCGAAACCAGGACACTGTGTGTAATACAAACAGTCAGTGTTCAGGTTTGAACTTCTCTCTCAAGCTCTACTTACTCTCATGCGAACAACCGACCGTGACACCATGAATGTCCGAATGTGTGCTCAGTTGGCACCATTTGTGCGATTTGGCCGTCTTTGGTCATCCCGACTTTGATTGTGGCCTATGAACGTGAAGCTGCTTCTTGTCAATCTAATACCGCCACGTCCTAGTCTGCCACGAAGACCACTGACTTTCAGGAGCGGTCTGGACCACACATCAACATTGTGACCGAGTCCTGGATGTGTGCTGACATTAAACGACGGCCTATAAAGACGCCACAGTCGTGAGAGGATAATCAGCAAAGATGGAGGCTGCGAGCTGTGTTTCCACTGAATATTGTCTTGCAGTGTATTCACACAGTAATGGGAAATGGCAGAAGGAAGTAAAGGAAAGAAAGAAGAAGGAATTAATGTTGGGAGGAGGGAGGGAATAAACCTTCATGTGTTACAACTTTGAGGTTAAGTTTAAAAATTGAGTAATGGAACATTTGTTCAGAGACAAATTATGTGGAATGAAAAGCGTATTTTCGGGTGTTTTGTGTGAATACAGTCTTTGGTGTTTTTCTGAGGGAGAAGCTAATGATTCAAACTTGACATGTCGGCGCAGCTTAATAACAGCAGAATAATAATATTTCAGCTCGCTCTTTCATAATAGCGCCGGCAACGAGAGAGAGAGAGAGAGAGAGAGAGAGAGAGAGTCGGGCCATTCATGCGGCATGATGGGTAGTTTGACACGGGCTGCTTTTCTGCTCAGCACGATATTTTCCACTTAGAGACGACGTGCACACACACACACGTTTTAAGCTATGCTCTTCGTAGGAAAGGCTAACGAATGCTAACACATGCTAACATACACACACACACACACACTCTGCAGGCCTGTCATTCTGTGCGTTGAACGGGTTGATGAGGAGCATTTAAAGCTCTCTTGACACACACCCCTCATCTGTAATGACAGCTAGTAAGCTATTATTAACACGCACACACACACACACACACACACACACACACAGGTATGCAGATCAAAATGACAGCTCGGCTATTAACCCCCTGACTGAGCCCTCGTATACATCACAGCAGGGCTACATACGTGTGTGTGTGTGTGTGTGCGGCAGTACCTCTGCAGCTGAAGTGTAAAAACAAAGTGAAAAGCAGGTCGACAAAATGAGCAGCAGCGGCGCCGTCGTCGTGGGTAAACACATCGTAAAAAAAAAAAAAAAAAAAGTGAAAACAAAGGAAAAAAATAAACATGTAGTTAGTAAAATATTCGGCTGGAGATAAACTCTGGTTTAGACTGTGGCGAGGACTTCTGATGGCACTTTCAATAGGCGAGGGTTGGGTTCAGGTACACATCGCGGTCGCCACCAAGGCAGTTTTAAGTCTCGGGAAGTCTGTTGCTAGGCGACAGCAGCGATTGAGGCGTCCTTGCTCCCTTGACTGTTTGTGTGGTTGTTTGTTTGCACACAAGCATGAAGAAAAACAATAGTTTATTATAAATTGTGTTTCATTTTAGTAGCTCTGGGGGATTCGTATCAGCAGTGGTGGAACGTAACAAGGCACATTTACTCTAGTAAGTACAAATGAAAGGTACTTTATTTGAGTGTTTTACGTTGTCTGCTGCTGTACACGGACTCCACTACATCTCAGAGGGAGATGTTGTACTTTGCTGGAAAATACTTTGTCACAACGCTGAAAACAGGGCTGTTTTTCAGAGCTCATGAAAAGTTGGCTTTTAAAATATATATTTTTTTTTTTGACATTTCTCTACACACTATGACGATCTCATAGAATGTGACGCACCGCCGTAGATTAAACCTCCCGACTGTATATAAAGGAGTTAAAATTATCCACGGCAGTAAAATGCGACATACACATAAATGCAGCAGTAATATTTATCCAGGAACATCAGATATAACCCTAAAAAACACTGACGGGGAACACTTGACTGCACAATGAATGCTTTTACTTTGAGTACTTTAAGTACATGTTGCTGACAATACTTACATGCTTTTACTTCAGTAAGGTTTTGAATGCAGGACTATTTTCACAGTGTTACTGTACTTTTACTTCTGCAAATGATCTGTATGTGTGTCATAAAATCATGAGCGTTCAAGTTAGCGTCAACGTCAAACGGCGTCTTTCTAGTTCTCCTTTAATAAAAACCTGTGCTGTGAAGAAGCTGTTCGAATCGAAGCTTCTTATTTTTACTTTCCGGTTTTAAGACGCAGACACGACTGTGGAGTGTTTCAAAAAAGCTTTTTTCCCGCGGTAAATGTTTTTTAAAATTGCACCGCTAAATAAACATTTAACATTTTTTACTTTGTTTATATAGCACCTTTCAAAAAAAAAAAAAAAAAAGTTTGAAAGTACAGTTTACAGTTAACAAATAAATAATAAATCCAAAACATATAAATATATAAAACCAGATAAAAATAATTACAACAAATACAACTAGTTAAGAAAAAGCTAGAAGATACATTTTAAGATTTTAAGATCCATTTTCCGTCAACAAAGACAACACAGTTAGATCATCAATAAATGAAACTGACCCACTGAAGTAAAATTCATGGCCTGCTGCACGAGTACACTGTGGGCAATATTGCATTTTCCCAATGTTCATATTTTAGATATCCTTTGACCTCGTCGCTGTATTCTCTTACATCTCTGTGCCTTCGAATCCAAGCGAGAGAACATACTTGAAACTGACGACACGCCACGTGAACAATCGGCTCCAGCGCCGCCCCGGTGACAGATATTACCTGTGTCGTGCCTCCGGAGCCCACAGAGCTTCGTAACCACTTAGCAGCAGATTAGTCAAATCACCAGGTAACTGAGGAGGCAAACTGATATTTGGATTTTCCCACAAAGACCTTCACTGTGAGTGCTGAGGCCTCCGTAATCCTGCCGCTGAGCCAGAGTCTGCTGCTAAAAACAACACTCTCATTCTTTCTGTGTAGGAGGACGGTGGAAAAGACGATGTAGAGGATTAATGATGATGGAAAAACTATGTCATCAGTGATACGTTTTCAAAATAAAAGTCCAGCGCAAGCGGGGCTGTTGTGATAGTGTTGAGAAAGACTTTAAAATCGACGCCGTGAGTTTCGCAACGAAATCCTGCGGAGAGAGAGGGGGAGAGAGTTTAGGTGAGGTTGTGGAAACACAGACGGTTCATAAATCTGCCTCGTCTTTTACTTTTACGTCTTTTTTTTTTAAGGGTCAGTTCACCTGAATGAAATAAAAACATATTTTCGCTCGATGGTGTTGAGCCAGGTTTTTGTTTTATGTGCTGAGTTTTGACATTTCCATCGCTGAAACTTCTGGGTATCAGAATGAAGGAGATTGTTTCTGGAGAGACTGATTACGTTTCAGGTTTTTAATTTTTTTTTTTGCCCTCTCCGTTTCAGGTCACAGATCATTTTACTTCCAAAGCTTACATTTGTAGTTTCACGTATAAAAGAACTTTCCCTTTACCTTTTTTGAGTGTAATCCCTGCCTATTTAGAAATGAAGAAACATTTGATTTGACTAGTTGCAGTCAAGATTTTAAATGGATTATATGAGCAATGCAACTGAAATAACAGAAAATATTTATAAAACATTATTTTTTTATTTTTTTGTGCTTGCTCAAATTTGCTGAGGTGTCAATGTGACGTCTTCAATTGTCTCGGACCAACAGCCCAAAAATCAAAGAGATTCAGTTTACAAGGAAAACGGACAGAAAGTTGAAAGCAGTTGAAGCGTTCGTGCATCGATTCATCGCCATCTGTTTATCCAATCAGAGCCGCTCTTAAAGGGACAGTCCACCCAAAACAACCAGACTTGTTCCTCTTCTTTCTCACAGTGATTCTCTGTTATGCGCAAACACTGACCTGAAACATCATGTTCAGGATGACGGAGGACATTAAAAATACTTCTGCCTCCTCCTCCTCCTCCTCGTCTCTCTTCGTCACCTCTTCTTCCTCGTCTATCAATAAAGGTGTTGATGGGAGCAGACAGATAAAACGATGGAGAGACTCAAACACATGGACACAATCTGTCACACTCCTAAATATACCTCAAACACTTCCTCGCTTCCTACATCCTTCCGTCCCTCCTTCCCTTTTCCCCGTCACGTCTTGTATCCTCCCCTGCTTCCTTCCACCTTTCCCTTCCTTTTTTATTGCCTGTTTTCATTCTTCATGCCACTTCCTACATCTCAACCAACTCCATCTCGGTCCTCTTCCTCCTCCGTTTTCCTCACTTATTTGCTTCCTTCATCCCTCTCTCCCTCGTCTAACATTTGTCACTCCCTCTTTCCTTCCATCACTCTTTCATTTTTCGTTCTCCCCTTTCCCTCCCTTCCTTAGATCCTGAAAACAGCCACTCTCAGAACTCAGAAATCCGAAATTGAACCTAAAACCTAAAATTTCACAAAATAAGATAAAAAATAAATATTTAGCAACAACATAAATTGTTAAATATTTAACATGAAGACTGTATCAAATGTTCTCCGATGTAAATTATTTGTGTTATTTCTACCTTTAAAAAATGTATTAATTATTATACATGTTAATGTACCGCATAGGTATATAAATCTAATTTGATAATATTGAGTGAGTGAACTAAGATTTCTAGGAATGATAGACGTCAACTATCTTGTTTTAATTGTTATCTATATATATATATATATATATAGTATATTTGGTTCAGTTTATATTTCAATAGGATCTTCTTACTTAATACTATACGTTAATACTACATTATTCAGCAATTGTTTAGAAAACATATTTGTAAAAATTTCTAAAAGCAAACACTGTAAACTGGTTAAAATGTTTGATATTTGCATGTTGGGAGTTGCAGTTGAAGCACGGAAAGTTTCAGTTGAAATGTAAGACCTGAAAGACGTCAATGTTTTACTTTACTTTTTCATTTTGCCCTGTAGGCAGTCAGCTTAATACTAAGAGGTAATGTAAGTGGATGAAGGAGTTGAAGTGCCAGTTAACTAGTAAGCCTTGAAAGCAGTTGAAGTGTGCCAGATGAAAGCAGCTGAAATGTTAGTAGATGTCCAAGCCATTAAAAAGCAGTTGTATTGTCAGTTAATAAGTAAGGACTGAAAGCAGTTGAAGTGTCAGTTGAAATGTAAGCGATGAAAGTGCCGGTTGAAGTGTAAGTAGATGTCTAAGCCATTAAAAAGCAGTTGTATTGTCAGTTGATGAGTAAGGACTGAAAGCACTTGAAGTGTCAGTTGAAATGTAAGCGATGAAAGTGCCGGTTGAAGTGTAAGTAGATGTCTAAGCCATTAAAAAACAGTTGAACTGTAAGTTGACCAGTAAGCCCTAAAAGCAGTTGAAGTGTAAAAACTGGAAGCTGTCAAATTTAAAAACAATTACAATGTTTTTTCTGTCTAATTCTTTCTAAGAGTCAGTTTGTAGGTGCATTTTTTAATAGTCCCATTTGAATCTTTCTGTTTAACATTTAGTTTTGTATTGTTTTGTCAGCTGAAGGTCAGTTAGTTTGATTTTCTTTTGCTCTTTTTGACTCCCTCCCTCTCTCCTCCCTTCCTCCCCCCTCGTCTCCACCTGAAGTTGGCTGTAAATCAAACATGAGAGAGGGGATGAGGAAGAGGAGGTGGAGGAGACAGATGGAGGTGAAGGAGGAGGCCTCGGTGCTGCTGGCACTCAGTCTGTGTGTGTCTAAATGCATCTATATATACAGTAGAAAATATATGATGAGACTAAACATGGAGGACGGCTGCAGATGGAGCTGACGGGGTCACGTCTGCCCAAGCTGACCTGTCTGTCCGTCTGTCCGTCTGACGTAGCTCTGAACAGTATAGAAAATATACATTTTGTTTTTTTAAGCACTTATAGAAACAGGGAAAGTCGACTGAGCTCTGTGTGCTTTTTCTTTGACGCCTTCGAAGTCTGAAAAACAAAAATAAATAAACAAGAAGACCACTTGATAAGGAATGCAGGCGTCATCGGTGTCATAATGTTGATGTGTTTAGGGAGATGAAAATACACTTCACCTCGTTGAGATTCAAAGTTCATTGTTGACCTTGGAAACAGCGACGAGCTCACCATGAGGTTTCGTTTCTCAATCCATCGTGGATTTCCTCACATCGACGGTCCTTAACCCCGTGAACTTTCACAGCACCAGACATTTCATAAGACGCACGTTAAGCCTCATCTCTCTTCCACCCTTCGCCTCCTCCTCTCTCCCTGTTGCTCTTCATCACCTCCTCTGCCTTATTCTTCTTCCTCCACCTTTTTCACCTTGCCGTCAACATGATGTCAGACAGAGAAACTTAAAAAAAAGTCTTAAAAAAAGACACAAGATTAATGTAGTGTTCTTTCTTTTCTTTTGGTCGAAACATGGCACTTATATTACCCACAATGCTTCTCTCCCTCTCACGGTTGGGTGTTAGAATGTGGTCTGTTACGCTAGTAGCAGCTAATGTATCCTGGAGCCTCTAGTAGAAGTCTTCACAGGTCCAAAAACTTGTGCCAAAAAGACCCGACAATGTAGGACCTGGAACCCGGCGTGTGTAAACCATCCTACCTTCCAAGAGCGTTGGTAAAAATACGTCCCTGTTTTTTGTGTTATTCCTTTTGGGGCTGATTGAAACAGCTCAGCTGATGCACTCGCTGCTTCAGCTTGAAAGTCCACTTGTCACGGCGACGGATGACATGCGGCCTCTCGTTTAGGGTCAGATTTGCCATTTTGTTACATCTCGCACAAGGAAGTGTAGTTCATTTGCTATCATCAGCGCTCTGAGCTCTCTGAGCACACACACACACACACAGCTCTCCCATCATGGCACATAATGTTCAACGGACCCCGTACCCGCGGTGATAGAATGGGACCCTAACCCCGATTGATCGGGTGGAACTCTCTCTTTTTTTTGTACTTGCGGTCTTCAACCAACGCTGACTCAAGTGACGTCGCTTGAGGACATTTGTCCGACTTCACACAGCTCCCTCTGCAGACACTAAAGGCTTCGTACTACTGTAGGAAACACACGCAGGGGAACTCCTCAACACCTGGGAACACAAGCCGACGCACGACAGACATGGCAGGAGGTTTCTCAATGCTGAATGTGAATGTGTTGGGAGAGGAATCGGAACCCACTCGGTCCAGATGGGGTCTAAACAAACACCCTCTCTGCTTTATACATCTATTGTAATGTATTAATGTGTTGATATGACAGTGTGCAGCTGTAGCGCACTGAGCCATGAAACATTAATAACAGTGATATTGAAAAAAAAAAGTTTTTCACATGTTTCCAGGTCAGCTGTGTGTGTGTTACCAGCTGTTCCTGTATGTGTATGTTACCTTCTGAGTGTGTGTTTATTCTACAGGGCAGATTTCAACACACACACACACACACACACTCTACAGGTCATGTGGATGTTCGTCCAAATCTTCCTTCAGCTCAGATCGCTGAGAAAATAAACTCCGAGTGTTTATTATTCCTGACCTGCCAGCTGTGTGTGTGTGTGTGTGTGTGTGTGTGTGTGTGTGTGTGTTGAAATCTCTCCAGGTTTAGGCTGTTGAACTTGGTCGTCCTCCACAAATCCATTTATCTCCTCTTTCATTCTTCTTCTTCTTCTTCTTCTTCTTCTTCTTCTTCTTCTTCTTCTTCTTCTTCTTCT
>CALSCE010009695.1:497601-504833 GCA_943593645.1 Bovichtus variegatus | reverse complement strand
TTGAGTTTAGTTTGAGTTTAGTTTGAGTTGAGTTTAGTTTGAGTTGAGTTTAGTTTGAGTTTAGTTTGAGTTGAGTTTAGTTTGAGTTTAGTTTGAGTTGAGTTTAGTTTGAGTTTAGTTTAGTTTGAGTTTAGTTTGAGTTTAGTTTAGTTTGAGTTTAGTTTGAGTTGAGTTTAGTTTAAGTTTAGTTTAGTTTGAGTTGAGTTCAGTTTGAGTTTGAGTTTAGTTTGAGTTGAGTTTAGTTTAAGTTTAGTTTGAGTTGAGTTTAGTTTGAGTTGAATTTAAGTTTAGTTTGAGTTGAATTTAAGTTTAGTTTGAGTTGAGTTTAGTTGGAGTTTAGTTTGAGTTTAGTTTAAGTTGAGTTTAGTTTGAGTTTAGTTTGAGTTTAATTTGAGTTTAGTTTGAGTTTAGTTTGAGTTTAGTTTGAGTTTAGTTTGAGTTTAGTTTGAGTTGAGTTTAGTTTGAGTTGAGTTTAGTTTGAGTTTAGTTTAAGTTTGAGTTTAGTTTGAGTTGAGTTTAGTTTGAGTTTAGTTTGAGTTTAGTTTGAGTTTAGTTTAGTTTGAGTTTAGTTTGAGTTTAGTTTGAGTTTAGTTTGAGTTTAGTTTAGTTTGAGTTGAGTTGAGTTTAGTTTGAGTTGAGTTTAGTTTGAGTTTAGTTTGAGTTTAGTTTGAGTTGAGTTTAGTTTGAGTTTAGTTTGAGTTGAGTTTAGTTTGAGTTTAGTTGGTAATTACTCAAATTGAAATGAATAGAGTTCAGTTTTAATTGGGTTGTGTTTCTTCAAGTTTCATTTAGTTAAGTTTGGGATGTCAGTTGACAGTAGTTTGAGTTGACTTTAGTTCAGTTTGGTTTATTTTAGTAAAGTTTAGTTTAAAGTGGTCATGTTTCTAGTTCTGACCTGACTTTGCTCTGAATGATGCTTCAGGAGCTCCAGACTCCACCAATCTTTGAAATCTCTTGGAGGTTAAACGTCTCATTTGGGATGAGAAGCTTCAGGTCGTCTAGAGGTCAAACTTTTTGTTGTTCTCGTCCTTTAGAGGATCTATCCCGTCTGT
Organism: Bovichtus variegatus; assembly: GCA_943593645.1. Taxonomy (NCBI): domain Eukaryota; kingdom Metazoa; phylum Chordata; class Actinopteri; order Perciformes; family Bovichtidae; genus Bovichtus; species Bovichtus variegatus. Next base: position 503,781 of record CALSCE010009695.1, on the reverse strand, counting down.
CTCCTCTGTTCACGTGAAGTGTGAGGTCAGCTGACCAACCGGAAGTGATGATGTCACCGCGGCATCAGAGGGTTAATCCTCCCGTCGACCTCGCAGACAAAATATAGCGGCGGAGGTTAAACCCTGTGTGTGTGTGTGTGTGTGTGTGTGTGTGTGTGTGTGTCTGACCCCTCTTCATTAGTACTTCAGTTCGGGGTCGAGTGGCTGACAGACTCAAGAGTCTCTCGAAGTCTTTGATCTGAGCTTCATGTTGTTTTCACGCCTCGCTGCTTCAACGCTGTTGAGTTGTAGCATCAAGATTTAACTTCGGCACCACAAAGCTAGATTGGGTCCCGTCAGGACTCCATATGTTTGAATTGTATTTCACGCGTTTAAGTCCTCTTTACAAATAGATGTTATTTTCTATGAAGGTGTTTTTATTTAATTTTTTTTCCACACGTAGAGAACAAAACGCTGGACAATGGTTAAACGAGACTGACACTTGAAAGGGCAGAAAGAGACAAATATAACTCTGAGCAACAGTTCAATAAGAATAAAAGAAATCACCAGTAATTGGTTGAAAAAAATAAATAAAAATGAAAAAACTGGAAGCTTAGCATCTAAATGTGTAGAGATTTAAATAGGAACAGGTTATTTTCCAGTGTCAAGTGCACACTAATTGCTATAACAAGCTGGAAAAAACAGGCTTGTTGGTTTGGTAAAGCTACAGTATAAGAAATAATTTGCTCCAAACACAGTTAAATGATTAAATACATAGGTAATTGTTCAGGGCCTCACCCCACTCATCACCCAATTTGCACTTTTGTACTTTTTTGTAATAAGCCTACTGAACAGTATTGTGTACATGTGATTGAACTCACAGTACCTCCGTTTTCTATTGTCTTATCTGTAAATCGTGTCAATTGTGGTAATTTCCCACATGGTAGAGTATAAAGTTTCTCACTAACTATTCTTCAAACTTCACAATAGCATAAGGAGGTTAGCACTGTTGGAAAATCAGCTGAACATACTCTGACAAATCACAGCTTAAACCTCTTCAACCTAACACTGAGTGCACTGCAGAGGGCCTGAAGAAAAACCTGCAAACTCAATATTTAGAGCCCAATATCACCGTTGTGGTTCAATAATGATCGAGGGTCACTTGCGCTTCTCTGGACTGGAAAGCAAATTCAAAATCCATGTTCCAACAGTATTCTCCCCGTCATGCATCATCATTTAGTTCTTCTTCTTCTTTTGGAGGCAAAACTATTTCAAACGTAAAAAATACATTTAGTTAGTATTGAAGGACAGAAGAAACAATATTTACCCACACAGTGTGTACACAATTCACCGCACATATGCAACCAAACATACGTACATAATATATACAGACACATAACATAGGGACCGTGTAAAACTGCCAACCTAAAAAGAAATGTTTTTTTTTTCTTTGAAGTGGACACAGATGTTGATGATGGAATCTATAGGAAATAGAGAGTTTAGGGGATTAGTTGTGATCTGGAGCTTGTATTGAACTTTAGTTGGGTTTTGTGGGCGCGTGATGGGTTTAGAGCACTCTAGATGATGTCATATTAATGTTATAAACATGCAATATTTAGTTTATGAGTGCGTTCGAGGAGCTGATTTAACTCTGTGGTCGTTTCTGAGGCTGCAGTTTGGATTTCATCACATTACGAGGTGTTTCTCTAAAACTCTCCGTGTCTCCATCCTGTCTCAGACTCCTCTGATTGGATCAGCCGGATCGAGTGTCACAGCCAAGGAACCAATTAGCCACTGACACTGACCTCCCCCCACCCCCACCCCCCTCTTCTTCCTCCCCCCTCTGCACCCAAACGTCGTCTTGGCCTCGGCACATGGTACAGCTGTCGGCGTATTAGCCTTCCGTTGCTGCCGCTAACCGCGCAACTTACTAACCCCCCCTCCCCGCCATTAAAAATGAATGCTGAGGGGCTTTTAAAGTGGGTAGGGGGAGGCAGAGGGGGAGGGAAAGAGAGGGTGAAGATGCTTATGGAGGGGAAGAGGCTGCTGTTTTCCAGGGAAAATATTGTTATTGATCCCATCCCGTCGTTTTAGGCGTAAACCGATCTGGCCTCAGATTTTTCTCGTTGTAACGTCCATCATTGCAGAATCCGATACCTCGTTAACAATTCTGGACTTAATGCAGCGGGATGGGGGGGGGGAAGGAGGGAGGGGAGCGGAGGGGAGGAGGACCACGTGTCCCAGGAGAGAGGCAGGATCATCAGGCTGTTGTCACGGCGTCGAGGACGATGGAGTCGAGTTATGAAAATGAAGTGGGCGTAATTGATTGGGTTGGTAAAGTTTTTTATTTCTGCTTATTGATTCGTAGGCAGCGAACAATATTGATACCAGCAGAGGAACAACTCGATATGAAGTGAAACATAAACACGGTGGCAGCGAGGGGGAGGGAGACAAGACGAAAGAGAGGAAAGAGAAGGAAAAACATAAGAAAGAAATCAGAATGAAGATACGTAGCGGTAAAGATGAGGAAAAGGGAGAGACATATGAGAGAAAAACATAATAATAATAATAATAATAATAATAATAATAATAATCACACTTTATTGTCAGATGAAGTCTGACTTTTTTCTTGCGTCACAGCAGCTCCATAAAAACAACATGTTTTAGACAACAAGGATTCATACATTTAACATATAGTACAATCACCAAAGACAATATATTCAACGTGCATTTGATCTGGGATTAAACTCAATACTTTATTTTATGATTGAGTGGTGCACAAAAGAGTGCTTCAGTCTAACCTGGTTAAATCATGAAACACTGCATCTCCGATTTGAAGGGTAACAATTTGTATTCACTGTTCAGGACATGGTTGGGTTCAGACCATGCTAATATGTTATTATGGTAAATTGACTCAAAGTGTTTCTCAAGGGGTTGACCTACAATCTTTGAGCAGATTTTCATTTGGTGGAGGAGTATTGAAAATACCTGCTTGATTTTTTTTTTCATTATGGATAACAATAGCGACATTATGAGGGCTAGATGGCGAGCCAAAAAGTGAACCTTCTGTTTACTTTGTGTTGATCTCGAGAGCGTTATTATAACTCCACTCGACCCCTTTGTTTGCTTATTTCTTTTCTTTAGCCGAGAGTTAGATGTTCAGATTGATACCACTCATGTCTGTACGCTAAATATAAAGAGCAACCTCCGGGTCTGAAAAGTGAAGCCAATGCGGAAGTGCCTTAAACTTTCATTGTCCAGTCCACCAGGGGTCGAAAGTCCAACTTTATAGAAGTCTATGAGAAAATGACCCTACTTTTCACTTGATTTTTTTTACCTCAGTAGACATTTTTCGAATGAGTTTATGGTCTCAAACGCTAGTTTCAAGTCTTCTCCAATACAGCATGATGTTCATTTCCTAAATGATGGTCCAATTAAGAATAAAAAAAAAAAAAAAAAAAGCACCTTCAGGGTGTGGCTACCTTGTGATCAACAGGTTGCTATCACAGTGTTGTCCGGTTCGGCTGTTTTCGTCTTAATGCGTTAACCCTTTCACAGTTTACATGTTAAGTGTAACATTTTAGTTGCCTAAAAATGTCTTGTTCAGCGTCCCGGTTGTACTCAGCCCTACCCTCTTGTGTCACTTCCGGTTCCGAAAAAAAAAAGATTATGACGGCCAAAACTAAAATGGATACGGCCAAAATGCCAAACTCGACTGTTGTGGTAGTGCACACACTAATGGGTGACGCCACGGTGACTACGTCCACTTATTACTTATTACACATATTCAGTCTATGGCTAAATATTAGTTAGCTTAGCTCGCCACAAAGACTAGAAACAGGGGTAAACAGCTAGCTAGCTTTCAAAAAGGTGAGTAAAATTCACGTACCGGCACCTCTAAAGCTGATCAACATGTCATATCTGGTTTGTTTGAACAATTTAAAGTATTTCACTTGTCCTCCTGCAAATGATGAATTATAATGACACACACACCCACACACACATGCAGATTAATATTGCATTCAAACACACACATACACAGAAAGCCTCTCACACACACACACGCACACACACAGACAGAGTGCAGGGCAGCGCGGTGTGTTTAAGTGTGTTAACCGCATTAAAGGAGCTGTATAATGTGCAGCAGCAGCCTCCAGGAAATCCAAGCTGCTCTAAAAGTCACATTATAAATTTTTTATCAAATTGAGGATATTTTCCAAACGGCTGAAACCCGAAGCCATATTTTCAGCCTCTGGTTTCCTTTTTCCTTTTCTTGAAGGAGCCGCGGCAGCCGCGTTAATGCGGCCTCTCTCTCTCTCCGGTTTCTGTTTGTCGCTTCCCAAGCGTTCGTGTCTGAAAACTGGTGATGAGATTTGCATCGAGCGAAGAGGCACTAAAACCATCAAACCCACCGCCGTTTGGTCGGGCAGGATGGCAGGATGAGAGAGGGGAATGTAACCAAAGCTTCCAGATCTGTAATCGCCTTACACACTTACACACACTCTGCGATGGATAAATAGACTGCACACACACACTCAGGGAGATGGACACATTAACTCGCACCTCTGTCTCTCACGTTACATCTCGCTTTACATCCTCCCCCGTCCTCGCTCTCTTCTTCTTCTTCTCCGTCCTCATCAGGAACTTACTCTCCCACCTTGTCAGATCATTAAAATGTTTGTTTTGCTCTCACGTATGTCTTTATCATCTGTTTGTCCCTCAGTGACTCACAGATCGACAAACTGTAAGGAGGTGAAAGGTCAGAAGTTGAGTCACCAGCTGTTTCAAAGACGTGGAGCACCAGTGATTTGAAAATGTCCGAAATGATAAAAAAAAATGTGCAATAACAAATGTCACATCCTTTTAAAAGCAACAACAGATAGTTGGATACTTTAATGAGCTTCTTAAGACCATTACTGTTATGAATCAGCAGTAATATTGAATTTCTTCGTCTTTCCTTTCAGCAACGTCTATTTCAACAAGGGTAAAAGCAGTGCAATTCAAATGTATTGTTTTTTATTTGAAACAGTTTTGTCCCCAAAAGAAGAAGAATGAAAGGTTTCGATGTCCCCACCAGTGTTGCATGACAGGGAAGATACTGATTTCTTTTCCAGTCCAGAAAGTGCAATTGTGCTCCAACTATTTTCAGGAGGCTGTTTTTCTTTGAGTACTGTGCAGTCTCCTCAGTAGGTTTGTGTGGGTTTTAAACTGTGATTTGTCAGTCCAGAGTGTGTTCAGCCGATATCCCCTGATCCAATTCTGTTGGGAGGTTTCAAGAAGAGCTTTGCGAAAGCAACCCTGGCTGTTCATTCCAGATTGTCGTCTGCATTATTGTGCACTTGACACCGAAACAGGAACCAGTTCCTATTTAAATCTGCACACATTTAGATGCTAAGCTTCCAGTTTCTTTTACCAGCTTAGAGCAGAGACCTCCGCCAAGGCCAACGGTGCATTCCCGCGCCCCTCGGATGCTCCCGTTTCCCGAGTTGGGTTAATCACTCTTCGGACTTCGGTGCGTCGACGAACTTTACGTTGTGGCGCGGAAACAATGTGGATGCTGCGAAGAAGGTGTGTTGTGTGTTGTTTAAACAGAACATCGGTAGCTGCTTTGGACTTGTTGTCCCGACTTGAGTGGACGTTCACATTCATTTTCACAGTAGAGGAACACAGTTATAGACTTTTTCAACACCACCTGAATGCAACACAAAAGCCCTGTCTGGCAATGATAAGGAATGATCGGATCCGCTCAGGCTGCACTCTTCTGCCAAGTTTCATGAAAACCAGGCCTTTAGAGCCGAAAACATAACCTTCTTGGTGGAAGTATTGACTGGCGATGGACTCTATTCTCATGTCTTTCAATTGACTCATTTTTTAAGCTGTACTTGTTGGCCTATAAACTGTTTGGAAGTGTAATTTATACTTATTTGTAACTAAAGCTGTAAGATAAATGTTATGGAATAGAAGTATAAAGTAACATGCAAAGAAAAGTACAGTAGTACTCGGGTTTGAAGATTAGACATCAGACACTGAGTGTGCGCGCGCGTGTGTGTGTGTATGTGTGCACGTGTGTACGTGTGTTTGTGTGTGTGTGTGCGGGCGGGCGACCACAGTGCAAAAACACAAGTTGACGGGTTTTCCTGAAAACCTCGAGAGCAATTTAAAAAAGAAAAATCCATAAGTACAATTAGATTTCCCCCCAAA
>CALSCE010009695.1:485101-495101 GCA_943593645.1 Bovichtus variegatus | reverse complement strand
TGTCGACGCTCCGAGGACAAATAAAGGTTTGAGAGGGAGAAAAAGAAAAAAAAGAAAATGTTGATTTGAAATGTTCCATCTGGAAGCTCAGAGGTTTCAACTCAATCTAGCAGCAGCTGAAGGAATGTGTGTGTGTGTGTGTGTGTGTGTGTAGGGCCTATATGTGTGTGTTGACAGCTTAAGTCTTCATTGGGAGGAAGTGTGTGTGTGTGTGTGTGTGTGTGTGTGTGTGTGTGAAGTGTAAGTGTGAGAGCAAGTCGTTCAGTGATCCTTAAAAATCTCCCTCATGTAAATTGATAGTACACCTTCTATATTGTGCGTTTGCTCCGTGTGTGTGTGTGTGTGTGTGTGTGCGTGTGTGTGTGTGTGGCCTGTGTAAGTTAAGAAGCAGCCTCTCTGACCTTTGACCTCCGCCATTAGCTTCAGTCTAACCAGATGCTTTTTGCAGCCTGACATTCAGCGCTCCACTGCTGTTTTATTTGATTTATTGTTTTAATCTTTTTTTTTTAATCCTTACTTGTTTTACTGATTCCTGTATTTTGTTTATCTAACTTTTGTTCTTTTACCAATTGGTTTGCCTTTATTCATTTATTTGTATTCTTTTTTATTTTAACTCGGCATCTTTGTAAATGGTGGCGTGCCCTAACCTCTCTGAGAGATAAATACATGATATAAATAAATAAGATACGTATTTTGTTTATTCATTTAATTATGATGTTGTTGGTTTGTTTTAAGCCCCAGCCCTCTGAAGTTAGAGTGGTCAATGTCAGCTTTACTCAAACTGTAAATGAACACTTCATCCTTCAGTTTATCACAAACATTGAAATGAACACTTTCACTGGACGGGAATGAAAAACTGGAATCTGAAAAGAAACTAAAGCTGTCAGACAAATGTAGTGCAGTAAAAAGGACAACATTTACCTCTGAGAAGTACTGGAGCAGAAGTATAAAGTTACACAAAATGTAAATACTTAATTAGATATTGAAAATGTAATAAATGTGTACTTAAGTATAGCACTAAATATCTGAATCCGTCTATCTAAAGGACTTGACACAGTCTATTTCCTGGAGAAAAACTTGAAGACAACACAAGGTTTGTTTCCTCCTTATTTGTTTGTTGTTTGCTTTTTACACACACACACACACACACACATACACACACATACACACACTCCGGCGTCTTTGCCCTGCATCGCTGTTTGTTTCTGTAATTGTTTCCTAGCAACAGTTGATGCCCTCTGTTATTATGTTTACTGGAAATGTTTGTTGTAAACAAGGATGAAGGAGGCAGAGGGAGAGAGGGGAGGAAGAGTAATAAAAGTAGTAATTTATTTCGGCCCTTTCAAAAAGAAGGCTCATAAAGCTAAAGACATAACAATAACCTGATAACCTTCCTCAGTTTTACACATGTTTACCACCTTATTTAAAACTAAACTACACATTCTTCGGCGCCACAAGCGCTCCACAAGTTAACCCCATTTAACAGACAAACATCTTTTCTTTACATTTGTCCGTACCCTTGATTCTTCTCTTTTTCTTCTTCGCCTAAAATCCATACCGGCTGTCCCTAATTTCCAACAACCTCTGAATACAATTAGGAAACAAATGATTTTGTGCTTTTCGTACACTATCAGTGCAGAGGAGGAGGAGGTGGTGGAGGGCAGGAAGTGATGAAGGAATGAAGCAGGAAAAAGGAAGGAGAGAGGAGTGAGTGTCAAGAGGTGAGAGAGCGATGAAGTGACCTGCAGCTAAAATCTATCATTATCCAAAACAAAGACTCGGCCGGCCACGCTCCCCCCCCCCTGCTGCCTGACTGTTAGGACTCATTCTCCCATAATTCCTCTGACCCCCACTGGTCGGGGCTAAGTAGCATTTGCCAACCAGTTTGTGATAATTAGCATCTTGGAAATGCCAGCGCGCCACAGGGCGAGCTCGGCGCCATGCTTAGGGCGGCGTGCTAGCACATGCTAATGGCTAAACAACATGATAAGTCCTTAAGGGTGAAGCAGAGGGGGCTGTTCATAATTACTGGTTAGCTGTTAACTGTTAGCCTGTGGTGGTAGCTGTCAGTGTATGACTGGAGACGTGGTAACACTTAGCCATTAGCTTACAGAGGGCCATGTGGAAATGTCTTTAGAGTCACTAATTAGCAACCAGCGGTTAGCATTTGAAATATGGGAAGTTTTAGCAAGGAGGAGACGACAATGATTCAGATGAAGAAGAAGCTCTGGAAGCTAAGGCTTCGTTTTATCAGCTTTAACTTTGTTGTACGAGTGGAAGAGCAAGCACTGCATACATGGAGAACACGGAACCCTCCAGCACCTCTGTGTATAAATGATCATTACTAAATAAGTAACTATCAGAGTTTACATTTTTTGGGGGGGAAAATGCTCCCAAAAATGTGTGTTGATGAAAAAAGATAATGTGTTTATATTCCATAACGGTCTGTGTTGTCGTTCTGTGTTTGTTAAAACCACGAGGAACTAGTTTTTACTCGTATCCCGTAAAATGTGTAATTATTGATCTTGTGTTGATGGTGAATTGTAAATTTAGCCGACGTTTTTCCATTTTTCGGTTTCCGAGACTTGAGTCAATCTAGCAGAGCTCGACCGGGCATGTGACAAAAGCAGAGAAGAAGAACAACTTGCGAGGGAACGGCCCACAGTGGTTTTCATTTCCAGCGTTTCCAGATTCCAAAAATCAAAAATCATACAAAAAAACAAAAACCCTCTGAATGGCGGTGAGATGCAAAACGTATGTTAAGCTTCTAGAGTCCAGGTTGATTTTGGAAACTTTCAAAGCATAATTTTTGTCTCTGTCCGTGCATGATATCTTTTTTTGTTCCTGCACAAACTCAGCGATAAGTCTGACATTTCATTGTGTCAATTTAACGAAATTGTAGAGCTGCGAGGAACCCAAAAGACCAGACACACGACAAATGCACCGATGAAAATGTACAAATCTTTTGTCATAGTAATCAATCAAAACATTATTAAAGATCAGTTACAGGTTGTAAAGATATGTCTATTCAATTGTGTTTGAAAGTCTGTAAATTCTTGGAAATATGAATAATTCAAACCTCGCTTCAACTAACTTGCAAAATACAGCAACAACACAACAATGCAACAACTGACTCGGACACTGTTTGTACTTATTCCTACGAAAGGTAATGCACCATAATTCGTATGTCACCCGCGTAATGGTGAGCCAGGCGCACTGGTCGCTCAAGTTGCTGAACATTCATTGGAAAAACCCACGAAAAATCATCTTCCAAACTAGCTACCAGCTACATTCATGAAAAAAAGTGACTAAAATATTCTACGCTAAAGCGTTTGAACGACTTACGCTTTAGATCCACCTTCTTGAAATAGCGACACTGAGTGGACTACTTTATTTTGTGTGTTTTGACTTTTGTTGCCCTGGTATTTTGCAACATTACAAACATTTCCTGGATTGTCTTGTCTGGCGTCTTGTCGCCGTCGGTCGGTCTGTCAGATGGAGGTCACACTCGCTGTCGTTGAGTCTTCAGGCGATGTGATGTGTCACCTCTGACATCCTGCGGCGTCACAACATCAACCCTCCGTCCTGTGGCCTCCGCTGGTGCGTCCAGACCTGCCCAGGTGACGCTTCGCCGCCGCCATCGCATGATTCATGTTACATCCCTCCCACATGTGTTTGTCTGGGTTCATGAGTGACTGTGTGTGTCCTCTGCCATATTTATTTGATGCTCGGCCATATTTGTCCATGTGCAGTGTGTGTGTGTGTGTGTATGTGTGTGTGTGTGAGTGATAATCTTTTTATGTCTCCCAATGTGTGTGTGTGTGTGTGTGTGTGTGTGAGTGTGTGTAAGAATCTTTGTATGTCTCCCAACGTGTGTGTGTGAGTGTACCAGTGTGTGTGTGTGTGTGTGTTTGTGTTTTTGTTTGTGTGTGTGTGAATCTTTTTATGTCACCCAACGTGTGTGTATGTGTGTGTCTGTGTGTGTGTGTGTGTGTGTGTGTGTTTGTGTGTGTGTGTGTGTGTGTCTGTGTGTGTGTGTGAAAGAGAGAGAGCGTCATTGGAATGAGTGTATATGTTTTAAGTGTATCAGTGTGTGTGTGTGTGTGTGAAGTGTGAATTGAACAGAGCTGTGACCAGATGGGCTCTGTAGATCAGGTTACCTGTTTATAGAGCAGCATCTGTCCACCCTGTCAATCAAACAGCGAGAGAGGGGGGGGTGAAGAAAGAGAGAGAAAAAGGGTGAGAGACAATGAAAAGAATGAGAGGCAGAAGAGGAGTTAAATAAAAGATTTGAACTCTTAAAATAATTCATATTTATTATATTTTTCTTACTTTACCATCCTTCAGTTTGTCCTTAAGAATCAACACATTTATTAGAAAATATATATGGCCGTGGTAAATATTTATTTTATCTGCTGGCAGGTGTTTATTAAAAACGGTACAACATGACACCTCAAAGACTCATATCTTACTACAAAGTGTGAGCAGCCTTTTCTTTCCTTTTCAAATATTTCATCATATTTCATCAGAATCAGGTCGATGCCAAGGTTTTCACATACGAGGAATTCGCCGTGGTGTTTTTGGTACACAACGATAAACACAGTAGGAGAAAATACAAATAAAAAGTAAGTGCTGCAATTTCAAGAAACAGAAAAATGCAATAATAAAAACAATATGTACAATATATCTGTTTTTAAAATAAAATCGCTCAACAGTCTTTGTAGAGGAATGTGCAAAATATTGTACCTTGTACGGCTAAATAATTTACAAAAAGTGTGTACTTCTACTTCAGATGAAAACGTCGGAGAAATGTTACTGGATTCCGGATTTTACTCACAAAATATAATTGTTAATTGTTCATTTATGTATTATATTATAATTGAGAGCTCAGTAGATTGTGCTGATTCTGCCCCTCAGTCACTTGAAGTAAAACAATTTGAACGCAGGACTTTTAGCGCGCGGTATTAATAATTTTACCTTGGAAATCTTTTTTTATTTTAATTTTTTTTTGAGTACAGGTGTGGCCCGGCCATCACACCTTCCTCCTCCTCTCCGTGTGATTCCTCCCAACAATAGTTGAGGAATGTGACTTCAAAGAGAAACCGGGACGTGTGGCGCGTCTGTCGATGTAAAATCTGCATTTTGTGAATGGAGCTTTTGAATTGCACGCTGAATATGTCTGGATGTGATGCAGAGAAGAGGAACAAACAGGAAGGAAGGACATTTCCATCCCATTATTCTTTTTGTGTCGAAGGTTTCGGGAAAGTTTCGGGAAGTTTACAGTTTGTTTTTTTTCCCCTTCACTCCTCTTCCTCCTCTGTTTTATGTAAAGGATCTTTTCCTTCTTTCCTCCTCGTCTTTTCCTTCGTTCCCTCTTTTTCTCCTTCCGCCTACTCTTCTCCTGTCTCTACTTTCTCCTTCACCCCCTCTCTCCTCCTTCCTCCCTCTCTTCTGCCTCCTCATCCTCCTCCTTGTCCTTCTTACTATTCCCTTTTTTCTTCTCCGTCCTCTTATTTCCCCCTCTTCGTTTACCCTTTCTCTTCCTTTACTTATCCTCCTCCCTCTCTTCTTCCTCTTTATCTGCCTCCTCATTATCATTTCCTTCTACTTCCTCCTACTATTTTATTCAGCCTCCTCCTCCTCTTTCCTTCCTCTTGGTCATGGCCCCCTGTTCTTTATCTTCCCTCTCTATCTCCCCCTACTCTTCCCCCTCCTTATTGCCCTTCTCTTCCTCCTGCTCTCGTCTTCCCTATCCTTTTCCTCTCTTCCTCTCCGTGGTGTTCTTTGTTTGCAGAAACTCTCTCGCTGCAGTCAGAAAAAAAAAAGAAAAGAAAGTAATTTCTCACCCAACAACTTTGTTCTCCTCCTGCAGAAATCGATGCAAATATTTTCATCTCCTCCCTTTCTCTACAACTCTCTCTTACTTTATTTTCTTCTCTTGTCGTCATGTGTATTTTTCTCCAAATAAAGGTGTATTCCCACCAAGAAATCGATGCAAATGCTTCCATCGATTTCTGCTCTATTCTCTCGTTTTTCTCTCCCCGCCGAGCAAATGTGTCTTTCTTTGCTTTGAAATCAATACAAATATTTTCCTCTTTCTGTCTCTCCCTCTCTACCTCGCCTACCCGCCCTCTCTTGTTTTCTCTTTGTCTCTTTCCTCCAAATGCGCATTTTTCTCCGAAACCAATGCAAATATTTTTCCCGTTTTCGGTCTTTTTCTGTCTCCTGCTACCTCTCTCTCTCTCCCTCTCTCCCCCTCTCTCTCTCTCTCTCTTTCTCTCTCTCTCTCTCTCTCTCTCCCTGCCTCTCACCCTCTCTCGCCCAGCAGCCGTCATTATGCAGCTGATTGCTGCGTTTAGCCTGGTAATTGAAATAATGAGAGAAGATTACTTCACCGCTTTTAGTCACCCTGTCTAATCCACCAATCAGCTGTCAGCAGGTCGAGATAGAGAGCTGTGTGTGTGTGTGTGTGTGGGTGTACGCGCGTGTGTGTGTGCATAACGTATACGTGTAGATATGGATGTTTGTTGCCTATAGAATCATGTTTGCATGTTTGTGTGCGTGTTTGCATCTGCTGTCGACAACGGGGAATCAGGGAAATCAATGACGCTGTTTTCCCTCAACATGACCGCCACAAACAACAAACCAGCTCTGTGTGAGTGTGTGTGTGTGTGTGAGTGAGTGAGTGTGTGTGTGTGTGTTATCCATCTGATCTCAATGTTTCGGTTGTTGTTGTTCATGTTTATCCGAGCACTTTTTCCGCAGTGGCGCTGAACTCTTTTCGGCGCGGACGTCACCTTTGGTTCATCCCTAACCTCGGGATAATCTAAACTCAAGGTGCACAGGCGCATCTCGGGGGCAGAGGTCAAAGGTCAAAAGTTCCTCCTCTTTAATTGACCTCATTAAGATGTCCACCATGTTGAAATGATAGGATATGGTACTGTATGTTCTCATATAAATAAGCACACTTACTTACTAACTATTAGGACAGGGACGAAACGGAGAGACAAAAAGCCTCCCCAAGGGGGCGCTGGAGAGTTGAAGGTGAGGCAAAGATCCCTCCCGCCTTCTTCTTCTTCATAACTCAGCGAAATGTGAACACACAGGCATGGAACATATTCATTTAATTCAGTGTGTCTCAATTGGTCCATCCAGAATAAACGTCCATAAATCCGTTTAGAGACAATCCGCTTCAGAACATCATCAATTTCCCTCGGGATGAATAAAGTTCTATCTCATCTTATCTTATCTTATCATAGGGATAGTTGTCCCTCCATCCAGGCGCACGGCATACTTTTAATGGGGACAACGTGACAAACCGTAGATAAACACAGGGAACCAAAGAGCATGGCAGTGTTTCCTGCAGCTGACGTTACCACAGCACATGTGATGAGCTCTGACGAGGTCTCGCTCTCCTGATGGCTGTTTCCGTCGTCCTATTGGTTCCCGAATAGCCCTGTATGTTGGTGTTAGCATGTTATCATCTAACAGATTAGCAACGACCTTTTCGACTTCCTGTCATTTTCACAATAAAAGTCAAATGTTCACACTGAGCTGATTAAAAAAATGAACCCACTATTCTTGTGGTTATCACGTGACTGCATTTATAAAGTGCTTTTCTAATCTTTGTGATCAATCGAAGCACTTTACAACACATCAGCATTCACCCATTCACACGGAGTCAGAGGCCAAGGTGCCACATGCTCATCAGAGATCACCATTCACACACTCACACACTGTTGGCCAACATGTTGACATGTTGCCTGCAGAGGGCGTGGATTGAACCACTGACCCTCTGACTGGTGGACGACCACACCACCTCCTGTGCCACAGTCAGAAAAGCTCGTAAGTGAACCTTGAGCTGATATTATCTGTCGTCTTAAATATTTTTAGAGCTATCGCTGAGGTTTGCTGCGGTTGTTGCCGTTCTATGTCGCACGGCAATGCTGTTGCTCCTGTAGCAGGTATTGTTGTTAAGTGGCTTATTATTCACACAACTTTTGATTGTGTCTTTACCATCAACAACGTGGATACGCTGATTATGCTGTGGGGTTCTCGGTGCTGATGTGTTGATGATAGTTTTTATCGTTGGCTTGTTTCATAATGGATGAAATACAAACAACAGGAAGTCTAGTCGATGGCTGAACGAGAGCTCAACACACTGCTACTTAAAAAGCACTGTGACAACACAGAGGCATCATTCGGAAAGAATCAACTTCATAATAATAATAATAGTAATAATAGTAATAATCGACTTATCCTTCTCCTCATTTTTTCAGTCTCCTTCGGTCGTCTTCCTCTCTTATTTTCCTCCTAAGACAGAGATTTATTTACACTGGTCTCTGTTTAGAAACATTATCTCCTCCTTTCAGGTTCAACATCATCCAAATCTTCCTCATCTATCTATCTCTGTGAGGTCATTCGGTCCTCATAAGGATATATACGAGTGACAACGCAAACACACATTTTTTCTAACTTTATGATTGTCCGTGTCTTCCTGCTGAGAGTCTCCTCGCCGTCCTCCGGCCGGCCGCTCTTTGTTCTGCTGCGTGTCAGCCTGCTTCCTCTCCTCCGTCCTCTATCCTCTCCCCCGCCGGGATAAGCTTTTAGCCGCATCCTAGTCGCGCAGGCTAACCGCCACGCAGCAGCTCTCCCCGGCTCCTCGCTGTTCCAGCCAAATGCCGCCACACAACACCATATAATTAAAAGCTCTGAATGCGAGCGGGCAAATGCAAAGCAATTTGGGACGAGGCAAGAGGCTGAGAGAGACGGGGGAGGGAGGAGGACGGCAGCGAGCCAACGGCGGTTTCAATCTAATTGGACCATATCAATTTATTTCACATTTCTGAAATGTCACCGCCTTGACGTGAAGCTAACTGAATTTGCATTCGCGCCGCAGCATGTTTTTACCTCGGCATCGGAGTGTGGACGAAATAAATAGAGACGGAAATAAATAAATGAGACAAGACGCAGAGGAAAATGCCAGGGCCTTTTTCCCCTCCAGCTGAGCGCTGTGGACCGGCGAGGGCGTGGCAACGTTGCAGACAACCGCAACTCGCCTGACGGTTCCTGATGGTAGAGCTTTTAAACACAGGCGGTGGTGCGGCTGACATTTCTGCTGCAGGCGAAAGAGAAGACACTCAGCGGCGACAACTCAGCGAGAAAAACAACCAACGGCACAAAAATAAAACCCAGTAAAACATCAACTAGCAATAACGACGGGCAACTGCAACCAGTAACACGCATAGAGAAGACGTTCCACTGCAGACAACAAAGACCAGCAATACTTCAACAAAAAAAACATATATGAGCAAGAGCAACGAGCAGCAACGACCAGTAATAGCCTACGTCAACTAGCAACACCAGACAATGCAACACGGCACCTGCCAGCAACTCCAACAACAAAAACCAGCAACACGGTCCGACAACAATGTCGCCAACGCCACTGACGGAAAGGCGACTTCAATAACTTCTTAAGCCAACAAAAACAAAAAAAAGAAAACACACGTCACCAACGACCACCAGCTGTGTGCATCACTTTTTCGTTGTCCCCCGGAAACAGTTTTCCGTTGCCTTTCGTGTCGCCAAGTTGGTGTTTTTGCGTGTCGTCAACCTGCTGAAGACGTTTCCTCATTCTGCTGTAGCTCACCGTAGTCTTCGGCCGCGAACTTTGCACTTTCATTTAACCCTGCTTTACCTTTCTTTTATGCCCCCGCTTGTCCTGTCTTTCTCTTGTCATCGTCGTCTTCTCTGTTTACTCCTTCATCGTCATCCTCTCTGTTTACTCCTTCATCATCGTCCTCTCCCCGTTTCTGTCTCTCTTTCTCTCTTTATTTCTCTGTTGATGGTTTTTCAATTCAAGCCAATTAGAAGTACTTATTTCTCAAGAGCTTGAAGTTCATCTCTCTCTGTCTCTCTTTCTGCCTCTTTTACGCCCAATTGCTCTTTCTCGCCACACACACACACACACACACACACACACACACACACACACACACAC
>CALSCE010009695.1:455522-475606 GCA_943593645.1 Bovichtus variegatus | reverse complement strand
TGTGTGTGTGTGTGTGTGTGTGTGTGTGTGTGTGTCCCACCCTTTTTCTCCCTCCACAACACAAACCAAGCGCTCCCTCCCAGTTTACCTGTCAGGCCCGGCCCCGGCTTGTTTACATACTTTGCGGCTCTAAGTACATGTGTATGTTTTCACAGTGTTTCCTTTCTTTGGGTACAACAAAACAAGCGCTCCTCTCTTGAACATGACAGCTCGCTCTAAAGCTAATGTTGCCCTCGGGGGGCCGAGGAGGAGGAAGAGGAGGAGGGGGAGGGGGAGATGATTCATAACGACCTGCCATCCTGTCAACACACACACACACGCACACACACACACACACACACACACACACACACTCAGCCTGCAGGGACAATAGGTGCTGTTGCTTTTAAGGGTGAGTCCAACCTGGATCATCTTACCTTTCCTCTCTCTCTTCAAGTCATTTGTACTCCCCCTCTTCCTCCCCCCCTCCACCATCATTAACAGCTAAAGTTACTCCCCCCCTTCTTCACTTCACCCCACCCCCCTCCCCTCGACCTGCAGACCCCCCCCCCCTCCCTCTGAGCTAAACACACTCTGTCACTGTCCTGAGTGTGTGTGTGTGTCCATAGGTATGTGTGTGTGTGTGTGTGTGTGTGTGTGTGTGTTACCATACCTGCTCACTCCAGCATGCTGTGTTACCGTTTGCTGCTTTTTTCAGAGAAACTCCCACAACTCCTGCAAAAAGTTAAGCCTGTATTTTTTATTTTTTTTTTTCAAAGGACCACTCCAACATTTTCGATGCGATTTTCTTCTTTTCTTCACCAGAGTGACAGTGGCGGAAGACGTAAAAATGAAATCAAAAGTATTAAAAAAGTAAGCAAAACAGCCAACGTTTCCTTCGGAGGTGTATAAAGTAGAAGTATAAAGTTGCACATGTGGAATAACTCGAGTAAAGTGTTTGGAACGTGCACGTACATTTACATTCCAGCACTGAAGAGTGAGATGTCAGGATGTATGTCTGTGTGTTCAGGATGGGTTTAGCCTAGCTTAGCATCAAGAGTGCAATGACCATGAAGTTAAATATAATGTAAACTCAGGCACAAGTAAATCTGGACTTTTTGGTGCAACGTGGCAGCATAAAAGTATCGGACTTCAAGGATCTGAAGGGGTTCAGGTTTTGTGCAAGATTTCACTTTCGGCAAGATTTCACTTCTGTTTTTAATCTCTGATAAATAAAGATTTGATTATTACCTAATAGTATCAGAAAGGTGTTTCCAGTGAGAGAGAGTCGACATGATCTAAGAAGAATCCGTATGTTCAACAATTAGTGAGGACTAATGCAAAACGTTGTCGTTTTACAGTCAATGGAGTTAAAGTATGGAACAACTGGAGTGGGGAAATTACTGTTTGTAGAAAAAAAAAAAAAAGAAAAAAAAGCATATTGAATGGAAATGAGATGGATGACATGAAGACGGCATGAAGACGGGGTACAGGTCAGAATATTGTTTATTTATATATTTATTCTGAGTGAATTGTTTTGTTTTTGAATGCTTGATTTTGATTTGATTTGATTGATTTGTTTGGTGTCCATTGGGGCTGAAAGTTGGAATATTCATGTTTAACATTAGGTTTATTGATAAACTTCATAAGTTCTTCTTTTTGAACACGACATACATTTAATTTATAGTAATGTTAGTTGCATGTTTTTTACCATTTCAAATGTTTTCTGTAATCATTTTACTCAATGTTACTCGACGCAGAAGTTCTGTACTCTCCTGGATGTTTCAACTATCATCAGTATTCATCATTTTTGGCAGACGGGTCTAAATACTACAATACCCATGAGCCTCCATGGCTGCTGTTTTCAATCGAGAAGACGTGAATCGGAGTCAAACTGATATTTTATGAAACAGTCTTTTTGTTGAGCCAGGAGAGGTACATAATGGACTATAATGTCTGTTGTTCATACTTTAGGATGATAACTAACTACTGAGTCGCAGCTTTATCAATGTAACTTCATCAGCTCATGAGGCAGACCAGGCTCCATTATACTTTTGTTTTTTTGCTGTTGTATATATGTAAATATAATTATAAATGAATGCTCAAATGTCTTGCCCTTTTCTGTCCAAAGACTGTATTTTGCATGAAAATGAGAAACGCCATGACTTTTCTTCTGATTGGTCTAAAGCCCTTTAGATCCCATGAAAAATCACACTCTCATTAATAGTCAAAGTTATGATTTCTGAAAAAAGAGGAGAGGTGTTTATCAAATTGAAACTGCATATGTGTGATATTAAACTTGTCAGGAGTTCATAGAAACTAAAGACTTGATTGTGCACCTTGTAGTTTCCGAGACGCAGCTGTTTTCTTACACTATATTTAGTCTTTGGGCACATGGGGCGACGGATTTTTTCCTAAAAATATCTCGAAAAACAGACCGACATTGACGTTTCTTTCAGGTGTGAGACGAAGCAAGCAAACACACCTGATGCTCTGCGGCGTCTCACAGATGTCTTCAGGTGACTGCCACCTTTATCAATGACTGAGACCAGCGACCTGCTGCCTCGCTAACCTCTTTTCTCCCTTCACCTTTCCCACCAGCCTCCCCCTCCGGGACCCCCCTGCTCTGTAAACATCAGTTCGGTGGGAAAGTTTGGTTCATCCGTCTCTCTTCCTGTCAGGTAAGGTGAGACGAGGCGGCTGCAGTCCGCTGATCGATCTTCCTCTGCTGCAGATCACTGTCACACTTCTTCTTCTTCTTCTTCTTTACTGCTGCTACTCCATCCTCCTCAAACTACACCTGTCCACACTGAATTAACCTGCTTTGGGCGTGTTTTCTTGGTTTATTGATGAAAGTCGGTCTCCTTCAGTGGTGGAAGAAGTACTCAGAGTAATACCACAGTGTAGAAATACACAAGTTAAGGTTTTGCATTCAAAATCTTACTTAGGCAAAAGTAAGTATAAAAAAACAGAACAATTGAAAGTATGTAAGTATTCAGAATGGCCCATTTCAAAATAACACATCACAAAATATTATGTTATAATTATTCATGCATTCATGTGTTCACCGCTTTAGTGACGCAGCTGGTAAAGGTGGGACACATTTGAATGACTTCATATACTGCTGGGTCGTTTATTTCCCCCCCGAGGATCAATAAAGTTTTAGCATAATTTTGTCATAATTTATATGATGATTATAGCTTGTATTATTATCTGAATCCGCAAGTAATTGAAGTTGTCG
This sequence comes from Bovichtus variegatus, assembly GCA_943593645.1. Taxonomy (NCBI): domain Eukaryota; kingdom Metazoa; phylum Chordata; class Actinopteri; order Perciformes; family Bovichtidae; genus Bovichtus; species Bovichtus variegatus. The sequence continues at coordinate 472,386 of CALSCE010009695.1, read as the reverse complement.
AATAAATGTGGTGGAGTAAAAAGCACAACATTTACCTCCGAGATTTAGTGGAATGGGAGTGTAAAATAGCAGAAAGTGGAAATACTCAAGAATTGTACTTAAGTACAGTACTTGAGTAGATGGATTTAGTTTTCCACCACTGGCCTCCTCAGTGTGAACCTTCAGGTGTTTGTGTCTCAGGTCATGTTGGTGTTAGAGCAGCCAGGTGCTGAGGATTAGTGTCGCCAAACTCTCTGTACCTTGAAGAGCAGCCGGCGCTTATCGCCAAAACAGGAGACGAACAAAAACAGATGATTAAAGCTTCAGTCTGAAGGTTAAATATTTAATATGATGATATTTCTACAGGAGTGGAGACAGAGAGACAGGCGGACCTACAGACAGGACCGAGGTCATAGACTGACAGAGGTGGCGATGATCAAAACTGTCGATGATTTATTCCCATGATGCACTCTGAATAGTCATCAGCGTTGGAGAGGCCAAACAAACCTTAGTTGAAGAATATCTTTTTTGTAAATTTGGAAATTCCAAGAAGTTCAAACATCTCCTCGCTGCCTTTACTGACAGTTAAATCTCAAGCCACTCGAGACTCGAATGAACTTAATGAACCAGAGCTGTAGACTTGAAAATTGACTTCAGTCTCGAATGACTCGAAACTTAACTTGGACTTGTTACGAAAGACTTAAAGTTGTACTTACACAGAATGACTCAAGTGTTACAATGGACCTAACTTAAACTTGTCTTGAATAACTTATCTCGACTTGGACTTGTCTCAAATGACTCGTGTCCTTATTTGGCGTTGTCTTGAATGACTTGAGACGTAACTTGAACTTGTTTTAATTTGGACTTGTTACTGAAGACTTAAGTTGGACTTATGAGGAGTAACTCAAGTCTTAAACTGGACTTAACTTAAACCTGTGACAACTTGGACCTGTCTTGAATAACTCATCTCACCGTGGACTTGTGCAAATTAGACTTGTTTCAAATGACTTATGTCCTGACTTTGCCTCGTCTTTAATGCCTTGAGACTTAACTTGAGCTTATTCTGAGTGACTCGAGTCTTAAATTGGCCTCGTCTTGAATGATTTCACTGAACTTGGAGCTTTGTAATTAGGACTTGTCTAGAATGACTTGAGACTTTTCCCTGAGAAATTGAACTCAATTTGAGTATTCATTTGAGTCTTAAGTCTCAAGTCAGCCGAGACAAGTCCAAGTGAAAACTAAAGTTATTAAAGACAACTGACCTTACTTTCGCTGTTCACAGGCTCATGCCTTGTGCAGCATAAATTATTCCTTGACTTTTATATAAAAAAAAGTCAAGGAATTATTATTATTATTATTATTGTTTTGCTGCCCCCAGTATTTTGGTACCTGCAACATTAAACCACTTTTGCTATTACCACCAGTAAATAGGGTCTCACCAAATCCCCCAGGACAAAAATCTTAAGGATTAACACTTCCAAGTCCCAAGTCCCAAGTCCTCGACTCAGGTCCCAGTAAAGTTTTGAGGTAGACATTAAGACTCACGCCATTCAAGCAAAGTCCAACTCAATTCTCAAGACGATTAAAAAATTAAAAACGATTAGAAGTTAAGTTTTGAGTCATTCAAGACCAGACCAAGTTAAATCTCAAGTCATCACAGACAAAAGACAAGATTATTTGGTGAAATCAAATGAAGTCTTGAGCTGTTTGAGATGAGTTCAAATCAAGTCTTAAATCAGTCTTTGTTAGGTTCAAATCACTGTAATTCTCAAGTCACTTGAGAAAAATCGAAATGAAGTCTGAGCTACTCAAGACTAGACCCAGTAAAGTTGAAAATCAAAACAAGTCCAAGTTAAGAATCGAGTTTACTCTCAAAGCATCGTTTACTGACCAAAGGGTGAAAAATGTGAAAGGTGGGACATGGTCTTAAAACTCACACACACATTGGAAGGCAAAGAACATCGTTTGGCTGAACAAAGAAGACTTTTCGGACGGTTTGAGTGAAGCTTTAAACAATCAGACAGACTTTAACTTTATCAGCCGACAGTTTGGACACAGACAGACTGCTGTGGGCAAACACACACACACGGAGATATACACACACAAGCAGTGAAAGACATACACAAACAAGGACATCGACCGATACAGATTAGCACACGCACACGCTCAGCTGTTTCTGTTTGATGTGGAAACCGAGAGTTTTCTGTTCCACAGTGTGTTTGATGTAGCTACTAGTGATATCAGCAGGGGTGGAAAAAGTATTTTCTTCCAAAAGTGAATGTACAAAAGCATTAGCATCTAAAATATACTTAAAGTGCTGAATGAACTTGGATTTAAAATGTGTTTTCCAGACCCAGAAAAGCGGGATTGAACCTTGATCATTATTGAACCACAACGGTGCAATTAGGCACTAAATATAGTTCGTCCACTTTTCATATTTAAACTGTAATTTTATTAGTCCAGAGTATGTTCAGTTGATCCAAATCAAATAGTGCTAACTCGAGAATAACTTTCAATTCATATTGTGAAGTTTGATTCATACTGTTGGTTACTGTTGTTATTGTGATCTTGACGCTGAAACAGGAACCTGTTCCTTGTGAAATCTAAGTTTCCGGGTGGTTTTACCAACGACTGGTGATTTATTCTTATTGAACTGTTGCTCAGAGGCATCTTTGTCTCTTTCTGCCCGTTCCATCGTCAGCCTGGTTTCACCATTGTACAGCATTTGTCTTCTCTGAAAACAAACCCATTCCTCTCAGTAGGAAAGGAAATAAAAAAGGTTTTTATTTTATTCAGACGATTCTGTTTTCTTTTACTGGAAATGTAGGCCTGAAGTTCATTTTGCCAGGACCTGGACTGTTTTTTTTTGTTCTCCATACAAGTGCCATACAAGATCAATGTGTACTTTTAAAATAGACAATAAATATTGTGGAAATGATATGGAAATGTACGTTGTTGATTATATTTGATAGACGTAGGGCTATATGGCACAATTTAGACATTATGAGGCTCGGACCTTTGCTGAGAGGACTTTGCTGAGTTTTATTACATTATTTATACCCTGGTGTGTAGGAACACTGCATAGATTACTTAATCTCATCCATTATAGAAGTTTCTTTTGGTAAATTTGCTGATATTTTTGAAATTCTTTTGGAAAACTCAATTCTTCCTTCATCAAACTTTCCCTTTATCTGTCATTACCTCCTCACCACCAAACAAAGCAGACAAAACACACACTCACTCACACACACACTCACAAGACATTCACAGGGAGAAAGAAAGAAATGAGGAGGGGTACTTTTAGCCAGGGGGTCAAAGGTTAGGGGCCCTTAAACCAACACTTTGGCCCTCTATAGCTCACAGCAATTACCTCTCAGACACACACACACCCACACACACACACACACACACACTTAGAATGGATTCGCTTCACCAGCAGCACCAATTAATGGTGGTGGAAATGGCTGAAAGGGAGAGGCCATGGACACAATCATGGTCACTTATATTGAGGGGCCCCGGACCCCTCGCTTGCTTTCTCACCCGAAAACACAGATAGAGCGAGAAAACAGAGAGAGAGAGAGAGGGGGGGGAAAGAGAGAGAGAGAAAGAGAGAGAGAGAGAGAGAAGACTATGGCCGAATTAAGAGTGCAAATTAACTCTCTTTTTCCTGCTCTCTCTCTCTCTCTCCGTCTCCGTCTCCGTCATTGAGCGACTCGCTGTCTTTTCAGACGGATAATGAGGCCGTCTTTGACGCTGCAGATCAGACGCACAATGCCACACATCCAATCCATGTGACTCGCTCATCTCACCTTCGCCGCGCTAACTGCCAATAATTGGCTGCTTTGCATAGTGGAGACTCGTGCACGTGAATACAGACGGCTGCGTTTTTTTGGGTTTTTTTTTTTTTTTTTAGCAGGAATGCTGTTTGTTCAACAGACAGAGTGAGATATCAGAATGTTTTCATCAAACATCAGAGATTTGTTGATTCATCATCATTTTTGCATTTTTTTTTTTTGCGTTGACCATTTTTCCGAGTCATCCATTAGCCTTTAGGTTGATCTTGTAATTCCCTGCAGATACTGAAAATAAACAGTCGATATATATATATATATATATATATATCTTCCCGTCATATGATTTGCTATGATCGAGCTTTGGTTCAGACATTCCTTTCCAGTGAAAACCATGTATCTCAAAATGTGTTGTTTTTCATTTTTGGGATAAATTGAGGGATGAAATGTTAAAGTGTTCCTCTACTTCTTCAGCTAAATTAACTATTTTAAACTCTCTTGGATCAGCTGGAAAAGTATTGGTATCAAAGTGAACTTAAAGTACAAAAGGTAAAAGTACTCATTTTGCAGAATGGCTCATTTCAGAATAACATATATTACATTATTGAATTACAATAATTGGTGGATTCATGTGTTGCAGCTGGTAAAGGAGGAGCTCATTCTAATGACTTGAAATACTTTACCTGCTGGGTAGCTTGTGGTTTTAGCAAGTAAGGTACAAGTACCTCAAAATTCTACTTAAGTCCAGAACCTGGGTAAATGTACTGAGTAACTTTCCACCACTGCCCAGGGTCCTACCTTCTTCACGTAGTATCACGTAGACTGACGTATAGCTGCATTCTCGAGGCGGTGCACCTCCTTCCTATATATGTTTCCTGACAGATTCCAGAGGGATTATGGGAAACGAAGACTCCCTCAGAGGATCTACACATCCAGCCTATAATCACATGCAGAGTGTGTGTGTAAAACACGTATTCACACACGCAACCTCTTGCCCCATGTGTTCATTTACAGCAACATACACCGATGTATATGCATGGTTTTCCTCATTCACGCTCTTATATATGCACTGGCACACACACACATGGTTGCATACACTTGATGTGTGTGTTTGAGTATGAAAATGTGGGTAAATATCCGATACTACACACACATACACACACCCTCGGGGGAAGGGTGACACAGTGCGTGTCGGCAGTGATAATGTATTCATGTGACTTCTGTCTGTGTGTAAATTCAGATTTACACTCTGTCAGTCCCCGCTGACACAAACAGACTCTCTTCTTAAGATACAACAAGTTTAGTAACAAGTTACAAAGAAAACACAAAGATTTTAATTTAGCGGCTCGTCAACTTCCTGTTTCAGTGTACCTGCTGGATTGTTCTTGGCCTGTATGTTGAATGAAGTGCGGTGCTAACACGTTAGCATTCAGTATGACGAGTGATAAACACGTCACAGCGCTGTTAACACCGAGGCGCCCAGAGATTATGACATCTTCATCTCATAATCGTGAGAAGAGGAAAATGGCTGAGGACCACGATGACACTTCCTGATTTAATTTAGGTCTTTGTCAATACAGAGTGGGTTACAACAAGCTCTCAGTTTATTAAACGTTCAAACTTGGCAAGTCGAGCATAGAAGAAATATGTGTAGAAACTGAGGCCAAAGTTCATCTTTCAGTCTACTTCAGTGGTAAAGTAAATGCTAATGGATCCTCACATCGCCAAAAACGTCGGCATTATTTTGATAAATCGGTCACATGTTTGAAATCTGAACAGTTAATGTCCTGTTGGAAAATGATCTCTTGGCTGCTCCAGAAGATTACGCGTCCAGCTAACACTTTAGCGAGCACTGTTTTGTGTGATGGCACGCATTTTTACTGTTTGGCATGTTGGATTACCCGTTTTCGAAAGTTATGAACCCATAAAATGGCCGTTTTCAGTTGTGATCACTACCATTATTATGCTTTGGACGGGGCAAACTGCACTTAGCTGTAGGCTGTGAAGCGGTCGCAGTTTTAACCACGTCGTTAACGTGAATTGAAACAAAACTACTTGGTCAGGTTTGCGAAAAAGGCCGCGGATTGGGTTCAAATGAGTATGCTTGCTTTGTAACTTTAGTTACGTACGTAAGTCAAGTACGTTTGTGAGGTCAGTTGACTTGCGCGCGCAAATTAAAATAAGTCAACGTGAGTTTCACACGGGACACACACAGTGGTCTACTCGCTGAAAGTCCTGTGTTTGCTTGAACCCCGCCATACATCCAACCCCGACCTGCTGCCTGTGTGGACTGCGTCGCTCTCTGATAACGGCCTACTGAGCCAACTAGCAGGCAGAGTGGGGCCATACCACCTCAAATCTATGCTACCGACGACAACTGATAACGACCATTTCATTGGATAATAACTTTTGAAGCGGGTGGTTGGATGATAGCAGTTACGAAGCACATTTACAGAATTTTTACTGATAACGTCTAAAAGAAAGCTGCTGAAGTTCCTTCCCTGTCAAGTGTTTTGTGTGTTTTCTCTTTTAGTTTGTTTACTTGCTGTTATTTACCAACGTTTTTAAAGCTGTAGCTCTGAGGAAGTAGTTTTTTTTTTGTGGGCGTTGTGTGAATACAAGTTGTTCTCACACTTAGCTCTTACATTTTCCCAGAACATGTGTGTTGTGCTTGTAAAACAGAACATGAACCCCTCAGCTGATGGATTGGTCTTAATATTTACTGATGAACTTTAATCACTCAGATCTGGATGAGACGCAGTTTGTCCGTCTGTTGGCAACCACTTCTTCCTCTTCTTCTTCTTCTCTGGCTCGTATTGTCGGCCGTTGAAAACTTTCGGAGCAGAGAGGGGGTCGACCTCCGGCTGATCCCTCCGAGCTCCGAGTGTTTGGAGTCAAACTTCAGTTCTGTCTGATCTATCGGCCGCAGTGTTTAGGACCAAACCTTCACCGGATCACTCAGCACACGCACAATGGATCGCACACCGGGGACAAAGAGAGTGTGTGTGTGTGTGTGTGTGTTGACCATATTCGTCTTCTCCGTCAGCAGCAAATTGGTCAGCTCATTAGAGGATCATACATCAGAGATGGCCTGACCTCCCTCCTCGCTCTCGTTCTCTTTCTGTGACTCAGTTCAGGGTTTAGATCCTCTAACAGTCGACAGTTTTAGACCGAACAAGCTCATCTTAAAGGTTTCTTCCAAGAAATGAAGTCGTCTTTTGTCCGTTTTTTGGAGGAAACAACTTTGGCTGTCATCAGTAATCCAATGTGTCCAGTCAGTTGTTTAATCCCTTGAACATTCGGCTGTTTTGCTCAGTGTTGTTCACCAGCGGTGGAAAGTAACTAAGTCCATTTATTTAAGTGCAAATTGGAGGATTTTGACACTTCATTTATTTCCATTTTGTTCTACTTTATTATCTTCTAGCATCTACTTTTTACTCCACTACATTTATTTGAATTTACTCAAGTGTTGTACTTAAGTAGAATGTCGAGGTATTTCCATTTTCCATTCGACAGCTTGAGTTACTCTGCAGATTCAGGTTATAGCTTTATTCTTGAAGATTTTCTTTCAAATAAATAGATGTTATGTCACTATCTATCAACAATTAATGTATTTGTACAATGAAATGTCCAGGAAAAATCCCAAGCGGGAATCTCTGGGAAGTGAAATCCCCAAAACACACCTGCAATTACCACTTAACGCCACAGGTGCCGCCAAAGAGTACAAAATGGAGATCTTCGAGATTGTAACTTTAATAATACAAAATATGATATATTATTAAAAGGTAGTGGTGGAATAAGTATTATAAGTAAAAGTAGTAATAACACCATGTACAAATACTCCACTACAAGTAAAATACCTTCATTTAAAAAGGCCCATTTCAGAATTATATATATTTGGATTATAATTGTTGATGCATTAATGTGTTCATCACTTTAATGTTGCAGCTGGTAAAGGTGGAGCTCATTTGAATTACTTAGAATACTGCTGGGTAGTTTATTATATACTCATGCATCATAATTTATTAGTTGGTAATATTTTGCATCATAATTAGAATTTGTAGATGAAGTGAAGTATTATATTTTGCAGTTGAGTACGCAGCATGCCTCTGTATCCTCTGAACTGGGACACAGCTGCTGTTTCCATGTAAATGTTGTGCAAATTTGAAGCGAATCTCCCCCCAAAAAAACGTGTTTAAAATTTAAATTTTGGAAAATTGTGAAAGTTCTCAAGTGGACGTGAAGAGATGACACAAAGAGAGGTTCAGTGACTCATCAAAAACTCTTATGTCACGTTCATGAATTCATTTGTGCCAACTTATTATTTAACCGCTGTGACTTCTGAAACAGTTATTGGCAGTTACGAGACAACGCTGCATCTTCACTGTTGCAAATAAAGAGGGGGAGAGCAGGTTTTGTGCTTATTCTAAAAATCAGCTTCCATGAGCCTTTATCACATCTTCTTTTTAATCAATAAGCCAACTTTTCAATTGCATCCAGGAGGGAAATCTCTTCAGAATTTGTTGGATTTCTACAGTCAGACTCAAATCTCTCAACAAATATTTAAATGACACCAATGAAATTTGGAGCAAACATTCATGATGAAAAGAGGACGAGTCCTCCTCACACATCTCTCAGGAGATGTTGTAGAATGAGTGTGTTAGACAGGCTGTTATGAGCAGGCAACCTTGACGTTTGTCATTTTAATTGAATAAATGTGTCATCAATAATCTCGCCACGATGTCCATTTAGTATGCGTTCCAGAGCTTTCGTCGTATTTTACGATCTTCATCGGCAGGTGGAGTTTGTCCAGTTGTCATAGAATTGTAGATGTTCAAATTTAGGACTTCTCCTGCATTTTGTAATGCCACTTCATAACCAAACAACATATATGACCATGAGAGAGTACTAGCAAAAACCTGGCCTGCTTTATTGTCTATTTTACTCTAAATGGGACCATCATTTACTAAATGAACATCATGCTGTATTGAAGAAGACTTGAATTACCTATTGAGGCCACAAACTCATTAGGAAAACGTAACTTTTTCATAGACCTTCTTGCAACCAGCCATTACGCCTGTTGGCCACTATAAAGAATGCAGGTTTAAAGTACTTCCGCACTGGCTTTACTTTTGAGACCCAGAGGCAACGTCCACTTCTTTTATACAGTCTATTTGTGGAGAACAGTAACCATCAGTGTTAAAAGAACAAAAACAATTGTTTCTTCTGATACTAATTTCCGACCTTTGACTCATTACTTAAAACTCTGTACACACACACTCTCTCTCTCTCTCTATATATATATATATATATATACATATATCCTCCAAAATATGCCCACTTAACTCACCCTGACAGCCCCCTCCGGTCCCCACTGCTGTTGCCATTGTCCTAATACTCACAAGCCAATTTCATCAAACCCAGTTAACAGCCTGCAGAACTTCACCAAGCTGATAGACTGACAGCTCTCTGACAAAAGGCACACAGGAGAAATTCCCCTTGCCGCTAATATCTGCTGTCAGCCCGAACGCATCTAAAACGCCGCTAATGCGTTGCCCCTCTGCCGCTCTGCCCCCACCAACTCCACCACCACCACCACCTCGCTCCAGCCGACAGACAGAAAAAAAAGAGAGAGTGATATGAATACTCCGAGCATAACAATGCTAAGAAAAAAAACTGCTCTCTAATAGCGGCGGCAAATAGTGAAACATATTTAGTCTGACAAAAGGAGCTTCTGTGTAACTGGATGTTCAATCTTCCCAGGTGTCAGCGCCTTCACACAGGAGGGGAAATGGGTGCCAGACGGAGAGACATCCAAACCCCAAAAGTGCATCCTAAGTAGGCGTTGTGTTGCAGACAGAGCCGAGTGATCGTGATAGTGATAGCAGCATGATGATGATGATGATGGTGATGATGGTGATGATGATAGTGCTGCTATTTGGCCTTGATGGGACCCTGTTTTTTGCCGGGACGCAAACAGTTTGTGTCGCTGCTTCTACTGTTTGGCTGTTGTCTCTATGAGCAAAGCTTGGAAAACAAAAGAAGGTGTTTTATCGTGGCGGGGTGGCGGTTGGAAAGGGGTAGAAGCTGTTTTTTGCAGTTTAACGTCACATTTACTGCATTTTTGTTCAGAACGTTCACCTGATGAATGATAAGCTGAAAGGTCAAAATGTCCCCGACAAGGTGAAGCTATCAGACCGAACGCCCACTGAGAAATTGTCATCTGAAGCTATGTCAAGAATTTAATTTACACCTTTGACTCTGGAATAGCACATTTCAAGAGTTTGTGAGTACAAAACATCTGTGCTTAGTTTAGGCCTGGAAGAAGTATTCACCTGCTAACTTAAAGTATAACTCTGGTAATATTCTATATTTTCCTCCACGTTCCGACTCACACAAACAGTGAATGTATCTACTAACTACTGAGTATTGTGTGTGTTTTAAAGCCTGATATGTCTTCTTCTTCACTGCCATGGAGCTCCAGTGTTGTCCAAAAATAAATGAATGAGCCACACTGTTGCACTGGGTGACATGTTCCTTCATTACCGTGTACACACATACACCGTCCTTAGACCGTATGTAAAGATGGACGACATCCCCAAAAGTGAAGCCAAAACGTCTTGTTTGCCCCTTGGTGGCTGGCTGCAGTATACGTCCTAAACCCCGCCCCCTCCATATTAGCGGATGGGACGTGGGCCAAACGAAAAATTCAAAGTACACATCAAATAATTTATTCCCAAGAATGGTTTCCGTCATTTTAGGTAGTTCTTATCACACTGATGTATGTCCAAGGGTTCATTTGATACTAAAAAAAAAAAGAAAGGGGGTGAGAACATGCGTCAGTTTGATCATAAATGTATTTCTAGAGGTATTATGGTTCGTTGTTGTGTCTTTCTAGCCAAACAGCTCACGTGGTGCTAACATAGCAGCTAGGTGGCTCATGCTAACAAGCTGTGGCCGTGCTCAGCTGGTGATTGGCTCGTGCGGGTGTATGGGCGGCACCAGCCCCTCGATCACTACTGCACATACTCTGGCTCCATATGATGTCAAAAGCACAAGATGGCAGCTCCGGTATCCGGGATATTTTGGCTTCACTCTTGTACAGTGATACCCATAGATGCGGAAGATCACTGGATGATCCAGGTAACTTATCACTCGCCAATAAGCAATTTTCAAAAGAACAAACGGGAGCCCGCCTCCAACGCTGTATCAAGTGAACTTTATGCATATCCATGATGTATACAGTCTATAGTCCTGCTGCCCCAAATACTTAACCTGACATGCCAGATGGTTTGTTTATACAGAGCCATCTGAGAAGCCGTCATTGGAAACGGTTTGGAAAAGGGCAGGCACTTTCAAAAAGTACTTGGCAGGTGATTGTAGGAACCATCTGTCTATCAAACTTTCACGAAGCGAGTCCGGAGAACAGCAGAAGCATATTTTCCATTGAGAAAAGCCTTCAGTGCAGTTCTTTGCTTTTCTTTCAATGAAGAAATACTCTCCAGTTTAGATTTCTGATGCTACGGGAGCATCTACGCTAACCTCTTTAGGAGACACCCTTTCCATCGCGCACGCCTAAACCCATAGCTCACGGCACACAAACGCATTGAATCCAGAAAATGCCTGTCTTGCACTGTAGGACAGGCATTTTACTGTACTGTACTTTAGTGGAGTACCTGTAATGTGTGTGAGTGAAAGTACTGCCTGCCCTGTATCTGTACTGCATCATCGCCATCATCGCCACAGTAGTAACCATGGTAACCGTCTCCCATCCTGCATCTGCTGCACAGCCTCGGTCCTTACCTATAGACACACCTGAGAGAAAAAACACACACACACACGCACACAAATACACACTGTGATACACACACACTCTGCTCCGTGTACATCCACCAGCTGGCTTCTTCTCCGCCAAGTCCTGTCAGTGTGTGTGTGTGTGTGTCTGTGTGTGTGTGTGCGTGCGCGTGTGTGCGTGTGTGTGTGTCAGACACGGCAGCCTTTTCTTTGTTTAGTTGAAATGACACCAACAGCTTTTCCCTGTCTGCTAGTGTAGGACGTCAAATACACACAGAAACACAAAGAAACACACGTACACATTCAGTAATAATCAGGTCGAGAGATAGTGTATGTGCATGTGTATGTGTGTGTGTGTGTGTGTGCGTGCGTGCATGTGTGCATGCGTGTGTAGGTTGTTAGTGAGATAAGGTGTGTTTAGATTTTATATTTATATAATTTTTATTTTCAAGATCAAGTTCATGTATTTGTATATTTGTTATTGTTTATTTGTGTGTGTGTGTGTGTATGTCCCTCCTGTTGCCTGTTGTCAGCCTGGAGACCGTTACCTTGGAAACCAAGGACTGCGGTGATGGAGGGGAGAGAGACTTGAGTTGATTGGCATCTCTGTGTATCTGTCCCTCTCTCTGTCTCCAGGTTTCCATCCAAACGTATCGGCATATTTGAACCAAATTTCCCAAAAATCGCCAGAAGACAACGCGAACGTATGCTTGCTTCCGTCCACTGTCATTGTTTCATCGCATTCTACTTGATGGAAATATGACATTTGTGTTTGGCTTCATGTATTAACGTGGGGAAGGTTACATTAGATCTGCGGGGAGTCTTCTTCTGGCTTCAGCGGTCGTTGAAGTCACATGCTTCACGTACGTCATAAAACTTTTTTTTTTTAAAAAAAGGCTAAATCTGTTTCCACTGCGCTTTGTACATTTTATCGACACACCAACTTTTCCATCTCACCCAAGCATTGTCTTCTCTTAGCAATATTTCCAAATTCTTCCAAAATCTCAGTTTTGCTTCAATTGAAATTGTAGCAGGTGGATGGAATTGCACCTTCGCTCTGTCTCCCTCCGACTTCGTGTTGCTGTCGACTGCTGAAGCTTCAAATTATCTTCACAACTATTTATTCAAACACTGAGAGACGACTGGTTTCTGGAAATCTTTTACAGTGTAGTCGTGTTAGAAAGGCATCTATTCACAGCCGGTATGGACAGGAGGAATGATTACAGCCACTAATAACTTCTTCGATGCACATATGGACGTATGATTATTGTATTTAGACAGAGTTGAAACTGAAGCCTTTAAGGACTTGATTACAGACAAAAAGGAGATTTCTGCAGTGTTCATTTTCTCCTTTTCTCTCTCTCCATCCCTCCTCCTGCCTCCCAGAAGTCGTCACTCAACAGTTGCACAACACACACACGCGTGCGCGCACACAAACAAACACACAAACACACACATATAATTTCTTCCACTACATCAGCACTGTCTTGTCTGGGTCTTTGTGTGAAAATCTCTCTCTCTCGTTCCGTCTCTCGCTGGTCGTAACAATAGCATGTTGTCTAAACAGACGCGCAGCACAAGTGTGTAGACTGTGTGCATGTTTATGTCTGCGGGTCAATTCCCAAAGCATCATGGGAAACAAAACAGAGACCAAAAAAAAAAAAGTAGGGATGAGGGACAAGAGAGAGGAGAAAGAACAAGAAACGAGAAAAGACGAGCTCACAGGGGGAAATGTCGGTCTGTAAAATTCACATACACACAAATGACGCGCACGCAAACAACAGTGGCAAGATTTAATACGGCGTTGAGGGTATTGAGGGTGTGGAAGTGTGATATTGGGGGAGTGGGAAACACCACCGCCGCCGCCTCCTCCTCCGCCTCCGGTGAATTGGATCATCAACCACATCCCAAGACGCTCACAAACACACACATACACACACACACACACACACAGAGTTATTAGGTGGAGCAGGTACAGCTGGGACTTGGATTTAAAGACAACACCACCTGGCCTGATGGTAGTCTGACAGTGATTAACACACACACTCGCCACACAAAGACACAAAGACACAAAGGCACAGATGCATATACACTTTCACTTCATATGTACACAATGATTCACTTCACATACAGATATCGCAGATTAAAACACTCCACACAATCTTCTTCTGCTGCAGCGAGGGCACAGACGGCGGTTTGTTGTTTGGTTTTATAGCTCGTGTTTTTATGTTGGATTTATGATTGATGAGTGTGACAGGAAATAAAAAGAACTAGTGTGTGAGATCTAGCCGTTTGCTGTTGTTTGAGTCAGATGTTTCGGATCTGTGCGTTCGCTGTGGAAAAAGGTGAAGGACGTGTTAAGCCTAGTTTAGCACAAAGACCGGAAACAGGTGGAAACTGTTTATTTAGCTTTGTTAAGATTACAAGTGTCTTTTAGCGGAAAAAATTACTTATCTACGGTTACAATTATTTTGCAAACCTCTGTTAAAATCCAACAAACACTCTATTGTTGGATTTTTACAGAGGTTTACGAAATAATTGTTATGTTATTAGTTATGTTAACATTAGCTAGTATGAATTGTCCAATTTGGTCCAATGTTTTCTAGTGTTGTAGCCCTGGTTTGTTTCAATATTCTCGGATGCTTTAGCCCTGGTTTGGTCCAATTAAATCTGGCGTTTTAGCCCTAGCTTGGTCAAACATTTAACATGTTTTAGCCTTGGTTTGGTCCGATATTCATTTGGGTTCTAGCCCTGGTTTGGTCCAGTATTCTCTTGTGTTTTAGCCCTGGTTTCGTCCAATTTTCTCTGGTGTTTTAGCTACGGTATGGTCAAATATTCTCTCATGTTTTAGCCCAAGCTTGGTCAAATATTCTGTCTTGTCTTAGTCTTTGGTTTGGCTCAATATAAATGTGTTCATCCCTTAGTCTAAGGTGTTTTTACCCCTAGTTTGGTCTAATATTCTATGGTGTTTTAGTCCTGGTTTCATGCAATATTCTCCAGTGTTCTAGCCATAGTTTGGTCTTATAGTCTTTGTTAAAAAATGTTTTTACCATCTGAAGATAAGGAGGGCAACATACAGAGTGATTGAGAACAGAGTGAATGCTGTCAGAAACACATAAGCCAACAGATGCAGTTTGACTTATTTATTTATAAAGCTGACAAACATCAGTGACGCTAAATGTTTTTTTGCTTTAAAAATCACAAATAACAACACACAAACACAGTCACCTGTTTGTTTCTCCAGCGTGTGAAGTTTCTTGTTTGGTTTGATTTCACTCACCGCCTTTCGCCTCAACAACAAACTCTTAACTCAAACGGAGTAACAACCCATCACAGCACAGTAATATAATACTTCAGCGATGTGTACTGCCGTCTGTGTTTACTGGAATATCTGGTTCATGATGAACTTCAGGAATTCCCGTTCTGGGATATCCATTTACCTTCTGACCAATCAGACTTCGAATACAACATAATAATAAGAGTGAGGGAAGGTTGTACATGATGTGAGTGTTACATTAGACGACAAACTCATTTTCGATTTCAATCTCAGGTATGCACGTGGAGTCAACATGCATGATATCGTGCTAAAAGGCTAAAGCTAAACCAGTTGATGATTCATCTTGATGACGCGGAAATAGGAAATAAGAAAATGGTTCTCATTTTTGCGGTGTGGACCGACAGTTTCAAACTACCAAGCGTGAAAGCCACATTTCTATCAACGACAGAGTGCAGTTGTGCTAATGTTAGCTCATGTTCACTTATCTGGTGTTTTAATCCAGATTTATTTGGTGTTTTAGCCCTGGTTTGGTCCAATACCCTCACCAGTTCATGTTCCATGTTGAATACTCGGATGTACAGAAATTGTTCCTGTTACGCAGTGTGGAGCTAGTAACATACATACAGTATCAGACTGTTATTTAATTCCAACACAACACAGTTTGGCTGCTTAGCTCACACACTTGAAAGCAAGGGGTCAGATTATTGCTTTATTTGTCTCATTTTCAAACATTCTGTTTTAACATAGCAACATAAAGTACTTTTAGGATGAGGACTTACGAAACATATCTCCGGTAATTTTGGCTATGCTAATGTTAAAACTCTAAACTCTGATAAAGTAGGACCCAGGTTTTCTTTAATATAATCTGTATCCCCTCGAAGTTGCATTCGTTATTGATGTGTTTGATGGCCTTGGAAGTAATGGTGGGTTATTGTTGGTTTGAGTCTAAAAAAGGAAACAGGAAGGAGGACTTAAACAAAGAGACAAAGAGATAAACAGTGACAGACTGTTGGAGAGTTGCTGAATTCCCTTGATCACCGACACACCAACACACAGACACACACACACACACACGTACACACGCACAACACAACGTTAACACACAAAGAAACAGTGATTTGATGTTTAATATGAAGATCCCATAAACCCCAGAGACACTGTGAGCTGAGGGGATTTGATGCAGAAGTCTTTGTGTCTGTAAACTCAGTGAGGCTGTTGGGAAAACAGAAAGCCCAGAGCTCAGACTGACTGACACACACACACACACACACACACGCACACACACACACACACAGAAAGACCAGAATAGAAAAGGGTCAGACTGTACTCAGTGTAGTTTGATTAACTCACAGATGCTTGCTTTAAATCCAGCAGCATTTGTAGTCGTATGACATTTTATGACCAATTTACAGTAAAGTAAGTAAGTAAAAGTACTAATGCCACACTGAGAATATTTCACTGCAAGTAAAAGTCCTGCATTCAAAACCTTGCTTAAGTAAAATTTTGAGAAAAAAAGTTGTAATATGTCGAGTAAATTGATGAGAAATAAATGATCATATGTTTGCAGCGTTGCCATGAGAAGCACGCATCTTTGATCTGCACTGTCCTAAATGTCCCCGCTGTGGGACAAATAAAAGAATTTCTGATTCTGAAACATTCAAAATCAACACATCTGGATATTCATGGTTTTCACTGTAATCTGAGAAGTAACTAAATCTCTCAGACAAATGTAAATTGAGTAAAAAGTACAATATTTACCTCTCAGATGTAGTTGAGTAGAAATATAAAGATACTCAAGTGTCTGGAATTTGTACTTAAAGCGTGGGGAAGTAACATTGAAGAAGACAGCACGAGGAAAATTGATTTTTTAAATTATCCAACCAAAGTGCCAAGCCCCACTCTTTTATAATGAGAATAGCTAGCAGCCCAGGTGGACTGGCAGGTAAACTGGTAGGTAGACAGGCAGATAGACAGACAGGTAGACTGGTAGGTAGACTGGTAGGTAGACAGACAGGTAGACTGA
>CALSCE010009695.1:423682-435770 GCA_943593645.1 Bovichtus variegatus | reverse complement strand
GACGAACATACATGCATATGACCATAAATCAATTTCCTTGTGGGGTTAAAGAAAATCATAGCGATGGATTAATACATGTCATGTGCGAAAATTGCCACTGTTGTTGTACAATGTTGACCAACGTGAAATAGACAACCTCAATCATATGCTATAAATATTAGTTTTATAAAATATCTCAAAGCAAACACATATTATTATCAATATAACTATGGTGGGGGGGGAACTGCTACATTGAATTAATAAAATAAGGAATTTATCAGGCAGGCTATAACATTTATTATGAAATCATGCGAATGGCCTGACTATTGTAATGTTTATTTCTTATTTTATTAAATTTTTAATTCTAAATAGTTTCCTCTTTACTGTCTCCACGGAACAAAAGTCTTATCTGTATTGATTACCTTTTAGAAATACTGTTGAGTTAAAGTCATACAGTAGAGTCAGTCAAATCCAAATGAAAAAATAAATAAATGACTAAAATAAAAAAAAGTGATGAAAGTATTAATGGCCTGGCGTGTCACAGCATTGATACATGTCTGTAAAAGGGATATTACTGTTGAAGAGAGCACATGTTTTATACATTATGAACTACTCCACTCATGAGGCTTTCACACTGTTATAATTACACTTCATTACAGTAAATAATAAACAACAGGAAGTCTATAGGAACAGAGAAGTGCCAGTGCCTGCAGACGTCCACCGTCTTTGCTTTTCTTTGTTGCCAACACCAGGGGAGCGGAACAACAGGACGGACAGAAATAAAGCAAATGAACCTTTAATGAAGTGTTTTCATGTGCCAGTGAGCCGCTGATGGAGTTAGAAATGTTTTACTTGCCGTTTCCATTTACAAGGTCAACGTTTAGTCTCAGAGGAAACAGCGGTACACGTTTCATTTGATCTTATTATATATTTGGATTATAAATAATACAATGATACAAAACGGACATATTGTATTCCTTATAACCGTGCATCTTAAAAAGATTCTACATAAATTGTAGTTGCTCTTGATCATGCATCAGGTTTGTTCTCATTTCCCTTTATGATAACAAAAAAAAATGTTTTTTTGAGAGCTCAATTGGAGAAACAGTATATAATATACCACGGAGATATGAACCTATCGTACAGAAATCTACCTTTTAAAATAAAAGCACATGTGACATATCATTTTTTACATGGTTTGTTACAAAACAATATGTTTTTTTTTACATTCATGTTTGCCTTTTTACAAGTGAAGGCTGTTCTAAAAGATAAAAGATATTTATATTTATAAGATTAGAAGAAAAATTCAAATGTCATTTTACATACAGAAACCATATTTTATAACCCTGCAAAAGAGCACATGCACAATTATTTTCTTTCCTATGTGGGATGTGATATTTTATTAAAAAAGGAAATGTGCCAAACCACATACAGTATATATGTTATTTTTGCCTGTTAATGTTAATTTTTCACATTTAAAATAAAAAAAACAAAAAAAAACATAAGTGCCTCTTTGTGTATTTTCACATGTAAAAACTTGATTTAACAGATGATAAATTCTATTTCACATGTCTGCTTTCAACGTTGGGACAATACTTGATATGCAGATAATTCAACGGGTCTAAAAAAATCAAATTTATATTGTTGTAATTGTCTGACTTGATTTCTTTGCAGTCCTCATATGTTTTTTATTCCTCTATCAACCATGTAAAGCTCTTTGAACCTTGGTTTTGAAAGGTGCTGTATAAATAAAAATGTTAATTATTATTATGATTATCATCATACTCATAACAATCATAATATAAATAATAATAATAATGGGCTTTTTTGCAAGGGAAGATTGTTTAAAAGCATAAAATAAATGCATACTGTGAAAAATACAACCAAATATCACCAATTCTCAATAAAGTTTGCGGGGTATTTTCATAATATTGAAAAAATGTGTATAAACTGTTTTTTTTTTTTAATTCCTGTGTGTGTACGTGTGTGTGTGTGTGTGTGTGTGGTGTACTGCAGTGTGTACTCTGCCATATTGGTCACAGGATACACACTGAGCCCTGCTTAGCTAAAAATACACACTTCAACACACCAGGCCTTGTTTAGCCATACAGTCAGCAAGCACAACGACAACACAGATACAAACACAAACTGACACACACACAAACACACACACACACACACGCACACACCACTGTCAGCCAGTACAAAGCAGGCAGAGGCTGCTGGTGTGTGCTGACAGATTTATATTACACCTCATTATATTTGCTGTTGGTTTCTGTGTCACATCGACCGGCTGGTTTACTGCTGATCCTCTGTCTGACTTTTCTGTTTGAAAACTCTCTTGATGCTAATCTGTTGTTGATTCTGTGGTCAGATTATGTAAGCGTCAGCGCCTGTTTCAAAACCCGCCCTAAAATTTGGTTTTGGTTTCTTTTCATGATGGAAACATAAACTGGAGTTTCAGATGGTAGCTACAGGAGGACGGACACATCTAAGGATGTGGATTTATGCAAGACGGGTACGGATATTTCTATTAGATTTTATACTCCAGGTTTTTAAATTTATTTAGACTTATTTGCTGGGCAAAATGTAGTAAACGTTCAGTGTTTTTGTCTTGGACTAACTTCTGTCAGGGCCACAAAAAAGAAAAGTACTGACGACATGAAGCAAAAGTTTAGTTAAGATGCAAGCGTGTTGGTTTAGCAGCTAAAATAGCTCAGTTAGATGTTAGCCAATAGCTCAGATTAGCAGATAAAAGAGTTTGGTTTTGCTTAAATCAGTTGAATAGTGTGTCCGGTTGGCAGCTAACTGTTTGATGTTAGCTACTAAGTTAGCAGCTAATACACTTTAGTTAAATGTTAGCTAATAACTTATATGTAGGCTAACAACTCCGGTTAGCAGCTAAAAGAGTTTGGGTACGGCTGCATAAAATTCTTCAAAGACGAGAGGAGTTATTATTAGAATTCATCTGTTGCAAGAGTTGGCGTCTTCTGAAGACAGATTTTATTCATACTTTCGTACGAATCAACATAAATTTGATGGTATGGCGACCGATATAAGAGGACATCAGTCAGGACCAAACAAACTTCAACAACCCAAAGACAAGGACACAGTATGTCCCATGTACATTATAATGTGCAGCCTAATGTTACGTAATATAGCTTACATAAAGACATACTCAGAAAAACGGAAATGACCAGAATTGCAAAGGACTTGATTCAGCTTTTATTAGAATAAGTCATATGAATAAGAAGAATGAGAAACCAGCCGCTGAAGCTTTGGTGCGGAGAGGAGAGAAAGAGAGATACAGATGAGAGAACTGCAAATTCGGATTTTGATTGGCTGTCAGTATTTCTATCGTTCATAACGATCCCAACAGTATCGTTCGATATTATATCTGTGGACCTCGCCAATTGAGTTCAAAACGATATATTTGTAGTTTGTTGACGCCCCTGTTAACTGCTTTTACTTGTGGGTCTTGAAACCAAGGCGTTTCATCAGGCTCAACAGCCAATCAGAGAGCTCTTCCCCACCGATAAGACGGCATAGGGCCGACTCGAAAGGACACACCGCAAAAAGTAAGGCCCGAGTAAGGCTTGGTGCGTCTTTGGTGGCCCCTTTGTTGAAATAAAAGAGCACCGGGGTAAACAGTGAAATGGATACTATTCATCACGGGAAGCATTGTTGTCTTTTAAAAGTTGTCTTTAGTGTCGACTTGATTTCAAGCAACTACAGCGTGTCATGATGTTTTTATCATCGCATTTATGACAGATAAGTTGACAATGTGGACTCAATCAGGCCAGTTTTTTTTTTTAGTTTTTTTTTTTTTATAAATGCAAGTCATTTAAACCCTGAGGGAAACCTTGCATCTGACTGCAACCTCTAATCTTATCTTAAACGTTTACAGCCTAGTTTAAAAATATGAATATAAAACTATTTTCAATCCCTGTCCAGAAATTTCAGTCACGTGTGCTCGCGGTCCAAGACAATGACAACCGAGCCGGTGAAAGCTTCATGAAAAAAGACAGTAAGTTGGACTTTTTTTTTCAACATGTATAAAAAAGACACCTCTTCAATGTGTAACTTTACTCAAACTAGATAAGTTCAACACTCCAATGCGATGAATAAATGTGAACGCAAATAAAATAACGTCATTTTATGAGTTTAACATTTAGCTTTACGTCATTCACTCAATGTCCCAAGTAAAAGAAGTTCTGAAATGGGCCTAAAAAGGGAAAACAGCATTTTTAATTTGACCTTATTGAAAGTGACAAACTCATTTTAGTGGTAGCCTATAGGTTGTTGTTTGTTTATTTTTTACAGTGTAAAACTATAAATCTCTGCTTTATAAGAGAAACCGGTTCAGCGTGGAGATGAAACGGCCTCTAATAAGATATCTGTGCGCTGTGAAAAGATGAAATGGTGCTGTGAGCAGATAAAAAGGAAGTGCTCTGCTGATCCGTCCCTGTTGATGCGCCATTGACAGGGAGCAGCGGAGCGCATGGGGATCAGCGGGCTTTTTGAAAAAAACAAAACCAAAGATCACACCAGGTTTAAGAAAATATTATTATGTCTTGTAATTGGCAGGACTGAACCAGGCGAGGGGGGTCGGGTTGATCGACTGAAGACAAGGAAGGAAGGGAAGGAGGAAGGAGGAAGGACGGGGGGGCAAATTGAAATGACACCACTTTGCACTTTGACAATCGGATTTGGTGAGTTTGTTTAACCCGACAGGCCCTCACCGAGCCGCCTGCTTTTACACACTCATTAAAGCGATTATTCACGACCCGTCGAGTGTTTTCTTGCTCGTTCACATGAGGCCCCGCACCACCACCACCAGCAGCTACCCCTCCCAAAACCTACCAACACACACTCACTTCCACTTTTCATGGTAAAGTCCCATGTTCTGGCTGTTAGTTCACACTTAGATGCTACAAACTTCTGCACACTGTGCACTGTTCATAGAAATGATGTGCAGATACTGTGTAGTACAGCTCACTCACAGGATATACTATTGCATATATACTCTGCATTTGTAGCCAACTGTGCCATACTACGGACAACTTTACCATGTTCGGAAGGGAAACGTACGAAAAATGACATACTGCTACAAAATCTATAACATGCATCGTCACATTTGCATAAAAATATTGACACCAGTTAACATCAGAAGGGCACTCGGGGAGCGCAGACTTCCGCCAAGGCTGTTTATATAAGTGAAAAATAATGCATGTATCTGCCCCGGGATGTAATGGGTTCTTCCTTGGCCGATGCTACACGCATACACAAATCATTTTTCACTTTCGTTGACATCACGTAAATTTATGTGGCGTCGTAATAATCGGAAAAATGTATTTCCCGACCGGGGAAAATGTACGTGAACGCCCTATCAAGTTGCAACAAAACAAAACTTGGGAAGCCGGCGAAGGTTTCCGCTACACTGCTTGCCAAATTAACGAAACGTGGTGAGCAAAAGGAAAGGAAACGTTGGGGTTGATGGCTCCGGGCGATAACATACGACACATCTTCTCTGCAGCCTCCACGTTGTTTCCACATTACAACTTGATGCCCACAAACACGCCGAAGCCGGATGAACGACTTCCCAACTCAGGAAATGGAACCATCCGAAGAGCACGTGATTGCGCCATTGGCGTTGGCGGAGCTCTGCGCTCTCCGAGTGCCATTGTAGTTAATGAAATCTTGCCATATAACTGATGACTTAAGACGCATGTATTATTCCACCTGTCGCTTTCAGCCAGATGGTTTGGCTGCGATCACGAGAAGTTTTGGGGTTTCAGTCACGTAATAGCCAAACGTCGTATATAAGAAGCAACTGAGTACATTTACTCAAACTTCACCGATCTCAGTAGCCTGTGATACGGCTACTTTTACTCCCATAAAGGATCTGAATACTTCCTCCACGACGGATGACAACTAAGTAAAACTTCATCGGCTGATGAAGGCCATGAGATGTGGCTGAAAGAACAAGAAAGTGGACTTTTGTGATAAGAAATATTTTTGAAACTTTTTATGAAAAATACTGCAAGTCTTAAATTTCAATACCTGCATATTTTGTCGTGTAATCCCACTAATATCTTCAAAATATAATATATACATTAATTACAGTCAGATACTCAAGGCTTAATCTGTGGCGATGGCATTAATAAAATAAAATCCATTCCTCATATTGCATAATGTGTTTGTAATGCTGTAAGAAACCGGCTGCAGTTGCCTTTTGATTCAAGAAGTAAACCAAAATGACAAAAATCAAACTTTACCATTTTCTACTGGAGAGGAAAGGGATGAAAAAGGCTGTCAGACAAATGTAGTTTAGTAAAAAGTGCAATATTTACCTCTGAGATGTAGCGGAGTGGAAGTATAAGCACTTAGTACAGTAAATGTAGTTACATTCACCACCGCCTCTTCTGCATATCAGACGGAGAGCACAGCGTTTATTTTTGCAAGAATACGTGCACATTAACGGTCCAGAGATCCAGACCGCGGCCGTCCACGTGACACAGGTCTGAGGTCCAGTGCCTTGCTCAAGGACACAAAGAAAGTTTGTACAAACACGTAATATTTCAAATCTACATTAGACCACAAAAGAATGTTAACTGACCACAGTGGAGACTGAGCTCCTGCTGTGTGTGTGTGTGTGTGTGTGTGTATGCGCGTGTGTGTGTCCTGCGGTCAAACTGCTGCAGGAACCTCAGGCCTCATCTGGACCAATCAAATCCAGATTAGCTGTTTAAAGCAGAAAGAAAAACGGAGCGGTCGACATTCCCGATCTTAATCGTCGTTGATCGACAGCCGGTCCGACGAGGCTGAAGAAAATAATGGAGACTTCACACACACATACACACACACACACACACACACACACAGAGAGTCCCGCTATACCCTAATCCTAATTATTTTTTGGTATTTATATCCTGCCCCTATGCCTCAAATCAGCTTGTTTCCACTCTAAGGTCACATGGCAGCAGCGGGTTTAACTGACCACTAACTCTGGTTCATCACCAGCGAAGCCGGTTAAAACCAAAAGAGCACAGAATAATATGTTCCGGAAGCTCGACAGGGTCACGGCTGATTCAGTGAAACTTTATTTATCGATCCGTGTTGGGAAAAAGAGAAGTTTGGAGACGCGAATATCAGGCTTCAGACACTAAATGACGGCGGCTTGTTGCCGTGTTTCACACCTGATCTCACTGGAAATCTGTGCCAATTTAAATCAGAATAAAGTAGTTTTTACTGCGTGGACTCGATTCGCAGCATGATTCAGCAAAAAGGAACAAAAGAAACTAGAACATTATGAAGAAATACAAAAAAAAAATTATGCCAGTTATCATTCTAATAGCATCATTATCTGCTATTGAAGAGCATGTGATGCGACTGAAAGCTCCGGAGCAGGTACTGAATGGATCTCGGGGTGAGATTGTTTTGTCAAGAATTGAATCCAACATGTTCTTACATGTGTTTAGAAAAAGCGTCGACACTACTGGACAAACTCCACCTGCAGATGAAGACTATGTGACGCGATTGAAAGCTCCACACACACACAGAGCTACTAAATGGACCTTGAGGCGAAATGGTTTTGTTTCTGAGCGTCAGATTTACTGAAGGTTTTAATTATACCACCTATTTAGATTTTATTCTTTCTGGGCCTTTTTTTTTTTTCCACTTCACTATATTTATCTGACACTTTAAATTACTTTACAAATTAAGATTTTTGCAACAAAACTAGTATTATTATAAATAAAAGTGCCCAACAGGTTATTCAAGTAGAGCTGAAACGATTAGTCCATCAATCAATTGGGCGATTAACAGAATATTTGTTTCTCGTGTCAAATTAAAATACTGCTTTTACATTAATGCATGAGTACTAATCATCTAAATGTATAATAGATAATAAGAGTCGCGTGGGATATTTGACTTGTAACAGAGTGCTTTTACGGTGTTGTATTAGTACTTTACTGAAGTAAAGGATCTAAATACCTCCTCCACCACTGAGTATTTGTTTGCATTATTATAGTTGGAGATAACAAACAGCAACAGAATTAAAGTAAGAGGTGATTTAGTGGAACACTTCAAGTTATGGGACTTGAAGGAAAGGATTAAACCGACTTTAAGTGTAGAGACACTTGATCCTACACTTCCCAGAATGCAACTTAATCTGCAGCTTTAGACCAAACCTACATTACCTGGAGACCCACTTGGCACTTTTCCAACAGTAAATTTCAACACAACTTCCCTCTCTCCGCACATCATGCAGTTTCAGTCGGGAACAATAAGAAACGATAACATCAGCAGCTTAATGGCGTCTCTCTCTCGTCACATTTAATTCACACAGGTTTCGACTGTTCGTCCGGCCTCTCTGCGCATGTCATTTTACCCCTCGGGGATCAATAAGGGTTAATCTTATCAAATTTAGAAAGACTTCCCAAAGAAACTATGTTGTTGTTAGATGTCAGGAGCGTGCAGCCAGTTTTGGTGCAGTTTGTTAAATATCAAACTTGAAAAAAAGAGCTAATTTTTATGCTATTTAGCAGCCAAGCTGGACAATTAAAACGGAGTAAAGGTGAATTCTAAGCATTTAAGGAGACTTGTTTTACTAATCTGGCCTGAGATGTGAAACTGAAATGTAAGGCTGGGTCGCGGCTACATGACCAACTGTGGTCTCGGAGCCTGAGGGGCCCGCAGAGCCCCAAGTTCACTGCATGGCAAATGGTTCATGGTACAATGATTTCATTGCAATTTTGTTTGTGAAAGTGGGATTATTTACCACCAAAGGGGAATACCATGATGAAGTTTGGTGCTGTTCTATATTTTTGCTCATCGACTCTCAACTCCAAGCCAATTGGTTCCTAAGGAAGACGTAAATCTTTAAAAGCACAAGATGTTGAGTCAAAATAAAAGTATACCTCATGGGTTAATAAATGAGGCCTAATGAATGAATCCCTGCATTATTTAACCTGGTACTGCGTTTAACATGTCCTATATTCCAAATTGAGTTTAATCTAACTACGCAAAAATGTGGGACTATGATCTCTTAGTACACTGTACAAAATCCCCCCCCCAAAAAAATATATTTCCACCCTGGTTTTTGTCTCTCAGGCTGTTTTTGCACCCTGAAAGGAAAACCTGCAGGATGTGAGGGCTGCGAAAGGCTCTGGTGATATTTTTAATCTTGAGTTAATATCTCTAAAAACACAGAGCTGTTTGTAGTAAATACATAAATACAACATTTATCAGGCCAACATCATTTTAGTAGCGTTAGTAGAGGTTAATGTAGTAAGTAGTTCAGTAAAAGTAGTAATACTACATTGTAGAAATACGGTTACAAGTCAAAGTCCTGCATTCAAAATCTTGCGTAAGCAAAAGCACAAAAGAATTAGCATTAAAATGTGTTTAAAGTACCAAAAGTAAGTACTAATTATGCAGAATGGCCCATTTCAGAATCATATTTATTATAGGATCATAACTATTGATGCATTAAAGTGTTCATCACTTCAGTTTGGAGCTCATTTCAATGACTTTATATACTGCTGGTTTAATCTATAACAATAAATAATAATGTATTGGTTGATTTGTATTAATAATCTGAATTTGTAAATGACATTCAGTTGTCAGACAAAAAAAAAAAAAAAAGTGAAATATTAACTTCCAAAATGTAGTGGAGTAGAAGTAGAAAGTAGCATGAAATAGAAATACTATAGTACTATATAAAGCACCTCAAAGTATACTTAGTTACTTTCCACCACAGATTTTTGGTTATATTACAATAATGGAAAGCATGGAAATATAATACATATATCTATTTTAAAACCAAAACCTAATGTTCGTTCGAGCTATTTTATTATATATTTGTTCTATATGCGTTATTACAACACGGAGGAGGAGGAGGAGGAGGAGGAGGAGGAAGACTTCTTTCCATTGACGTGGAGAGAGAAAGGCTGCCGGTGACCACAAGACACCAAAGTACCAACAAACCATGTGTCATAATCACAAAGCCAAACATCATAAAGTACAAAAAATATGGAAAATCACAAACAACTTTTTTTTCAGTGAGCCGTGATCTGCGGCAGCTCCTGCACATAAAACGTGTCTCTCGGGGGAGAAACGGGAGCCTTTTGTTCGGTAACGGAAGGCAGCTCCGCGGGATCAAAGTGGGTCGTTATCATTTCAGCTGTTTTCTGATGATAAAATAAAAGAGAAACAGAAATGTGTTCACGGCGGCGGCGAAGGAGCGAAAGGCTCCGAGGCTTCAGCGGCCTTTTTTTTGTATTTATTATTTTTTTATTCTGTCCCAGGATACAGGACAGATATATTTATTCCATTTCTGTATTTGTGTTAAACATCCAGAGTGGAAGAGACACATGAGTGTGGGCACAGAGGACTGAGATTAATGGACCTTCAATCGTGCGTAAAAGTGCGTAAAAGCTCTGTGAAATAACAAACAAAAAGGGACACTGTGGATTTATGTGAAAAACCACGTGCTTCATAGTTCACGTAACACACGCCTCCTCTCTGAGCGCAGGTGTAACTCATCAACGGGTGGTCACGTGGTGTTTGAGTCATCATATCAGACGGGAACAAGTAAAAACATTAACATTTATAAAAAAAAGAAAAAGAAGTCAGGAAACACACGAGCTCACACCCGGGCGCATCATTACGGTCACACACACACACACACACACACGCACACACTATTACAGCCTGCACACTAATTTGGAGGAATTATTTATTTCTCTGAATATTTTTTGTTTTATATTCTTCTGTCATTCATTATTAGTATTGTTTTTGTTTTTCAAAATAAAGGCTCGACGCTGCATCTTTATAGCAAAATGTGCGAATAAAGACGCTTTTAATAGAATTATAAATGAAAACAACTAGTATTGCTGGTGTCACGTGATTGTATATGTTTTGAATCATAAATTAACTTTTAGATTGTTTTTAACTTGTGGTCTCTGTTTTTACTCATTCACACTTTGTATTTCTGTTGAAGTTTTTGTCTTTTTTTTTTTTTTAAATCTTCTGTTTGACTGATTGACAAGAGAAATGTTCATTCTCACGAAATGATGAGGAAAATATACAAAATACCCTGAGGGATTATATTAATAGAACATTTAGACTGTTGTCTATGTGACAGCGTTAATAACACAAACAGTGAGACAATGCCAATAACACAATAAATTAATAAATGAATCATCTTCCTATGGCAAATCTCCACTCTTGGTGTTTGATGTACATCATTGTCTGAACTGCAGTGTGGTCTTTATACTGTGTTCCTGCAATATTTAGGCCCTAAAACTTTCACTCCACATTTTCTTTGTGTATGTATCCGTTGGTGAATGTTGGCTGATGGTAAATAATCCGATCCATTCCCACACTCAATGTCACAAATGTCAGGGACACATTTCTGGTGGAACATAATTAAATACTTTATCTTAAGCTTGGTTTTATCCGGAGCAGTGATCTCTTTTTCAGGAATCAGTTGCCGCTGAGCAGCTGGGTTTTAAAGACTTGCTCTGCTGGTATCCTGCTGGTTTAGGGATCAAACTGACAACCTTCTGGTCACCAGAGGTGGAAGAAGTACTCAGATCATTTACTTCAGTAACAGTAATACACGGTGTAGAAATACTCTGTAAAGGTAAAAGCCACAAGTTTCAGTTCAGATATGATTAATAGACTATGATGTTGAATACTGCAGATTATACACTGTTTGTAAGTTTAAAATATATATATATATATATATATACACACAATATATATATGTATATTGTGTATATAGATATATATAGTATATATATGTATATTTATATTGTGTATACATATATATATATATATATATACACACTCAATATATACTGTATATATATATATATATATATGTATATATATATATTTTGTGTGTATAGTATATATATATATATATATATACATATATACAGTATATACATATATACAGTATATATATATACTATGAATCACAAAGTATATATATATATATACACAGTGTATATATATATATATATATATATATATACTGTATATATATACAGCATATATATGTATATGTATATATATATATATATATATGTATATATAT